>SJYQ01003838.1:440659-525275 GCA_006410935.1 Redunca redunca
CATTATATAAACTTTAGGACAATTATCTTTGGTTTTACAATTTCTACTGCTTTATACACTAGTAATAAAATCAACACACTGTAAATTCAATAAACTAAATATTTTTAAATGCACTTCTACATACTTCTCACAAAAGTTCTGCATTCCCTCTCGAGTTTCACCAGTGACCTTTGACCCATTTCCATGGGTTTGTAAATGTATGTAGGTGAGTAAAAGCCAGGAAGATAAAACACAAAATGAAGTATGCCATTTGAATTCTTTCACAGAAGAGTCACTTTCCTTTCTGAAAATTTATTCATTTAGATATGCTTATTTCTATAATAAGTCATCTCCTCAATTTGCCTGTAATACTTTACGTACATGAAAAGTTGAGTGGGATCTTCAGTTAAAAACTTGCACTCACTTTAATATACTGTCAAAAATGATTTTTAAATATTTCAGAAAGTTTTTAGCTGCTAAAAGGAAAAAGTTTGCCATTTGCTAGAAAATTATCAAAACTATTGTAGCTTATTTGGAGCAGGCATTAAAGTTATTGATTTGGGAGAAAAAAGGAAAGAACTAAAGTATTTTTAAGTGAAGCATCACATAAGTACAAGAACGCATTATAGGAACAAATGTAAGAAAAGACATTTTGTGCTGCACACATTTAGGTATAAAGGAAAATTCTCAGGCTGAAAATAAAGCAGAATGGAGCCTTAAACCAGTAAACATGTTCTCTCCCTCTTAAATTATTACTTTTTTCCCTATTGATTGAATTCCTTAAGATAACTCACGAATGTAGAACACCTGTGACCATAAAAATTAATTTAAAATGAAACGTCAACTTGAGCATAAACTCAACATAAATTTGGCCTCACCTTCACATTAATAAATTTAGAGTTCAGGTTTGTTTTGTTTTGGGTTGAAAATATTTATTTCATCAACAAACAATTCCAGAGTGCAAACATTTGTCCTGTTAAGCTGAACCCAATGTTTATTTTAGCACTGCTAGGATACTCAAGTGTTGTGTAAATGGGAAAATACTGGCTAGAGAAACATTTACACAAAAGATTGTGTCTATTAAGACAATAAAAGTGTTTTAAAATATATCCTTTGGGGTGGGTTTGTGACAGTGAGAAATTACCCTTCAAATATATAAGAACATGCAGTTTGGGAAGAAAAAGTATTCCAGAAAGTTGCTTCCTAATCATTTTGACGCTTCATAAAGTTATCCTTGAAAAACTCAAAGATTTCCTCACTTTCCTTAGTTTCCTGTTGACAGGGGTCTGGAGAAAGAGAATAAAGGTGTAAAAACTAATGTTTTGGATATAGAAATATATACAAATGCATGCAGTCCTTATGTGTGTACACATATGGATAGATATAGTGTGACTATGGGCACTGAAAAATTACTGAATCAGTTAAACTAAGCTCCTAACATATGTAGCAGTTCTTAATAAAAGCAGAATAAATGAATGACCTATTAGAAATGGGGAAAAGAAGATGAACAAACTGCATTTGGTAAGTCCTAAACCATGTTTTTCAGGGCCTAGAAAATCCTGAAAAGCACTGATTTGAAGAGAATCTACAGTATTCTTGCCTGGAGAATCCCCTGGACAGAAGAGCCTGAGAGACTATACTCCATAGGGTCTCAAAGAGCTGGACACAACTGAAGCGACTTAGCACACATGCGCACACACAACTGTTTAGATCCGTTGTTTAAAATAAACAAACAAACAAAGAAAACTTTCCTAATTGAACAGGGGGATTTATGGTTGATCTGGCTTTATCTCTTACTCTGTCCAAACCCACACATCTCAACTTCCGTTTCTCTAGAAGAACAACAAATTCACAATATTAGGTGTATCCAAATGATTTAGGAAACACAGAATAAACCTGATCTGAGTTCACAAATACTACCATTCCTATCATACCTTTCTCTGCCTACCTCTATTTATCTTTAGGTTTAGTCACTGTTCTGCAAATGAAACAAAACCACAGTCTACTGCTCTTTAAGAAGACATGTCAGGAAAATAGGTTTGTTGGATTGAAATGTTTCTGAAATGTCATCCAGTCTATAGACCATTCTCTAGATGAAAATGCCTATAAATAGCTGAACACATGCAAATTATGTATATATATTTGGAGGTGGTGGTATTTGCTGTACCACACAGATACTAATAATTAACTTACTAAATTTAGAGATATCACTTTTAAAGTTGTAATTGCTCATCTCTATCTACCATGCGGGAGACCTGGGTGCCATCCCTGGGTTGGGAAGATCCCCTGGAGGAGGAAATGGCAGTCCATTCCAGGACTATTGCCTGGAAAATCCCATGGACAGAGGAGCCTGGTAGGCTACAGTCCATGTGGTCGCAAAGAGTCGGACACGACTGAGCAACTTCACTTTCACTTTCACACATAATCCAGTTGTGCAAATCTCACAGGTTTCCAGGTTTGTCACCGCCAACAACCAATTTTGGATGCAGTTGAATTATACTGGAGTTATTTGGGTATAAGTCCATCATTTGCAATTTTCCAGAGTAGTTCAACTATCCATGGGAGATATCAAATAAAAAAGAAAATTCTTTATTAAGATATAAATTTTTATGAACACAGAGTCCAAAAGAATTATTTTTCTTCATTAGTGAAAGTATTTGTTACTGATACCATGATAGAGGTTGAAAAGAGTCATGTTCGCTTTCAAGAACTGTATTGGACTTAAATTCTGTGAGCAGTAGGAAAGAGGAATATGTGCAGGTCAGCATCTATCAGTGGTTTTACAGTCTATAGATCCCTATGTGAATAAAGATAGTTGTGGTTTGATTCATTGCCATGGGTTTATTAATACCAGGTTTCACCTTAGGTGATTGGTTACAAGCCTATTTAGCAGTTTTTATTCAAGGCAGATTAATACTCCTGACAGAGGGCTCTACTCACTGATGCAGTTTTGTGGCATCTACACAATTAACTTTCCTTCACTGCACATCAGTGGCATGTTAAGTTTTTCCTAACAACCTCTATGGATGCATATAATCTCATCACAATATATGAAGCATGTCCAATAAAAGGAACATTGATGGGTACTTTGGCTCGATATAGCAGCAAGATTTTATATAGGCTGGACCAAAGAAAGATGGAATTCGATCATTAAAATATGTCCCTGTTCCTCGGTCCTTTCCCAATGGTATGGCCATGAAAAAGCTACAGATTGCTTAAATAAATAATAATAAGATGTAAATAGAGAGCCACGATTTGTTTGCACAGAAAGCATGTTTACATTTTTATCACTAACTGAACCTTAGAATCTAGATCCTCTTCATAGACCAGTTACAAAGTGCCCCACAGGTGATGCATGCTCACCAAAATGTCCCATGAATTTCTGTAAAAAAATGGTATGAACTTACTTTCCATAGGTTTTACCTCCCCACAATTTACTTGTTTGTGTGTGTCCATGTACACGCCATGTATGTGCACCTATATGCTGTCTGTTCTACATGTATTTGTATGTCAATATGCTGCACAAGTTACTATCATGTGGCTATTTCTAACAGTACACTAACTAAAAATTGCCCTGGTATACACAAATTCAATTACACTTAACTCTCTGTTAAGTTACATTCAACTTTGTTAAATTGCATTAAATTATCTGTTAAGGCTATTTTAAAGTAATTTATTTACAAATCTTATTTGGACTTGCAGACTACTGACGACATTTTTCAGATAGACATATGAAAGTTTAGAATGATCTTTCTTCAGCTTAACTTTCTGAACATTTCTGCAGTACATTACAGTGTATAAATCTTTTTCTTCTGTAAATGGGTATTTCAATCTCAATGACCCTAAAAACCTGGCAGTATTCACATTTTAAAAGGCATGAAATCACATAAACAGAAAAAAAGGCAGATTCTTTCTGGAGGGGGACAGACAAGAAGACATAGGCCAAAATGTTCATGATGCTTCACTAGGGCACTAGAGCTGTGGGTGGGAGAATGAAAACTGGGCTGCAAGATTTCATGGAGTCCAGAAGAATTCTTCCACTTCCAAAACCAGATGGCATCTTACAGCAAACCTCAGCCAGAATGTGAGGCTTGAAGAAAGGAGGGTGAAATAATCTAGCTTCTGAGGAAGAAAGATTAGCAGGAGAGAAGAGAGTAATAAAGATAACTTTAGGAGGAACTCAAAGAGCTTGATGAGTTCAGAACTTTGGCCATCAAACAGAAATAACAAGAACGACCATTCCTTAGCACAATTTATGTGTTAGGAGAGAAACAAGTATCTCCTTTTCACAGATGAGTTCAGAGAAGTGACTTGCCCATTTAACCTGGCTAATACAGGGTGGTTTAACTAGATTCTAATTTACCCTTCTTCCCAGTATAAACACATTGCCTTACAGTATATCCGTTAACTTCACTTCGTGAAGATTTTTAGGGAGGAGCATACAGAAATGAACCCAGGGAAAACAAATTTTCCAGAGGCCTGGGTGCAAGGTGAAACTCCTTACGTCTTTGCGTGGTGGAGGTAGAGAGGCCCCTCCAGCAGGGCACCAGGAAGCCTGTTTGAGGATGACGTGCATCCATTTTGTCACATCGCTTCAAAAACCACTGTGATCTGCTTCAAAGAACTTTTAAACCACACTGCTTTGATATAAGTGTAGTGTAGACCCAACTACAAGAGACAAAACCACAAACCATTATCTGCACTTCAAAGCCAGCACAAAAATATAAGTGTAGGTAATCTCTAAAATTGCCAACCTAATTCTCAAATCCCAAACACTTCAAATCCTAAGTGTGGATGCAGCTTGATATCTGAGAAAAGAGGAAGAGATAATGTGTGTGTGTGTGAGACATAATACCAAGATGATTCAGCCACAAGTGGAAGGATAAGTTCTCTCCAAAACAGGGAAAACAAGTGACAACTGAGTATGAGATTTTGCCTAAAGAACAAGAGAGAACATCCAAGTAAGCGGAAACAGAAAGCTACAAATATTATTGTGTCATCTTTCATCATTATCCTGAAACTAATGCATTTTCACTTGAACTCAATTCTGGAATTTTTATTATTTAGACCCAAGAGATTTCAAAGGCTGATGACAGCTCTCAAGCAGGTATCCAATTGGAAACCCTCTTAAGTTTGGTAACATAAAGCCCAGCTTCAAGGAACTGGTTTCTTCAATGATGGACCTCCACCATCATTAGGTAACACCCAACACCAGCCAGGAAAGGACCCTGGCGGGGGTGGAGGAACATTTCTCAATGCCCTTAGGATGGGGAATAGATTATCCCTTAAGCCTGCTTAGGTCTGGGATCCAAGGGGCTTTGCTTCCTCAGCAGGATCACCAATTTTAACCACAGACCTAAACAGACTGGGATAAAAGGAAACACAACTGATCCAAAATTCTGGTTCCTTTGAACCACGAAAGTACCTAATTCAGAAACTTTTAGGGAATAATTTCTTTTCTTTTCAAGAATGAGAATTTTACTTGCATCATGGCCAACCTGTTATTTGAACACAAGTCCACACTAAAGTAACTATTGTCAACATCTAGTGGAATGCTCTGCCAAGTATGAAGTCGGAGCAGCTTCCTACCACCAAAAAAAAAAATCACATACCACGGGACTACCGAGATGAAGTAAGTGCAGCCCCAGCGGGCACAGATTTCTGCTTTATGTAAATCAGAGCCTGTCACGGCATGCATGATTCACTGCTCAGGGGGTACTCTCCTGTGACGAATGAGTCCCGCTTAATTTGGCAGTGATTATGCGGGTTGCTGGCCCTCTAAACCCCTTTGAACTTGTAATTGCTGCTGGTTTAAATAATGAACATTAAGGAGAGTTGGATTCGTAAAACTGTGGATAATTACATTTTTCTCCCCCCTCCTTTGTTTTGATGCAAGGGTATATTCACACACACACACACACACACACACACACACACACTTCTAAGGCCACTGATCACTGTATCATGCCAGGCTGTGATAGAAATAAACTGCAGTCTTGTTCAAGGGCTGGTCAGGGAGGGCAGATGTGAGGTGGGGGAAGAGGAGGAAGTAGCAGGGGGAGCATCTGTGAGCTGTGCAGGAGGGAGATCAGAAAAGCCTGGATGCTGCAGGAGAGGAGGAGCACCGGCCCTCATGAATATTCATAGCTAGTCACATCTGTAGCAGGCTTGCTTTCTACCTTTTTCTCCCCCTGTGCAGTGCAACATAGAACACTCGTGCAAACAAAAGGAGAGGATTTTGCAGCTTCATCAGGCTCCAGATTTGCTCATAGCAGTGAACTTTCTCTGTGCTCTTCCAATTTTACTCATGGATTTAAATTTGTTAAAGTATACAGCAGGAAATGCATATACCCTTTCCTTCTTCCATGAAAGAAAAGCACCCCAGCCCCACATTCAGGAGTTGCAAGCAATCTCAGTTACATAACACATGGATGAATCCAAGCCAGTCTTCCTTTCCTCCTTCTTTGCCCTACAATTGGTCAAATCCTCCAGTATCCTTTGATCCAGCAAAAGACTGATTTTGATTTTATTTTGAGAAAAATGAAATGTTATTGATAGGGCACAGGGGCCAAAGTTAGCCCAGTCACCGAGCTGCTACCCTCCCAGAAACAACAAAGAATGAATGATAAATTTAGCAGCCTCGTGTTCAGTTTTCAAACGCTACTGAGATTTATAGCTTTGCCGCTCCCGAGGCAAACGAAGCTGCTCACAGAAAGCTATCTGTTTTTGATTTCACTCTTGTTTTCTCCAGTTTTTGTTCTTTTTTCTATTGGCAGTTTTTTTTTTAACTCTACATTTTCTTTTTCCTGGTGTGAGTCGAATATCAAAGGCCAGTGCTGGGTTGGTAAGCCTCCAGCTTGCAAGAGCCACTCAATGGGATGTTATTAGAACCTACGTCACAACATGGCAGACAGTGATTAATAGCAACTGTATCAACGGTAGCAACTTAAAAAACAAAAAAATGCTCCTCCAGCAGCTGAAAATAGGGTCAGTGAAGTAAAAAGAAGACACGTCTGTAAGAACCCAGGGCCCTAAAATGTTCCTGGAGAGTACAGTATTCTTGGATTGTGTTTGACAGAAAGAAAAAAGAAATTCCTACTATTACGCATATAATAAAAACTTTTACCTTTTACTAAGTCAGTTATACTTAAAACAGCTACACATTAATTTAAAACGAAGTCTGTGTACAACTTTGGAATCATTTTATTGATGTAATGGTGTCCCCCAAAATAACCGGCAGATGGATTTCCACCCCCTCAATGAAACACTGAAACAAATTGCAGAATTGTCAAAATTTTATCGTGAAGGCACACACTCTATAAAAAGGTTGATTTTAAATGAATTGTAAATTTGCTTCATTGCACAATATTTTTCTAAAATTATAACCGGAAAGTATTCTCTGTTTAATTTTTTAGCATATCCTTTCACAAAACACATCTGTTGTGAAGTATTTCTAATTTGTGCTAACTGCTTTTTAACAAACACACAGTTGTCACTATGCCATCTAATGTTATCGGGGCAAAAAAGTGCCTTCTCCTTTATTCTCTTCATAATATGAATTCTGAGCTGTTTTCAATGATGCAGACTAATAGATAATAAATAATACAATTATCTGAACTCGGATATAAATGACACATAGGAGAAGAAAGTAATGAATAGAAATGCAGTCAAACCAATCAAACAGAGCATGGTACAGGAGTTGGAGGTGGCCAAAACCAGAGAGAATTAACATATACAGAAAGCTTGCCAGACTAGATCTAATTATTAGGAAGGGAGTAAGCAGATTAAACCCTGGAGAAGGAAATGGCAATCCAGTCCAGTATTCTTGCCTGAAAAATCCAATGGACAGAGGAGCCTGGCGGGCTATAGTCTGTGGGGTCGCAAGAGTCGGACACGACTGAAGCGACTCAGCAGAGCACAAGCAGACTGAAAAAAAAATACCACTAACTAGGTTATTTCATAAGGCTGGCCAGCCATAGAATGGATGAAGGTAAGATGTCCTCCTAACCCTGAAGAGTGAAAATGGAGATTGCCTAGTTACAGTCTAACATTATTCCCCATTTATTTTTATCCCACAACCATCTTACGTGTTTGTGGTCAGTTCTTTCTGGGGAAATGGGATTCTATAGGGTTGAGGACAGAGGTGAACCAACAACACTGAGAATTTTGAAATTATTTCACCTTCAAAATAATTATGAAAATTAAAAAAATATGCTTCCCCCTTAGAGGGCCAACATAATGATAAGAACTAACCTTCCCCAGTATTTAATGCGGACCATGTGGTAAATGCTTTGCCCATGCATTACCTTCTTTCTGAATCCTGACAATCCAAGGAGGAGGCATTATTATCCTCATTTGATAAAGGAAGAAACTGAGGCTACTGAAAGGTTAAATAACTTGGCCAAGGCAATTCAGCTAATAATAGACATTGAAGCCTTATCCAACTTCAATCTCTCTACGATCACTGAGTATGTTCTTTATATTTGGAGTAGAATAATCTACACACTCAAAATATCTTTCAGGGTAATGTTCATGGACTCACAGAGAGCAATGGAAAACAATTGCTGGATCTAGCCTATATCTAAAAGAATCAAATAATATTTTTTTTCACTTCTTCACAGCATAATGTCTTATATATGCACTTTAGACAAGAGAAAAATGTGCTTATTTAGCCAATAAGACACATCACCTAATCAGTATTTTAGCCATATTGCTGTTGTTGTTCAGTAGCTAAGTTGTGCCTGATTCTTTGTGACCCCATGGACTGCAGCAAACCAGGCTTCTCCATCCTTCACTATCTCCTGGAGTTTGCTCAGATTTGTGTCCATTGAGTCACTGATGCTATCTAACCGTTATTATTGTATGTGATTTCAATAAAACAGGCTTAAAATCTAAATTTTTCAAAGTGTTGGTTTTTACAGAAAACATACATAATAACTATATGTACAAAAAAATCTTATTTCATTAATACATCAAATTATGAGAATAACATTATACTTATCCAGACTAATTTTAGTCTGAATATAAAAGGCAATACATCATACAACTAGAATTTAGACTTCTTGAAATACCCCAGAATCCACAGGTTTTTCATCCATCTATCCACTAACCAATACATCTATCCAAAAAGTTTCCTCACCATGTACCAGTACCACAGAAGAAATGCATGTCATCAAGATGGAAAGATGATTATAATTTACTTTTAGATATTATTTAGATACTCCTCCACCAATGGCAGGGAGTAAGACACACATTGTACAGAACTTGAAATCATTCCACAATTCTTTCCTTAAAAACAGGTCAGAGAATGGAGGAGGAAGTCTGGAGTGCTGTGGCCCCATCTCCGATGGTTAAGCAGCTTCAGGATAATGACTATTCCAAGCATCACCCAGCAGGCCAGATCAGACACTTAGGATCCCACATTAACGGCAGGTTTATGCCAAGGGGACAATACCCAGAACTCTCTCAGCTATAATTCATATCCTGGTGTAAGGGGTGAAGGAAGAAGAGAAAGACTAAATATTGAGTACCAGTACTCAGTTTGGGGCACTGAGATAAACTATTTCACACAGTCTATTTCATCTGTTCCCCCCCAACCCAGACAATTCTACCCATTTTACAGATGAAGAACTTGGAGATGTTGAGTAATTCATCTAAAGAAGGAGCAGTAGTAAGTGGCCTCTTGTGAGTCCACCCGAAATCCTGCCCACAAGTCTTGTCTGTGCTGAGACGCTGGCCCTCCCTACCTCACTCCTACATGCAGTGGAGGCAGAAGGACCCAAGAGCACCGGGTAAGTCCCTGTCCAAACTTCACGTCTACTTTGTCTACTGCCCCCTTCTCATTCATTGTGTCCCAGCTGTGTCAGTGGAATAAGCACTCTATCTACAGCACACAAATGATTTTACAGGAATATTTGCGAGCAGTATTTTGTTACGGAATCATCACAAGTACCACTTATTCAGTTAAACTGGTCAGCATCCATGAACTTAAAGTAAAGGACTTCTGGATGACTCATGGGGATAAAGTGAGCACCGCATGGAGAAAACAACAGGGCATTACAGAGTTGGGAGGGGGTATGTGTGCTGGGGAGGGGAGGCGGCTGCACAGGGTGAGAGGCAGGGCCCAACAACAGGTCCTGTCTTAGGTGCTGCCAGGTTCATTCCAATCGCTCACAGAAGGGATTTCAGATATAATCCAAACAGAAGTGACAAAACCTAAAACCACAGGAGCAAACACTGGCTTTCAAGTGCTGTGGGAACAGAGACATTTGTTTAAGTAACCACTGTTTTAAAATTGCATACATAGTAACACCAAAATAAACAGCTTGCGACGCTGTTTATTTTAAGATACACAATAGTAATGTAAAGTGTGGTGTGCCCCAGATCCGGGGAGCTGGAACCTAATTTACAGTTGTAGAGGGCCCTAGGAGGACGCAACCACACGCCAGGACGGTCTACTTCCTGCTTAGATAACAGTAAAGGTCAGAATGCACTGCTTTCTGTGTGGCAGAGAGCAAACAGGCCACCACAGAGAGTCCGCTCCTCCTGCTCACTGTGAATTATGAATCGAGTCCTGGGGAGCAGGGGGTTTGCCAAGTCTCCGCTACAAAGCGCGTATTAATCACAGGTCCCCGGGAAGGGTCAGGCGCACAGCCTGATCGGCCAGGGAGGGGACCTGCGCGCAGACCTTGGTTCCCCCGACCCAGGCCCCCCGGCCCTCGGCCTCCCCTCCCTGACCTAAACCCCGAAGGAGAGAAAGCTGGGGGTGGGGAGATGGAAATCCTGAAAATACACAAGCTGGTTGGGTGCTGAAGCATATGTAAAACCCGAACTCTAAGGAAAAACAGCTAGGTCAAACAAACCTTGAGGCTGATCAAAACAGGCACCCAGTCTGTGGTTTCCTTTAGCAGACTGAGCAGCCGTCCCCACACCTTCCTTGCTTGCTCTTTTCCTCCTCCATCCAGGTGCTTTGGGGAAACTGCAGGAATCACTGTCTTGGTTTCTCTCAGGCTTTCTAAGCCAGGCCTGCCACCCCTCAGGGCGCCACTCCTGGCCATCTGGTCCTTTGTTTTGTCTCACCACATCCTAAGTTAACCACCGGCTCCTTTGCCCTCGACCTCACCTGCTGTGTCAGAGACTAAAAATAACTTTAATCTTTCCCACAAATGTAACTTCCATATCCTTGACTTTATACAACCTGGGTTGTCCTGAAACACTGTTTGCCTAAAAACTCTCAGTCGTGGACTGAACTGTGTTCCCACGAAATTCATATGCTGAGGCCCTTGCTGCCATTGTGATTGCATTTGAAGACTGGGATTTGAGGAGGTGATTTAGGTTAAATGAGGTCATAAGGGTGGGGTCCTAACCTCAAAGGACTGGTGGTCTTATAGGAAGAGGAAGAACTCTCTCCACACAAAACTATGAAAGGCCATATGAGGACGGAATAAGAAGGCAGCCATTTGCAACCCAAAGAGACAGCTCTCACCAGACACCCATGCTGCCAGCATCCAATCTTGTGCTTCAAGGCTGCAGAACTGTGAGAAAATAAATTTCTGGTGTTTAAGCCCCCTCATCTGTGGTATTAGTTTCCGCAGCCTGAACTAAGACACTCTCTCACAGAAGTCCCGTTTTCCTTCCTTACCAGTCCCTCTGGAGTCTGGCAAGAGAGGCCAGACTGTTAACTTTTCCCTTTTGCGCTCTCGATCCCTGCTCTCAGCCCCTGACCTGAGACTTTCTATCCACTTTTCTCATGGTGTTCACAGCCATCTGCCACCATGCCTCTCCTCTGCTGTGGGCAATGCTCCTCTAAGCCACCTCCACCTTCCCCAGTGGTTTCTGTAAACACTAGAATATTCCTCTTTCCCCCTGACCCCACTTCCTGCTTCTACTTTTGAAGGTATTAATGTAATGACCAAGACTTTTCTAATATTTTGCCTCTGTTAATTCCAATGTCATCCATCTTTACTGTCCCAGCCCTAGATTCTGTCAAGCAGAGATGCTGCCTTTCCAGGACCACAGGCCTGCAAATGCTCTTCCCCTGCTTCTCTGTTCTCCCTCTTAATCTTCATTTGGACTTGCAGCTTCTCAGTGGGCTTTCTATGTTCCCAATGTACCAGCGCACTTTATTAGCCCTCTACCCAGCATGTCTCTTTATTAAAATAAAATTTATTGTCTTGTATTATAAACACAATACACATTTTATAGACAATTTAGACCATATGGATAAGTATAAAGAAAAAGTAAAAAAGGTCAGCCAGATTTCACTACTCAAAGATAATCACTGTTCACATTTTTATTTGTTCTTCAAAGACTATGATCCCAAATATTTTTTTTTCCAAAACTATAATCATATCATGCATATTACCTTATCTGTTTTATTTCACCTGGAAAAATACTGAGAGATTTTTACATATCTCAAAATATTTTTGAGAATATAATTTTTAATGATTACATAATATTCTACAATAGTTCACAATGGAATATTATGGACTCTTCAATGTTTTATTTTCACAATACCTTTATACACAGTTCTCCTTAATTTTTGTACTATTTCTTATTACTTCTTTATCATAAACTTCTAAAAACTAAATTATTGGATCAAAGGATAAGAATACAATTAGTAATACACATTACCAGTTTAAATTCCACAGAGAATAAGCCAATATTTATAGTCATTATTAAGTCAAATATTTTACTCTNATAATTCATACTCTTTTTTTATAATTTCTTTGCTTTTATGCTCTGTAAGAATTTCACTAAATAAAGGAAAGAAAAATAGTTAAATCTACTTCAAAGAATTCTTAAATGGGCAACTTATTTTGATGGAGAGTACTGATTATTTTTTCAATAACAGTTAAAGCATTAACCAAAAATCATTTATTGTTTTTTTCCTCAACTGATTTAAAATGATGCCCTCAAAATTAATAAATATCCCCATACGTTTGGATTAAACTATGTATGCTTATTTTGTTCAAATGATCATTCTGCCTATTGTGTTAGCCAGTGCAAAACCTTGTAGCTTTATAATCTATTTTAATAACACTCAGTGTTATTAAATTTTTAAAATGACCTTCCTCATTTTTCTTTTCCAAAAATATTTTGACTTTCCTTGTTTCGTTACTCAGATGAACCATAAAATCCTTTTTTCAGTCACAATCCAAGGAAAGAATATCTCGTAGGAATTTTGAATTATTAGTCATTTAGAGAATTCTCTAAGTAAAACCGTCCCATTCACTCAAGCTATGAATCCCAGCTTAGGTTTTTCCTACTGTCCCATTTTGCCCTCATGTTCCTGGGTTCCTGAGCTCTGCCTGGAAAAGGCTGCACTGAGGTGGAGCAGGTCCAGGCCAGCGTGTTTCTATTTGCTCCGAGGCTGCACTGCTCTCTCTTCCTAATTCTCTCTGGATCACACTTTTCACAGTTCCTACTCATCCAGTCAGAGAAGCTCTTTTCTGAACTCACTTAGCTTTCTTCCTACATTTTACAAAATGTGTCTCCTATACCTGTGTTTCGACTCTACCTTCATTGGCTTCCTCTTCTTAAACCTTGGATTATCCATCGTCATTCTCTTCATACCCAACCCCCTTGCCCAACACCTACACCTCAGTATTTCTCCCTGGGATCCCCTCCCACTGCTGACTCAACATCTGATTCACCTGATTCACCTCTGCTGATAAACAGACACCTCCATGCACAATCTATCCCCTCTTCCTCCTCTGTTCCCTTCCAGTTTTGCCTGTTCACCCCTTAGTTGGTGGAATTCAAAGACAGACCATGACTCCCAACTGCCAAATCCAAAGGCTTATTTTTAGTTAATATCATTGTCCTTGATCTTTCTACAGAATCTACTTCCTCTACTTTGAAACTCCCTTCTTCACATGATCTGATTATGCTTGTACACCAGTCTGACTTCTTTATCTTTGTTCATTACTTTCTCTCTTCCTCCCTTTAAATGTACTTTTTAAAAAAGATTCTATCCTCAAATCCCCTACCCTTACACTTTTTTCCTCCCTTGTGTGACTGTGCTCTGTCACTTCAGTCATGTTCGATCCTTTGTGACCCTGTGGACTGTAGCTCATCAGGCTTAGTCCATGCGATTCTCCAGGCAAGAATACTGGAGTGGGTTGCCATGCCCTCCTCCAGGGAATCTCCCCAACCCAGGGATCGAACCTATGTCTCCTGTGTCTCCTGCATTTCAGGTGGATTCTTTACTGCTGAGCCACCAAGGAAGCCCCCCTTCCTCCCTTTAAACAATGCCATGGTTTTGATGCAGTCCCATAATTTCTAACCCTCAAAGAGGTCCCCCATCCAGGTATCTGGCTTACTTCAGGCCTTGGTATATCTTTCTAAACTCCCCTCACCTTCTCCCCTACATATTGTATGCTTCAGCCAAAGGATTCTGTCTTGAGAACTATTGCAGCCACAAATCTCTGAATGTGCAATCAGATGTAGCCTGATTTTAGCACCCAGATTGAAACAATATTCAAAAAATAATAATCCCACTATTCTCGGGCTGCAGTGAGATAATTCTGTGTCTCTCACAGGATTCTACCTCCTTAGAGTGGGCCTATGAGATTGTCATTTTAGAGATGTAAAACTACTCACCCTCACCAGCTTGACCTAGATGAAAAGTGGCAAGGAGGGGAACCCATTAATTCTCAGGATGAAAAGTGTATGAATAAAGAACAAGATGTCTAAACCTCCAAGGAGCTGGTCCCAAAGCTAACAACTCAAGTAGGAATAAGTTTATTGTGAAGTGTTTGCTGTCATCTTGTTCTTTTTCTTAAGTTTGAGTTTATGCCATTTCAAAAGTTACTTTGACTTATGGTGTCACTAACACTGTGCCACAGTACAAATGGTTTATGAGATCTTTTGCCCTTTTCCTTGGACGTATCTTGCTAACTGTAGGATTTGATCCTCATTCCAAAACAGACTTAGGTTTTGAAATGAGTAGAGTATTATTCTTTGAAGAGTGTTTCACCTGTATTCAAGTTCAGGAGCTAGGATGGAGAAATTATTTCAGTGGGTTATATGAAAACATTCATGAAGAATATTTTCTACTTGCAGAGCATTCCGCTTTTTTCAAAGAGCTATTTCTAACTTCAGCTAACCCACAAAACAAGATGAGAAAACCAGCACTCAGAAAATTAACTGACTTGCCCAAGATAACTCAGAAAGCAAAAGGTTGAGTTGAAACAAGGAGGCTGGCTAAGTAACTTCCAATTGTCCTGAAATATACCACCTCCTGGTCTTCCCTGGTGGCTTAGATGGTAAAGAATCCTCCCATAGTGGGGGAGCCCTGGCTTCTATCCCTGGGTTGGGAAGATCCCCTGGAGGAGGGCATGGCAACACACTCCAGTATTCTTGCCTGGAGAATCCCCATAGACAGAGGGTCCTGGTGGGCTACAGTCCATGAGGTCACAAAGAATCAGACACGACTGAGTGACTAAGCACACACACCAATATATTTATATAGTCTTCTAAACAGGAGGAATTTCTTTCTCCCTGACCCCAAATGTTTGTTTGTTTTTGTAGAACACAGGAATTAACAGATCATCCTCATTATCTAAAGGCAGGAAAAACACTGGTTTGGTGATGGATTCAAAACATTTCCATTATCTGCTCTGATCATGCCCAACAATAAATTCAGGAGAATTCAGGAAAGCAGACTTTTTCTATTTAACAGATTATATGTATTTCAAATAAGCAAGGGGATATCTGGGGTAGACAGTGACAAGAGAACGAATACAAGCATGTAAGAACCAAAGAGAACTAAATCACACTTTTCTCTAAACTTGCTCTAGAGGAAAAAAGTCTGAACTCTTTTGAAAGGATTTCCAGGCTAGTTCCAAGTTCAGTTCAGTTCAGTTCAATCACTCAGTCGTGTCCAACTCTTTGCGACCCCATGAACTGCAGCACGCCAGACCTCCATGTCCATCACCAACTCCCGGAGTTTACCCAAACTCATGTCCATCAAGTCAGTGATGCCATCCAGCCATCTCACCCTCTGTCATCCCCTTCTCCTCCTGCCCTCAATCCCTCCCAGCATCAGGGTCTTTTCCAGTGAGTCAGCTCTTCACAAGTGGTGGCCAAAGTACTAGAGTTTCAGCTTTAGCATCAGTCCTTCCAATGAACACCCAGGACTGACCTCCTTTAGGATGGACTGGTTGGATCTCCTTGCAGTCCAAGGGACTCTCAGGAGTCTTCTCCAACATCACAGTTCAAAAGAATCAATTCTTCAGCGCTCAGCTTTCTTTATAGTCCAACTCTCACATCCATACATGACCACTGGAAAAACCATAGCCTTGACTAGATGGACCTTTGTTGGCAAAGTAATGTCTCTGCTTTTGAATATGCTATCTAGGTTGGTCATAACTTTCCTTCCAAGGAGTAAGCATCTTTTAATTTCATGGCTGCAATCACCATCTGCAGTGATTTTGGAGCCCAAACCTAGTACCAAAGGTCATATTAAAAACTGATGCTTTTCCACATGGTCATATTAGATTATCACTTAAGTAGTTCATAAGCAAACATAAAAGCTTCAGGATTAAGCAATAAGAGGGGTCTTCATCAAAGTGCTATCAAGTAAATGGTGGGATTTTTGCCACATGGATCTAAACTTATGGTTTCCTAGAAACTAATGCAAGAACTAAACTGAGCTTATAACTGACTAATAATGATCTCATATGGCCCATGCAGTCTTACCACTTTTTCTTTTAATTCACCGGGGGGCGGATTTAAAACAAGTGTAACAACTCATGAGCTACCTGCAGGTATCCTGGAAACACTGAAATGGAATCTGTAACTTTTCACCATGGGGAAAAAGTAAAGCTGCTTTAATAGAGAGTTCCAACATGTCACCGATCTACAGGGAATAATCCAGCATTCACTTCTTCTGTTTGATTAAAGCCTTCTTCTTTTTGAAACACTAGTGCCGCACACCCCAGTACACTTGGGTTGTTTATTGTTGGCTTATGACAGGGTCACACCAGGTGTCCCAGGGTAGGAAATAAGCCATTTTACAACTGTCAGATGACCAGAGTTGTAGGATCATCCTTTTCTAAATTATTAGTAATGGAATTACCAGATATTCCCAAGTCAAAATTAACTCTGGAATACTTGTGAATACAGAGGAATAATGCAAAGAAGTAAACATGTCTAGAAAGTTACAATCTGATAAGTCATGTATTACAATTAAGAGTAGCAACAAGGTTTGGCACTGGAATTGACAAGGGTAGATCTCCAGCCATTATCTGGCTGTGTTAGGCAAATCAGGTGCCAGTAAACTGAGGGGCAGGGTGGTTAAAGAGAGTTGATTAGTGGCTCATGTTAATTTCCTATAATGCTCAGAATAACATTCTCTTTATTTCTTGTCATCACAGAATTCCACAATAATAATCTCTTGAGTTGTATTTTCTTTTTGTGGACAATCAAGACAGAGTCAACAGTATTCATGTTATCTATTACAACCAAGAAGTAAAAGTATAGTTTAAGAAAAATTATCTGCCATTATATCGTGACTTGACAACTTATCCACTATTAGATAAAAACAAATTAGTTCTGGCAGATTTGGGACTTGGCAGTTCAAAATATGAATAGCAAATGTAAAAGCATGAAAATGGCATTACTATTATGTTTTAAGAGGATAATACACCTTTAAAGGGTGCCAGTGATTACATACTGTAAACAACTGCTGCCAATCAATTTAGAAAGTGGCAGGCAGCATGTCAATGTAACATGGCAAATTCCATTCAACCAACCTAATGCTTCCTACTCAAGTCACTATTTCTTAACGGGAGCAGTGGGGCTGGATATCATCTTTGCACTTCATAATCTGTTTCAAATTGCAAAAACAGACTACAGCACAGAGAACGCAGGGCATTTCCAGGAGTCCTCTGAAATCTGTGCAGTAACAGTCTCTAAAATCAAAATGAATCCTGAATGTTAAGGTCACTTTCTGACCCTATCCTGCAGCAAACTGAGTGCTCTCACAACCTAGTCAAACTGGACTTTAATTCCTAACTGCTCCACCTCTCCACAGAATACACTTGCAAACTGTGGTCATGTGGAATGAAGAAATGGAAATTTTCTCTGTGATCTGAATGAATATTCACGGGTTTCACTAAACAGCATTTAATAGCATTCTATTCTTGGAGTTTTTAAATAGCTGAATATTCAGATATGCACATGCCTATTTTCTTTTATTCAAGGGTCCTCAATTCTCCATTTCCTTGAATTCTTTAACGTATTTTTAAACAATTATACTTAAGAGTGATATTTTATGAAAGTAGATGCTAAACTTTGAGCTAATCATTATTTTAGTTTCTTTTTGATGGTAATTTAATAAGCATTTCATTCTTCAATCTCTCTCACTTACTTATTTTTTTTAAATGTGTCTCTCAGCTCATAACTCATAACCTGGGACTTAATTTTCTAAGTGTATCTCAGCTGAGATAAACGGGATGGTCTGATATACTTTTTTGTTCTTTATTATTGGGGTATATTGCTTTGCAATGTTGTGTTAATTTCTGCTGCACAACACAAAGTGAATCAGCTACGAACGTCAAAAGTGAAAGTGTTAATCACTCAGTCGTGTCCAACTCTTTGAGACCCTAGGGACTGTACAGCCCACCAGGCTGCTCTATCCATGGAATTCTCCAGGCAAGAATACTGAAGTGGATTGCCATTCCCTTCTCCAATGGGTCTTCCTGACCCAGGGATCAAACCTGGGTTTCCCGCGTTGCAGACAGATTCTTTACTGTCTCAGCCACCAGGGAATCAGCTATATGCATATATATATATATATACCCTCCCTCTTGCTGCTGCTGCTGCTAAGTCATTTCAGTCGTGTCCAACTCTATGCAACCCCATAGACAGCAGCCCACTAGGCTCCCCCGTCCCTGGGATTCTCCAGGCAAGAACACTGGAGTGGATTGCCATTTCCTTCTCCAATGCATGAGAGTGAAAAGTGAAAGTGAAGTCGCTCAGTCGTGTTCCACTCTTAGCGACCTCATGGACTGCAGCTCCTCCATCCATGGGCTCCTCCATCCACGGGATTTTCCAGGTAAGAGTACTAGAGTGGGGTGCCATTGCCTTCTCCACCTCCCTCTTGAGCCTCCTGATAAACTTTGAAATGTCTTGACCAATTTTTACATTGAAGAGACTACACACCTCATCATCCCATGAAAGGCCATTGCTGCTGCCACTGTACTGGGGACTTTATCTCAAAGTTATTCATAATGTGGACAAAGGCTGCTGAATCCCAAACACATCAGGTTTTCACATGCAGAACCCTTCATAATCCAATTCTAAATACCAGACTGGGACTACAAGTAAAAGGTTATGACACAACCCCATGCATTGTTTCTTTTCCCCTCAAGAGAGACAAAGTAAATTTAATTGCAATTTCATTTCTTCTAGAGGAGTTTCTAGGATTCAACATAACATTAAATTTTTAGCCTGTCTCTTTAATTCGAGAAATTGTAAAAACGATGACAGATGGCACACAGAACTGACTTATGTCCTCTATTCTTTACTGAAGAAGGGAGTGCATGGAAACTTTGATAAAGGCAGAAGCTACAGTATGCAGGTCACTATTAAAATCATCCAGTGACTCTTTGGACAGTTAGGAGCAGAACGTTCAGGCTTCCTTTTTTAGACATTCTTGAAAACCAGCGCTATGGTAGCTTGCCAGTGGCGATCACGGCCCTGATGTTCAGTACCCTCCTGTCCCAATAAGAAAATGATGGATGTGCCATTAGCTCTGAACCTCTGCAACCTCTGAAATTACCTCTCTTCCCACCCCAATCTCCCGCCCCCCACCCCTCAAAATCATTATGAAATAGGAAGAACACTCAAGCTTACAGTTAATTGAAAACATTGCAAGAGAAGAGGAATGCTTAGGACAGCATGTCCACGGGAAAATAAATCACCCAGTATTGTTATTTAATGCATTGTGACATCATTTCCTGAAATTAAACAGAGATGACACCAATTCAGACGATCTCCAGTATAAGGTTCCATTCAAATAATTCACAGATGTTTTCTCCCGGCAAGCAGGAAAACAATGCAGAGGCTGAGGCCATGGGCGGCCTCCCTTGGCGGCATGTGTGCAGGAGGCTCTTTCTGCTGGTGTTTTTCAGCTGTTGTGTTCTGCACAGGCGTCTCCTCACAGGCATGTCTCAGCCCATGAGCCTCACTCATATTCCAGGCACATCTGCATCCCTGAACACAAGAAAGGCCATCTTTCACTGTGTAAGGCCAACGTTTTCTATTTAGTATTGCGTTAGCCGATAGCAATTAGTATTAACGTAGATGGATCTCAGAATCATGAGGGCACTAATTTCCAAGTAGAAATAGCTAATGTCCCTGAAATACTGATTCAATTAACCATTCGAGGCCCTTAAAAAGACATCTAACGATGGACATTATCACAGTGTCTCCATGGATACGCTTGTGGAAATGGACCAGTGGAGAAACCGGGGTGGAGAAGAAGGAAACATCACATCTATCACCCGTGGTGATTTCATGAGGTACCAGAGACCTTGAGCTGCAGGAGTCCCAAGCACACAACCAAAAGCCAAAGCACTTGACATCTGTGCTACACATTACAGTTTACAAACTGGCCACATCATCTGAGCCTCACAGCCCCCCTACCAGCTAAGTAGAGTACATGTCTACTCTTCATTTCATAGGTTTGGAAATAGGTTCAGAGGTTGAATCACTCACCCAACATTACAGAGCAGAAACCTAAGCCTAAAATTTCACATCCAGTGACCCTTTTTACAAACCCACACTGTGCTGTCTCTCAGACAGCCTAGACTTGAATGCTCCAAGGAAGCAGAGACTAGATTCTGTTCACGTACTGGGACCCTTATGGGAAGGGGAGGTTCTCTACAAAAAGGAGGCCCTGACGTTGGCATTATGAAACCACTCCACAGCCATTTTCTTCGCTACCTCCCACTCCATCCTGGAAGACTCACCAGGATGCTTTGGCTTTCTGTGGGCACCTAGACTCTGATGAGAGCATCTAGAATCACTGAACATCCATCTGATGTTTGCGTGCCTGTGTGCTAAGTCGCTTCAGTCATTTCTGACTCTTTTGCGACCCACTGTACTGTAAACCCATCAGGCGCCTCTGTCCATAAGATTCTCCAGGCCAGAATACTGGAATGGGTTGCCATACCCTCCTCCAGGAGATCTTCCTGACCCAGGGATCGAACCTTTACCTCCTGCATTGGCTGGCGGTTTCTTTACCACTAGCACTGCCTGGGAAGCCCTATCTGACATTTACATGACTCTAGAAGGCAGAAATTAGATTATGTTATCTCCTGCTGACTTGTTTGGCAAAGTCAGTCTCTCCATCTCACAGAGTCCCAGGAAGGTATGTGATCATTTTGGTTGCCCAGTTCTACTGGTCAAAGTCTCCTGGTAGCTATTCAACCAAATTAAAAGATGAAATTATAGCTGCTTTCCATTATATACCGATTGCTTTCCATTATATACCCAGGCACGAAGCTGAATAGTTTACATTGTCTCATTTAATGCCTGCAACAACCCTAATGAGTTGGTTCTAAAATTATCCCCATTCCATAGATATGGAAAGTGAAGTCCAGAGACCTCAGTGCTCAAGATCAAAAATCTACTGCTGCAGATTTCAGACCCTGTGTTCTTAACCTTGACATGGTATCACCTCCTTGAGAAAAGAAACTATTTGAATCTATATAAAATGAAGAGAAACCGTTAAAGGGCAAAATAGCCTTGCCTTCCTCTCTCTCTCATTCTCTCTTCTCTCTGTGTGTGTGCGTGTGTGTATACACACATACAATAAAAAATTTGAGATGACTAGATTGACTGTGATATGGTCTTGAATTCACTAGAGAAGAGATATCTTTCTCTATGTAACATGGAACTGTATTTATTCATAATTTGGGTTCACCATCTCTGAAAAAATATACTTTAAATCACATTTTCATTACTGAAAACAGACCTTCACAAAATCCCATGAAACAAACTCTAATAGGCAGGGAGTGAACCCAGCGAACACCTGAGAGACAGGCTTCATTCACTTCCTTTACCAGCAGAGATATGGCAAGAGGCTAAGCATTTTTCCATGAACAAGGGCAGAGTTTTTAGAACCTGCAGTTTCCAGGAGGCTGCAGGATATTGTATCACTTTGAAATAAATTTACTTCTGATTCTGTACACATAGCTTTGAAAGAAGTCCCACATCCGCTAAGGGTGAGCTTTATCCCTATGTTTTCAAATAAGAAAAACTGTAGTCAGAAATGGGTATGAGCAAGTGGTGTCTTTGTGTGTGAGCACTTCCTGTTTTCATTCCATGATCAAATATATTCTTTGCCGCACAACTAGGGAAGCTCTTGAAGGTGGCAAGTGGAGGTGCCCGAGAGCCTAATTGAGTACACTTCTTGGCGTGGAGGAGTTTTTCATGGTTAAGAATAAACCGTCAGCCCGCATATTATTTCTTGCTGTTTCTTTCTTTAACTATCTTTGAAGTCAAATAAAAACAGTTGTAATGGCAGGCTTACTTTTATGATATCATAATCTCCATGTGTTAGGGAAAAGAATATACTTCCCTAGGATTTCCCTACGATTTTTTGCCATTGGGTACTTTCCAGGAAAAGCACATACATTCCAACAGATTCTTTCCTCCATCTTCACTAGATTTCTTAGTCTGAGAAGCCAGGCAGAGCAGTCCACCAATAAAAGAGGGGGTAAGAGTAACATACGACACATTTCACTGGTTGAATTTCTAAAAAGTATTTACTTGGATTTATTTCCTCAAAATTACTGTGAGGTTTTAGATATGTGGATTTATTTCCTAAAATCATTGTGATGTTTAAAGGACATTCTGGAAATTGGTAGTTAGAAACTAGAAACGAATTATTTAACTTCAGACTAAGCAAGTTTAAAGTGCTTAACTCAATATGGAAATTCCTCAATTCATCAGAGAGTTTGGTTTATTACGGCCACCTTGGATTTAGTTTAAATATTTTCCTCAATATCATCGATTAGCTGTGAGTTTATTACCTCCTCCCCTAAAGCTGGCGGTGCACAGGAACTTGAGAGAGTGTTTTAACTGTTACAGTTGTAGTGGAACTTGTTCTTCCAAGAAAACTGAAGGTTAATGATTTTTGTCATATTGAGACTAAGACTTAACAATTGCTACAGTTGGCCTTTGTTGAGGAGGGGTTCTTTTTTCTCTGGGCCTTTTGAGGTATTCAGAATAGGTGACAATAGCTTGCAGTTGAGAACATATGTAGAGAGACCCCTGTGGCTTATTGGGAAAAGTTGCTCCATGCTGGTTGGGTGTTTGGAAAAAAAAAAAATACAACCAGAGTTCTTTTATGTTCTGCTAGTTAATGAATGCATGAATGTCAAAATGGGCCAATGGCCCATTCAGGGGGCAAAGCCTCAGCAACCCCCTTCTTTAAGAACACATCCTGAGATCCAAAATACATTTGCTTAACAAATTAAAATAATGAGATAATTCAATTAGCTTCTTTTTTAAAAAAAGAAAGAAAAAAGGGTACATCGGGGATTATTGTAATACAAGAGCAGGTCATACTGCACAAAGGGGAACAAACCAGTTTGAAATAATGTTAAAGAGACTAATAATGAAGGAATGCACATTGAATCATGCACTTGTAAAGAAATTTACATGAAATAATAATTTAGACTACATCTATTTTCAGTGAGCTAGAGCCAACATTTCACTTTGAAAGTTGAAATTAATTAAATGACAGAAAAATATAGTGGGGCATCTCTATTTCCAAGGACTTCCTCATGCCTGTTAGTGCATAAGAAAAGGGGTCTAAATTAACATGTCGCTAGTTAGGGGGCTCTATTCTTGGTTTCTGCGCTCAGAATTATAGCTGAGTAAATCTTTCAGCTCATTAAAGATTGGAAAGTAAAAGTTTTACAGAACCATCCTCATCAAGTTACTGAACCTCTTCCCTGCAGCTGGGGTGATGCTGGGATAAAGAGGGAAGATGTTGTCAAAGGGAAAGCTGAGGAGAATTTCCTTACATACAAGGGAGGTGCAGGAAAGCCTGGGGAGAAGAGCAGAGAGAGAGAGATGGACAGACACAGCCAGTGGAGAAAGTAATAAAGGGGCATGGTGTAAAAGAAGGTTGTGGGGAGGAGAAAAAGAAAGCCCTTAATGGAAAATAAAAAGGAAGCGGGGTACTGAGAGGAGAGGATGACCAGGGAACCTGGGGCAGAGCCATGCTCTGACAGCTCTGAGTGTAACCAACACAACGAGTGCGGGAAAGCAGCTTGCAACGTGCAGATCCTTTTGAAAAATGGAGAAATGGCAGGTCCAGAGAACTTAATGGACTTAACTGAGGTTCAGCCAGGACTCAGGAAAGCTGAACTCAAAATGTCAGTTTCCCAACTCTCCGGCTCCGGTTCTTTGAGTCTTCTCTCCCCATTAGAAGGACAGGCATTAATTAAAATTTTCAGCTGGACAGAGAATTCTGCACAAAGCCTCGTGCATATTTATCTAGATGAAAGCACCCTCGGGGTGGGGAGAAGGTACACAGTACATAGTGCTGAGTGAATAGTACAGCCACAAGGAGCACCCAGGAATCAATGGGTTTGCATAATTCCTCTCCTGCAGGCAGGGTGCACAGTGGGTTCAACCCAGGATGACAGGGAGGTGGGAGGTAAGACACCAACTGGCCAAGCAAGAATCCAATAAGCTCTGGATACCTGGAGGAAAATTCAAGGCACAGACTCAGGTGGGAAAGGAGAGAGTCGGCTTTAACAGAGAAGTGCAGAGTAAGTCTTCTTTATTTGCAAAGGCTGCGGGAGCAGGCAACTTTTAAAAATGAGTAAAGCAAACAGCACTTTGCTTCTCCTATTTCCTCCCTTTGACGCTGAGCACTTTGATGGCAGAGGTTGTAAGGTTGATACGAAACTGTTCATGGTGATCATGATTCTAGCAAAGTCATCATAATGTGTAGAAAGGGCACTGAGCTGGGGTCAAGGAAGGCTTGGGTCCTGACCGCAGCTGGACCTTGAGCCAATCACCTCCTTTTGTGGGTCTGAGCTTCCTGGTTTGTAAACAAAGCAGCTGCATTCTCTAAGATTCTGCTGTTCTATGATGTTGGTTTTTTTTGACTGAGGGGCTGAAAATACAGGGGGATGTTTGCTTGAAAAGTAATTGCTGAACTCTCTACTTTCAACCAACGAAGCTGAGCACACAGGGAGACAGAGGGAGGAAATCAAACAGGTGAGCTGGTGAGAGAAGGCAGTTGCCTGCCATCTACTCGCCCCACCCTGCCTTTCTTACTTGCTACTCTAACCAAACAAACCTTCAGTTAAAAATGAGAAACCCCTCCCCTCACACTCATTCGACTTCCAAATTAAAAACATTTTACAGGTTAGTAAATCTCCAGCTGAGGTGATGTAGCAAAGAACAGCTGTGAAGTAATTTTGATAATGATGAGAATAATAACCACATGGCAAGGTTCAGGGCTTTGCTGTTGCAGCTTCAGTGCTCTTGAATAGATAAAAGTGATTAAATACTCCTGATTATCCCTGACCAATATGTAATGGATTTACAGCCCTTTCAATTAGTCAGTATTTGCTTAGGACTCATTATTTTGTCTTTGGTTAAGTAATCAGCCCAGAGACGGCATGTTCGGTCTAATTCCTCTGAGCCCAGTCAGTGCAGGGCCCTGACCTTTGAAATGGCCATAGCTGCAAGGCAAGAATAACCACTGCCACGGCAGCCTCGTTGGTACTCCCAGCTAATCCTGACACCACTGGCCAGATCGATACACCTTAGTTTGCTACTAATGTCCTTACATCAAAATGGCCGATTTAGGAATGTGAATCTATCATGTTGCCCTCCCTGCTGCGCCCCACCCCTCGCCCTTTGGAGCCCTGCTGGAAGAGTCGCTCAGCAGCCACCGCCATAAATAAACGTGGAACCTTGTCCTGGACTCATGACACTGTAACTAATGTCATTCAGCATGGCAACCCACAAGTTGGATAATCAAAGACCTTCAGCTTTCAATGTGCTACTCTATTTTTAAGCTGCAGCCTAAATAGAATGGCCTGAAAACAATCTTATAGCAAGAAACAGCCTCTGACATCTTTACTATTTTCCCAGAAGTTTCAAATGAAGAGTAAAATGCAAGCATGTAGTTCCTCTGCAAAAACATACCGTAATTTTTTGGTCTTGAGAGTCTCAGTCAGTCAATGGTGTGTATATATATATATATATACACACACACACACACATATATATATAATGACACATAAAACCGATTGCAAACAGGAAGATAAACTGTTACTTGGAAAATGCTGCACATTGTTGATCTTTCCCCATAAGTGAACGGGATCGGCTTATAAGATAATGGACTTGAACCGCTAAAAAAGAATCTTTGATCTCTACCTTAGAAACAAAGACATTATAGCACCTACAACCCTTCTGTGGTTGTCATATAAACACGTGACATGTTGCAAGCTGCTTCAGCGATTAGAGCTGCCCCTGATACCAAGCACTTGGACATACATGTGGCAAGGTGCTTTTTTTTTTTGCCTCCTAAGAAGACAGCTTTCGTTAAGAGTGTAATTGGCAACATTTATGGATTCATGAGCTTCTCACAGCCATTTCCCTTGGTAGCAGTTGTATTATCTGAAGTTGCTCTCATACCTTTTTGCATAAACAACACATTTACTTAATATAGACTTTTTAGAGCCCTAAATCATTTTGAATACGGTCCATTCATGACCTGTGGAAATAAAAACTCCTCCTTTCTACAGAGTGCCCTCTGGGTGGTAAGAATTGGTAAAAACCTCAACTGCCCTGTTAGCCATCAGATTTCAAGAAAGGGAAAATAGGCACCTTATTTTTTTTTTTTTTTAAATCTGTATGAGCCCATCTAATGTGCTACAAGAAGGCAAAACAACAAAACTTATTTTTCTCTTTCATCTTGACTTACTGTGAGATGCTGGAAGAGCCATGCTCTCATGATATTTGTTGCTACTTTGGGGAAAATGCCTCTTTTCTTCTGACGTTTTTTGTCCTTGTCTGGATCATCATCGTCACCTGTGCCAGGTGAAGCTACACTGTTGTCTAAACCATCCCCTAGTAGAAAGAAATGAAAATACATTAGAGAAAACACAGAAAGGGTGCCAGCAACAACGAGCAGCTAATGATGAGCTCAGCTAAGCTTGTTGAAAGAAATCCATTAAGCGGGTATATTCTCTTTCATTAAAGTATAATTGGAGACACAAATATGTAAAAGACAAAATTAAACCAGGCCTCTTCAAATGTTAATTTTGTGTGTCTCACACTCTCCCATATCATTAATTCAATTATAATTGTGCTCTTGACACAGTGCAGTAGCTCTTCGTCAATTATGGAATCCAATGTGGGAAAACCGCCATCAGAAAACCCATTCGGTGAAAATGCATCCCCATGCCCAGAGTGAACACATACTGTAGGGTAATCAAGTTAAATGTTCTGTAGTCTATATATTCTAGGCTGCCTGCATAGGTGACAGTAACTGTGTCACTGTTCATTGCACATAACACACTGCCTGCTCAGCCCCTCCTAGAACTGTCACCTCCCAAGCACGCACATTCACACACTCCTCAGATGACCCTGGACTCAGCATCCGAGTGACATGAAAACTTTTAGCTCTCTGCATCACTGATCATTATCATTAAAAAACAAAAAAGATGCACATCAAGGTAGGGTGCTCACTTAATCAGAAGTTTCTATCAACATCTTTCTCTTCTGTGCTTTTCTCTGGCATTAATTGTGCATTAGCAAAAATCATTTACTTTTAACAGTCATAGTTATTTTTTCTTGCCCTCCGGCAAAAATGCCTTGAAAGCCTGCCTGGAGGGCATCTAAATTATGTATCTGAAAAACTCTTCTGGCAAGGCATTGCAGGACCCCTACTTTCTTAAAATTCATACGAGCACGTCTTCCTGTTTTTGGGAAGGCATCAATCAAGAGGAGCAATATATGCCATATCCCTACATTAATATTTGAACTAATAACTTTAAAAAAGGAAAGAAACAAGATCCGACTTGTGGCATAATCAAATGCAAAATAAATGAAGAATACGGGGACAGCACTGGGGCTTTATAGATGGCTGTGTTTTCCTTGCACATCATTAGCCTGGAGCCACACGAAAGAGGAAAACAGAGAAGTGGAGAGTTTATGCTCCCTGCTGGTGTTTAAGAAGCCAGGGTCCTGGAAGAACATCTGGGAATTGCGCTGAGATGGGGGTTTTTGTAATTTAAGAATAGACATTCATTAGCAGTAAATGCCATAAATCCCATGCTAAGTAAAAACCTTGTCCAAGAAAGCCTAAAACAATAAACTCTGTGCTCAATGTAGCCTGAGCTGGACGCTCCGCCGCTTCCCGGGGAATGCTATAGGTCCACCAGCTCCTTCCCAGGAGCTCCTCCAGGACTGGGCCACACTGGGGACATCCTGCCGTGGGCCCCTTGCCTTCTAACCTGTCCCGACTGTCTGCTCTGTGGGCTTCCCTATACCTGTTCTTTTCCCTTCTCACCGCAAAAACCCTCAACCTTCTTTGACCAGAGAAGCAGAAAAGCCACAGCGAAGAGCTGGCAGATTAATTTTATTGACATTTCCATTTTCACTGCAATGTGATACCCTCCATCACATGGAAGAGATGACCCTCACTATTTACAGACTGACAGGCCACTTCATTACAACCACCCTGCCCCAAGGCAAAGCAGATCCCTTCCATCTGCCCAAACACTAGAGCATGACCCCGAAGTTGCTGTTCTCTTTTTCTTTGCCGTCTGTTATGATAAAAAAAAAAAAAAGAGTGAATCGAAAGGACCCCAAATAGTCAAAGAACTAATCAGGAGTACAGAGAAACAAAAGGCATTTGACTTATGAATCCAGGCTGGATGGAATCTAGTCTTCATCTGCCTACCCTCCCTGCACACTCATGTACACCAGGGGGTCACTTGCACAAGGACACACACATACTCCACACACACACACACACACACACACACACACAAGCTCGAGGAGAGACACGCGTACACACTTTCCACCATGCCAAGGAACTGCTGCAAGGCAAATTCTCACCCACACTAATGGCTTCTGACTGCTCCTTGGCAACCCGAGCATTTTAACCTGGGTGGATGTGCTCTCCAAAATACAGACACTGGAGCGATCTCATCAGCTGTTCATGTGACACAGATGGAGAGTGGCTATTAGGAGCCAGGCAGTGGGCCTTGGGGATCTGAGGTACTGTTCTGTAGCCTGAGGCGATTTTGAAAAGCAGTACCCGGAGATGAGGGGGAAAAAAAAATCCACACTGCAAGTGCAAGTTTGAAGTCAGTCAGTCTGTCTGTCGACCTACCATGGATAAAGATATCTTTGTCTCTGGATGGAAAAATCTATGCGGGCTATCTGGATGTACATTTCGGATAATGTATGTATGGAATGGCTCTTCCTTCAATGTCTTCCAAATATAAAAACACACACTGTAAACAATGCCTGTGTGTATATATTTCTTCCTAAGCACATATGGTTTCTGTGTATATGTTTAAGCTGAAATTGTCAGGATTTTGTTAAAATCTCATTTTAGCTTTTTTTGATAGATTTTTTGGATATACTTATTTTAAAAGGTTAATGGCTTTAATTAAAGTAAGTTCAACAAAAAAAGACACTTGCCTTTTTTAACCCAATCAATGACCTTAAAAAATGAGAGACAGTATTTCCATGGAGTATTTTCTCTTGCTAAAAAGCAGAGAGGGTTTCTAACACCTTCAAATTATATGATTCACTACATTTAGCTCAAGAAAAAAATATAGCTGGATTGAGCATCCTTTGATGACTGACTTAAACCGGAGAAGACAGGAGCATTACATGCATTTTAATATAAAACAGTCCATTTTATACAAATGTTGTTAAATATTTGAATTTGAATCCACTGTAACAAATAATTATAGAGAAAAATGAGTCTATTTTTATAATAACCAGATACTAGACATTAGATTTTTTAAATTAATATTATTGTTTATACCTCTATAAAGATGGGAATTTCCTTTTCCAAACACACAATAAATTTGTTTTTCCAATGGACTGTGAACCAACTCCAGCACAGAGGACTAACAACAGCTATTTTCCTTTTAAAAGGCAACCATGTGATCTCCACCCTAAAACAAAATCGTGCAAATGATACTAAAGAAACCCTTAAAATGCATACGGTCTCCTTGTTTTAGGGCTGTATGTGTATTGGGATAGTTGGCAATCCTTGACATAGATGCCAAATGAGTTTCTGTGCCGAAAAGGGTGGGTATACGGGCACAGATGCACGTGTCAAAGGAAGTAGAGGAGGTAACGGCATATGTCTCGGCATCTGAAGTTAGAGTTCACGAGTGTGGAGTCCTTGGCAGGGGCAGGACTGTGTCTTGTTTATCATTTTATCCTGAGAGCACACCTCCAGGTCTGAGCCAGAGCAGACACCCCAGTGATTGTCTGCCGTGTGAGTGAAGGGCTGAACTTCTCAATGAGTTTATCCATGGATCCTCCTCTGTCTTTGATAATCCCACTGGACGATTGCACTCTTCATGGTACTGAAGGGGCTGAGTGGACTGCCCGAGTGCACGAATTTGTATTCGTGCTCAGTTGCTCAGATTTGTCCAACTCTGTGACCCTATGGACTGTAGCCCACCACGCTCGTGTCCATGGGATTCCCCAGGCAAGAATACTGGAGTGGGTTCTATCTCCAGGGGATCTTCCCAGCCCAGGGATCGAAACTGTGTCTTCTGCACCGGCAGGCATACTTTCCACCACTGAGCCACTTGGGAAGCCTGCCCAAACGCATGCAGTCACTTCCAAACACTCCAGGAACAAGGCTTCTTTGAAGAACTCAATCCCCATTAGAGCCTTTTTGAAGGGCTGACCCAAGGCCATTCCACCAGCACTGCCACCTCTGATGGGAAAAAACTAAAGACTACTGGGCGTGCTTCCTTTAAAAGGTTGCTAATCCCTTGACTAAAGGCATAATCTAAGTTTGGGGCAAAGATACTCAAAATAGCTACATGCTTCTGAATGTGCTGCATGTGACCATGGAAAGAAATACTCAAGCCTGTGGATAGATACCTTTGAAGTGGACTAAATTATCAGGGGAGATTGTTAAAAACATGGGTCCTCAGGCCTTATCCCAGACTCACTAAATCAAAACATCCTGAGGCAGAGACAAGGAATTTGTATTCTTAACAAGTTCCTTGGGTTTGGTTATGCAATCAGCCTAGCACAGATTCTTCAACTGGCTTTTAGAAGCCTCCAAACTAGATGGCAACCCACTCCAGTACTCTTGCCTGGAAAACCCCATGGACGGAGGAGCCTGGTGGGCTGCAGTCCATGGGGTCGCAAAGAGTCAGACACAACTGAGCGACTTCACTTTCACTTTTCACTTTCCTGCATTGGAGAAGGAAATGGCAACCCACTCCAGTGTTCTTGCCTGGAGAATTCCAGGGACGGCAGAGCCTGGTGGGCTGCTGTCTATGGGGTTGCACAGAGTCGGACATGACTGAAGCAACTTAGCAGCAGTAGCAGCTGCAGAACTAGATTACCTTCTAATTTGAGTTCAGATGAAACCTCAGGAGCAGGCACATTGTTAAAATTCTATGCTACTGCCATAAACGGGGTTAGTGGTCACAGCGAACAACTACAACCTGTAGGTTCTTGACCACCCAGCTTCTCTGTCTTTGGGATTTTCTCAGCAAGAATACTGGAATGGATTGCCATTTCCTCTGACAGGGGAATCTCCAGGAGATTCCTGAGTCTCCTGCACTGCTGGTGGAGTATTTTACCACTGAGCCACTGGGGAGGCCCCAACTACAACCTGACCTGGGCCTTATTCCTGACCTGTGGGAAAGCCCTGGTGCTCTCCATCACAGGTACCGGTCAGCACAAGGTGGTCCCACCCTATCTTCTGGTGGTGAAGGTTAGACAGAAAGACACTGTAGAACACCGGCTCTCAAAATACAGACCAGCACCCGTTAGCACTAGCAAAGAAATTGCAAGAAATGCAAATTCTTGGACCCATCTCAGACCCGCTGCATCCAAATCTCCAGGGATGGGGCCTGAAAACCTGAGGGTTACTAAGTACCCTGGGTGATTCTGATGATGCTCAAGCTTGAGAAGCACTGCTGGGGGCACAGAGAAGAACTCTGCATCTACGCCTGCATCTAAACTCCGGGTCCTCCTCCTGTTTTCAGATTCTGAGGTATTTTGCGAGCATTTGTGGGGCTAGATTTACATCCATAAATGGAAGGGGTCACACATCCTTTCCAAAGCTGAGCACACTATGCTCAGGGCAGGGCAGTACCTAGGAAAGCAGCCCCGTTCTACACTTATTTAAAAGAGTAACACTAAGGGAGTCTAGTTACAAGGAAGTCAAGCCTGGGATACCATGGGTATCCAGGTGTGGGCAAAATCCATATCTGTAGCTGTGTAGCCAGTGAATCAGGAAAGGCATGGGGACATGGTGAGATGATCCTCAGATGATTCTAAAGCAGAAATTTCTAATTCACACAATTCTTGGCCATATCAACTACCCAGGCAAAAGGACACCACTTCCTTTTATTGGCATACTGTCATACTTCATTTCGCTAAAAATCTGTCTATATTCTAGACAACAACTGCTTGGCTTGAAATAAAGAAATGATACAAACCATGATGCTGTGTTATCCTGAGTGCAGGATGTGGCCTTCTTGCCCTGTCAGAAATATAGTACACCAACCAAGAGAACTGGAGAAGGAAATGGCAACCCACTCCAGTATTCTTGCTCGGGAAATCCCATGGACAGGGGAGCCTGGTTGGCTATGGTGCAGAGGGTCACAAACAGTCAGACACAACTTAGTGATTAAACCATTACCACCACCAACAACAACCAAGAGGGTCCTATCCATCTTTTTCTTCATAGTCCATCTCTCCATCTCCCTTGAAAAACTGCCAGACATTTACCAGTGAAGAAACTGAGACCAAGAGGTTAAATTCTCACCTATGATTCCATGGCTACACATGATCAACGACTAACCAGAGTCCAGGTAACTCCAAGCCCAGTGTTACTACCACTAGTATCCTCACATATTGTAAGGTACCTTTCACTTTTCGAAGCATTACCTCATTTGAACTCTGTTATCAAACCAGGCTTTATCCTACAGGTAAAGGTCTAAAGTGCAGGGGAGAGATTAGATCTAGGGCCCAGGGGTTGGAATTGAGCTAGAATTGGTCCAGGCTGGTCCAGGTTCAAACAGAAATGTGCAAACTTTCCTCCCCGAAAGTAAACCAGTGCGTATAAGGGCTTTATATATATTCAGTACAGCAAGGGTCCTTTGAGACTCAGGATTTTTATAACAGGTTTATTGTGGTCCATGTGGAGGCCCTTATATGGACAGCACCAGACTGATCTTCAGAGCCCAGAGATGCTACAAATACTTGAGCATCTACTGTCCATACAGCCAAAATTTCATGGGCTGTGATGTCATAACTGTGCAGCACCAAGAACTGCTTCACAGAGGTGCAACTAAAGTGATATATTCACTTGCCTCAAAGTCACTCTCTTAAAGATAAAATAAGGCTTCTAAAACATCTGGGAGCCTGTCAACTAACACACCTCTCAATATCATATATTCAGAGAAACAGTAGTACAAATTAATACAGATTTTGGTCAGTAGCATTTGTACTTTTAAGTTTGTGGCTCACTGTTTAATCCTCATGTCTCCCAGTTTTGGACCAGCTTTAATAGTCAAATATACTCATATAAAATACATGCTGTAAAAAAGAATGATATCTCAGCTGATAGAACATAGCTTTTTTTTTTCCTCCTATTTTTTGACAAATAGAAATTCACTAGAGTTATTATCATTTTTATTTTGGGCAATGTACATTCACTAATTTCAGACACACACACACACACACACACACACACACACACACATATACAAACATGTATCTTCCAAACTACTTCCAGAAACTGAGTACAGTCATGAATTTATAGATATTTATATATCTGATTATAAACATTAAGTATATAAATTATGTCATTAACCTTTTTCAAAGAATTCACTAACTTATATGTAAGTATGTAAATATATTTGTAGATTAATTGCATATTTTTGCCTACAGTCATATATACATACATGCACATACACATATACAAGTTTATAGAATTTTAAATGTTAGTATTTAATGTTCAGTAGGATAGTCCCTTTTCTACACCATTTCTCTTCCTCTAGAATACAGGCTCCTCCTCTTCCTTACCAATACCATAATCACGTTCATTATCCTCATTATCACAAGTAACTTTCACTGGACACTTGCAATATTACAATCCTCAATCTTCACAACAAATGAATGAAATAGCTACTATTATCAATGCCACTTTACAGATAAGAAAACTGAGACTCAGAAGAATTAAGTAACTTGTCAAAGGTCACATAGTCAGGAAGTGGCAGAGTGGTGCTTGCCCTATGAAGCCTCTATCCTCTCCCTTAACTGCTGGAAAACAAGAAGAGGTGAATGGTGAGGTTAAATTCTGGATTAGTCCTCATTTCTCAAGAAATAAACCCCCAGAGTGAGGTCTCATATATTCACATTTATGAGCAAAAGAGACTGCAGTTGACAGTGCATTTAAAAGTAATCTAAAAGAAAAAAAAAGTAACTATGAACCAAGAAACAAACAAATGCATATTTTTACAGTTACATCCATTATCTACAGGACTATTAGTGGTCCCTGTGGACCTAAAGTTCAAATTAAATATGATTTTGAAATAGGAGTATCTGTTTAATTTTTAAGACATTTCTGAGCCAAGGGATCTTCCAAGATTCCATGACTGTAGGCCTGTGTCCTTGGCCAAAAATGCTCTTTGTCTTTTTTTTTTTTTTTAACTTTTCTATTCTATTTTGCCCAGGCAAACTCCTCTTCAAACTTCAAAATCCAGTGAAAAAGGAACCTCTTTTGTAAGGATTTCCCTAGTTCCTATTAACAAAACTGGTATACTAGGCTTTCGAGTTCTTCATCAGTGTGTTCTTGCTTCTGCTATGTTTATGCTTCTGTTTTGCAATTTATCTATCTGCTAACTTGTCTGTCCTGCTTGACCATGAGATTCTTCAAGGCAGGGGCCATGTCTTACTTCTGATTCACAAGCCCTGACATAGTGTAAACAGTCAAATGTTTAGTGAGATGGACAAATTGGCAGCAGGAGCCTTAATGTTTGGGCCCTGTGCGAATGTAACCTGCTTTGAAGAAAGTGTCCATGAAGGAGTCCCTGGCCCTGGTAACCTGTGCTGGCAGCCACCTAGCCTCAGGCTCCCTCCTCCACTCTCCCTGCTCTTGGTGCCCTGGGTGTGTCATGCCCAGGGTTTTCCTGCTCAGGAGTGCATGGCCTCCTCAGAGATGATCCTTACATGTCTGATACACTGTCAAATACTGTTTTCAAAAACGGGGCTGCTTCATCTCTCAAACCTGCCCTAATCCAACGGGGAAGAGAACATCCAGGGGTAGGGTGGCTGCCCCTTGCCCAGGCTGCTCAGATGACTGGGAACACTACAGTTAAAAAGGAAGTATCTTTTTTCAGAGCAACAATGAAGAAACAGACAGAGAACAGACCTATGGAGATGGGGGGAGAAGAGGAGGGAGGGGGTGAGATGTATAGATAGAGTAACATGGAAACTTACAATACTATATGTATAATAGATCACCAATGGGAACTTGCTGAATGACTCAGGGAACTCAAACAGGGGCTCTGTGACAATCTAGAAGGGTGGGAAGGGGAGGGAGGTTTGGGAAGGAGGGGACATGGGTGTACCTATGACTGATTCTTGTGGATGTATGACAGAAAATCACAAAATTCTGTAAAGCAATTATTCTTCAATTAAAAAAATAAAATGGGGCGGGGGGCGGCGAGGGCGGGGAGGAAGTATCTTATAGCCAGGGAACTGCAACACATAGCTCTTTGGGAACCTGGTTTCTGTCATCATTTTTTAATGATTTTTCCTCCTTAATATAGTACTCTGAAAACAGGATTAAAATGTACTAAGAATCAAAAGATATTTTCTTTCAGGGACTACCTTCCAGGAGTTTAATTTAGGACATCCCACTGAGAAATCTGAATCAGGGTTTCCAATACGATGCAAAAAAAAGCAGCTTCAGGAGGAGAAGCAGCAGCAGCAGCCGCCACAGTCGCCTTTGCCCAGTTCTGTGTTAGACTCTAGCCTTACAAAACTTGCTTCCCAAGAACCATCCTCAAAGTAAATCTTTTTTTCCATGCAATTCACCTTTATTCACATCAGAAGAGGTTGGGGGGGAGGGGGGAAGTTACAGACCCAGAAAGGTGGGGAGGGTGAGGGGCGAGAGGTGGGGTGAGGGGCCAGCAGTGAGACCTGCTAATTACTGATCTCTTTTACTCTCCTGCTGTGCTTAACTGTCTGGACACGTTAAAGTGAAATTTTTCTGTGATTTTTCAAGTGACTAGTTCATGGCCCACTAGCATGGAGGGAAGCAGGAGAGGTGAAATGCTTTCGTTTACATGCAACATTTACTAACTGTGTGGGTTTTCCGACATTAAAGAGAGGACAGTGACCCAGGCCACCTTTTTCACACTCAAAAGAGCACTGAAAAAACAACTCTTCATCGGCTTACCTCAGGCTTCCCTGGTCCTGAACACCCTCCCCCCGGGGTATGAGCAGAAAGGGAAAAAAAGAGGGGATTTTATGCTCCTTTCTCTTCAACTTTTCAGGCGGTATAAGCAGCATTTAGCAAATTCAGCCCCAAATGGCTCCAAATGCTCAGAGCTGTAGGGGCTCATTCTTTGTTCTCCTCCCTCTATTTACACAGGATTTACGCAGGCTCTCCACTGAAGAGACCGAAAGCACTTCCATTCTCACCGGCTCGGTTGGGCTGGACCCTGGGCCCCGCCGCTGGCCCAGGCCTGCACTGGGGAATTTCTGCCACCTGGAGAAGGCAACACGCTGTGCCCTGACTCTGATCCCCAGACAACCTGGCCTGTGCAGGCCACTGCAAAGCTCAGGCCGGAGAAGATGAGCTAACCTTCCAGGAGAGACAGGAAAATCCAGCCAAGGCTGTGCAAGTAAATATGTGTCCAGAGACAAATAACATGCACTTTAAAATACGCAGCTATATGATAGAATGGAAAGTGGTGGGTGAAAAAAAAAATCAGACTGCAGCTTGGATGAAAACCACTTCACCCACTGGTTGGAAAAATAAAGTGTAAAAACAGACAGATGGACACATATGTAAATGTGGCAGTGTTTTAGGCTTTAGCTGGCAACGTGAGCGTCGTAGTATAGTTTTGCACGCCTGTATTTTCCATATCATGTTGAATCCTGTTAACTGTTGAACAGAAACATCCTCATACTGGTCCTTGACCAAATCAGTCCCCTCAATTTACCCGTCAGGAGCCATAAAATGGCTTTGTTTATTGACTGGAACCCTCTAATCCTTTATAGCAGAAGTGAACGAAAGCTTCCAAACTCAGCCTGTGCTTTCCTGAAGCTGGTTACTCTCATCTGCAATGTATATGTATTTCTAATTTATGCTTCACTTAACTTGATTACTCTCATTGAAATACATATATATTTCATAATTTATATAGAGATAAACTTTCATTTGACATTTTTTTAAATTGAAGAATAGTCAATTTACGAGGTTGTGTTAATTTCTGCTGTACAGCAAAATGATTCAGTTTTACATGTATATACATTCTTTTTCATATTCCTTTCTGTTATGGTTTATCACAGGACATGAAATATAGTTCCCTGTGCTCTGCAGTAGGACCTTGTTCTTTATCCATCTTGTGTATAGACAGAAAACTTTTTAAAATTTTTCAATAAAGGATATCTACTCCCCTAGCCTCCCACAGAATTCTCTAAAGGATATTGACTGAATCCAGTAAAGTAAATTCCTTTTCCCATATATTTCAGCAGATCACCTAATCTCTGTAGTAGAGGATAATAGAATGTACTTGTTCCTCAGTTACCTGATAAGCACGTATAAAGTACAGGGTAGGTTCTGAAGTTATTCACAGTACATCATAATAAAGCTCTTCTGGGCACTCTAATGATTCATTTTTAGTGATCTCTCAAATGCCCTTTTCCACAGTTAAACACTCAGATTTTATTAAGGTGGAATGAAGGGACAAATGTCCACTCAAGTCCCAGCTCTCAAATTTGACTCTCCTTGCACTACGCTACCTTCAGCTAAAGCTTTTTCAATGTTCTATTTGCCTCCCCAGAGTGGCATTTCAGCTAACAGAGTTCACAATCTTTCAGCCTTAAACACAGAAGGCTGCTATCTTCAAGTCATCCTAGGAATGTGCCAGATACCATCATCTCCCTCCTGCGATACAAAGAACCAGAAAGAGAGAGAGACCAAGAGAAGACCAAGCTGATCAAGTTACCAACAGCCCAGAATGCCCCTCTCAGAAGGTTAATCTTTGAACCAGTAAATGTTATAATTAGGAGCCTTGAAGTTGGGCTGAGGCTGGTCATTGAAAGAAAGACTCTAAAAGAGAAAGTATGAATGGAACACATCTCTTTCACCTAGTGGTTTGACACAAGGGTCTTGATTTTTATGGGAAATTATACAAAAATGAGTTGTTATGATGCATGAGTCTCTTTTCCACATCTCCTACAAAAGAAAAAAGGTGGTTGGGGAGAGTTGTCTTCCCAATTTCACTTAGCTATGTTTCAGTACAAATTGTGAAAATTATGCAAATAACAATTTTGGCACCTTTGCTAGAGGAAAACATTATTAAATTATGCTCTAAGTATTTTGTCTGCTTTAGTAATTACTCTCATGTAACTGTAAATATAAATAGCTGTTATTCTGTTTAAATTTTTAATCATGCAAAATATTGTCACACAAAATGTCCTTCTGTTGCAGTCTAACTGGGATTTTCTTTTTTAAAATATCCATATTTAACTGAAGTGGACTATTTTTAGCATTGTAAAGTGTTTTAGTAAAGATAGCTGGCTAACATCTCCAAATCAACAGGTCTTTCAAGAAAAGATGTGGCCTTTATACTTGCAAAAAGAATTTTTTACAAAAGACCATTTATAAAATTATTTTTAACATTTTATACTAAACCAGAATATAGTCTTCTTCCAAGAATGTATTAACTATATCAAATCTATATGTTCAGTATGTAACAATAATAATGTTCTCATTTTGTCATTAACTACAGGATTTTATCTTACTATCTCTCTTAGCATGTTTTAATATTAAATGAAACTAANATTTTTGTTTAACAAGTTTATCAACTAAATTGCAAACATTTACAAAGTAACTACTGTGCATTTAAGGATTCAACTTATTATGATTATTTTAAATAAATCTACTATAATTTGAGAACAAGCAGATATATTTTTATAACATAATGTAAATAGATATCCATAACATGTGATAGTCCTAAGGGAAAAAATAAGGTGACTGCTTAATAAAAATAATCTAAACGTAAATTGATTATTCTTTGTATAGACTATGCACTAAAAACTACAGACACAAAGCCCTTAAATTAAATGGAGAATGACTACTAACAAGTATATATCTTTTGGAATGATGAAGATATTCTAAGATTGATCATGGTGATGGAGGCATAACTCTATGAACAGACCAAAAATTTTAAAGTTGTACACTTTAAATAGGTCAACTGTACAGTATGTGAATTACATCTCAATAAAGCGATTATATTTTTTTTAATGAATACATTTTGGTTTCCTTATTCAAAGAAAGCATACTGGGCAAAGTAGAAAAGTCTAGTAGCTAAGTTTGAAGTACCCATAATCTTTTCTGAATCGCTTCCAAACAATGTGATTTCAAGGCCACTTAATGTCATCTCAGCACCTTGCATATGGACAGACATATGTACTTAAAAACATTAGGGATGGATGTTATATGGTTTAAGTTACGGAGATATGATCGAAAGTAGACTGACCTTAATATTGAATTTAAGTATTCACCACTTTGAGTCCCATTGATTACAGCAGACTCCTAGTCCAAATTATTTACCTCTTTCAAGGATTACTTTAGCCACCTGAATAACCCCAGTGACTTCCACAAACACACATACACACAACATTTCTTATACATAAACTTCTTTAAGTCACGCACCATATATTTTATTTTTTTCATGACATTCTTAGAACTTTGGATGATGTCAGGAGAAGGCGGTGACAGAGGATGAGATGGTTGGATGGCATCATTGACTCAATGGACATGAGTTTGAGCAAACTCTGGGAGACACTGAAGGACAGAGAAGCCTGGCGTGCTACAGTCCATGGGGTCGCAAAGAGTCAGACATGACTGAGCAACTGAACAACAACAATGGGTAGATATACACCTACCCTTTAACTGAATGAATGGATGGATAACTCTCATATTTCTTGGAATATGTTTTATTCTTTGTGCATTTATATGTAAAATTTGTACACAGAAGATAAGAATGTTGGTCTCTAAGAGTTGAAAACGGGTCATAGAGTTGATGTTTTATCAGTTTTGAAGGTATTTTCCTGTAAGACATACTGCCTGGAAGAAGCAACTTTACTGAAAGAGATAATGAGTACAGGTGCCTATATCTGGAAGAGTATCCTGTATCCTTGGTTTACACTTTTTCTAAATTTCTGACTTTATTCTACTTCAGGGGGCAACTCTACCACTCTCTGCACTTTGGAGGCTCACTTCTGACATACTCCTTGACCCTCTATTCTCATTCCTCAGCCCCATCCACAGGTAATCACAGAGGAAAATACCCTTGGGGGAAAATGATGCAATGGAAGAAGCATGATTTGGGTGATAAGAGAGACCTTGTATTGAATTTCCAGATCTATTCTTTATTAGTTGAATATGACCTTGGTCAAAGGATTAATCCTCTGGGGCTTCTCTGGTGGGTCAATGGTAAAGAAACTGCCTGGCAATGCAAGAGATACGGGTTTGATCTATGGTCTGGAAAGATCTCACATGCCACAGAACAGCTAAGCTCATGCAGCCACAATTACTGAGCTTGTGCTCTAGAGCCCAGGAGCTGCAACTACTGAAACCCACATGACCTAGAGTCCATGCCCTGCAACAAGAGAAGTCACCGCAACTACAGAGTAGCCCCGACTCGCTGCAACCAGAGAATAGCCCAAGCAGCAACAAAGACCCAGCACAGCCAAAAATAAATACATAAGTAAAAACAAATTGATTAAAATTTTTTTAAAATAAATCAATCCTCTATACCTCAGTTTCTTCATCTATGAAATGGGAAGAATTATGCATGAGTAGGTTAATTATGAAAATTAAATGAAATGATAAGAGTAGTAGCTAGTATTTATTAAATCCCTATCTTGTACCATGTGCTTTACCCTTATTAACAAGCCAGGAACTTCATACATGGTACCTAACACATCAAAGGTGAATCAATAAATGCTAGTTATAGATGGAAATAAAATAAACTATGAAAGGATAAACAAAAGTGGTATATCCATACACTGAAATACTACTCAGCAATAAAAAAGCACAAAGTTCTGACACATGGAACATGTTACATGTCCAAGTCATCATGCTGAATAGGAGAAGCCAAACAAAAAACTATATACTCCATATATATTCTAAATATATTAAATTCTATAAAATGTAAACATATAGATGGAAAGCAGATCAGCAGTTGACTGAAGGGATGGGCTAAAGAGGAGTACAAGAAAACTTTTGGGTGATGATAGAAATGTGCAGTATCTTGACCATGGTGCTGGTCTTATGAGTATACACACTGTTAAAACTCATTAAACTGTATTTTTTAAATGAATAAATTTTTGTATGAAACTTATACTTCAATAAAGTTGATAAAAATAACGTTAAGTAGATTCTAGCTAAATCCCATAATCCTGTTATTTGGCATAAAATAGATGTTAGTGGAAATAACAGCTTACAATACAGAGGAGCAGGAGTGGGGGATTCTCCCAGTAATTGCAGTGAAGTTTTGAAAGAATTAAATGACTTAGGGCAGCCCTTAAAAGATGTTGTGGAGAAAGTCCAACATGATATTTATAAGCCTGTTGTCTAATACCATTTCCTTTAACTTCCTGAAGATGTAAAGTAGGTGGTCACTTTGCAGATTTTACTGAAAAATATTTTTCCTCTATTGGTCAAATCCCATTATAAGAAATACTGTTAAAAAAGAACTATTTCGGTTACCAAAAGAATTGCTAACAATAATCAAGAAGGTAATAGAAATAATTCTAAAACCATTTTTAAAAACTCTTCCAGGAAATTCAGTATTAACTCATTCCTCCTAATCATAAGAAGGTCTAACACTGGAGATCTCAGTTTCAGAGGAGAATGACATTGCTATGAAAGACTCTGGGCACAATTAAGATAAAAAATGAATGGGAATATATAGAATTAATATCAACCCTTGCCAGTCAGCCTTCAGATAATCCCTGAATCCTTCATATGAAGACAAAACTAACATTTGTGGAGACCTCGTAAGTGCCAGGTACCAAAAGTAGCCCTTCTTCCATAGGGCAGTTCAGAGTTTGGTATTTTAATCTCTTTAATATCTTTGGAAAGTGAAGCCAGACAGGTTAAGAAACTCGTCTAAAGTCATGTGGCTATTTATTAACAGACTGGGTCTTCATCTCAACTCTATGAACTGTATTTCACAACACAGCCGCTACTCCCATATGGAAAGGAATTCGTATTTTTGAAAAGTAGACTGTGGGGGAAACAGGGTTTTATGGCTTTGAACCTGGGTGACTGGTACTTACTAATGCCTGATCACAGCCAAGTGAGTCATCTGAATTTGGAAGTATGTGATATCTGGCTCACATCAGATAACCAATAAGAGTTAGTTTCATTTCATTCTTACTTTTTCCTTCCTTCTTTCATTTCTTTTCAGTGACTCAAATTTGGCAAAATTTCAAAAAAAAAAATTATGAAAACAGAGTCACCACTGGCTGAAAACACGTTTCCTTGGGGGAAAAAAAAAAAAAAAAAACTTTCCCTCATTCTTCCAGAACTCGTAGTTCAAAATGGCACCAAAGCACAAGGCTATGTTTGCCACTAGTGGCTTAGCTGGTAAAGAATCCATCTGCAATGTAGGAGACCTGAGTTCGCCCCGTAGATTGGGAAGATCCCCTGGAGAAGGGAATGACTACCCATTCCAGTATTCTGGCCTGGAGAACTCCATAGACTGTATAGTCCATGGGGATGCAAAGAGTCAGACATGACTAAGCAACTTCACTTAAACTCACTTAAAGGAAATATTACCACCCCTGATTGCCATCCATCTAATTGTGGAAAGACCAGGAGCTGAAAGCCAGGTAGTTATTAGTTAGCTCTAGCACATCCCCATACTTCATCGTGAAGACAGACAACTCAACTTGAGGGCACCAATGTAAATTTTACTCAAGCCCTGTTGGCTGATAAAAGAGAAGCTGCCAAAGTCTTTGAGAGAAAACTTTGTTCAACCATTTCCCAGGAGAAAAAGGGTCTGTCTCTCAGTAGCTTTATTCCTATACCTGTAGCAAACCAACCCAACAGAGAACTGACATCTTTGCTGTAAGATCAGATCTCAGAGCCACCAATCAAATAGCCGTCCAACCTTAATGTGCTGATGCAGCGAATTTCCGGATCTTGATCACACTAGGCTAGGGAGTCATTCTTCTCAGTGATAAAGTCGGTGAATGCACTCTTGAGAAGATAACAAATTAAAAACCAGCTGACTCGACACCATTCAAGTGAGGAATTCACTGCTGATCCAGTACAACACAATTTCTACCACCAGTCAGTAATCACCAAAGGGGTGGCCAACTTCATTTCATAATTTTAAAACTATTCCTAACAGTAGTCTCAGCACACTAAATAATAACTGTCCAATTCACACCTGCAGATCTACTGAAACTGATAATGATTTCCTCAAGTATTTAACTCTGAGTCTTACTTTATGTTAACATTCAAAGATTTTAAAGCAAATTAGAAATTCTCAAAAGTAGTATCTTATTTTAATGGCCAGAAACATGACAAGAATTATGTAACTTAGAGGATTACTCCATTTTGAAATTATATTTTTTGAATCTATAGAATTCTCACTAAAATACCTAATTTTCTACAGTTGATGTATTATACTGGTGGAAAACAGAGTTGACATTCTTTGCTTTCAACTGCAAAATATTAGGAAAACAATTACCTGACTAATTGTTGTGAGGCTTGGAAAGGTTAAGCAATTATTTCTTGGAAAAAAATACCTTAGATTTACACAGTGATTTTTCAGCTTTCATATGATTTTTCCAACTCTTGATCACTACAACCAAGTGTAAGTGGCATATCCTATTTATTCCCATTTAACAGATAAACCATTGGAAAAGACTGGGATGCTGGGAGGGATTGGGGACAGGAAGAGAAGGGGACGACAGAGGATGAGATGGCTGGATGGCATCACTGACTCGATGGACGTGAGTCTGAGTGAACTCCAGGAGTTGGTGATGGACAGGGAGGCCTGGCGTGCTGCGATTCATGGGGTCGTAAAGAGTCAGACACGACTGAGCAACTGAACTGAACTGAACAGATAAATCAAGCATGGTTACATTTTTGGTAACTCCATGCCTTTGCTCGGAGCACTTTTCATTATGTACAGTCTATAACTATTATTAGGTTGAACCATCTGAAATTGCTAATATTTGACCAGTATTCTAACCAACCAAAATGGCAATTTCATAAAAGCAATATTTCCAGTTGACTATCAACCATGAATTTTCTACTTTTCAATATGCTTGTTTTTACCAAGATGTCATGCCTCATTCTTACAAATCCCTTCATTTTCTCTTTTCGTAGTGAGTAGATAAAAAGGCAAAATGAAAATAAACACTAATAAGGAAACCCTAGCCTATGAGAAGCCAATGAAGTTACACACAAAAAGCTTACCAACAAACAATTAGGTGATGGGAGACATCGCTGTGTTTTTAACTAGGGTTGAGAGAAGCCACTTCGTAATATTCAGAAAAAGGAACTATTCTTGCCAATTCTAATTTCAAACTTCAACAACAGTGATTAGCATTGAGAAATGAGAAATTTTCACTCTAAATATTTCCTATAAGAACAACAGCAACATTAATAAAAAAAAATACTTATTGAGTATTTACTCTCTTTCAGACATGCTGTTAAAACACTTTACACAAATTACTTCATTTAATTCTTTCTCACCATCCTATCAAGACTGATTTTCCTTTTGCATATGAAGAAACTGAGGCTTGGAAAGGTTAAGCAATTAGCTCATACGAATAATAAGGGACAGAGACTGGGTTCACACCTGTGCCCTTGAGACTGTTGCCTATGATGACTCCTATGATCTCTGCGACTCCTGAGCCCATCCAGCCAGAATTTTCTAGCCTCGTGAAACTTCATAACATCACTATACTCTACTGAATCATTCAGTCCATTCACAGGTTGTGGTCCGTCAATTTAACAGGAATTTACATTTCACTGTGACCTGTGTCTTAAGGACAAGTACTAGGTCCATGATATCCTCTTGTACTCTCAACATAGAAACAGTGCCCAGCTCACAACAGGCACCAAAGAAGTGTTCCTTAAAAAAGAAACAATAATTCTTCCCTATGTGTTTTTTTCCTCCATTCTTAGGGTCTCACCTTCAGCTGTCTTCCTTGTGACAAAGTAGAGACTTCTCAAGCAATCATTTCATTCTGGCCGTTACTTGACTTTGGAACCCTTCCACACCTGTCACCGCTACCACCATCGTCAGTCTTGCTAGAAGCTCTAAAATTATTTCATCTCACTGACGAAAAGAACCCCAACCACAGAGGTGGAGAAACCACTCCTTCCCCTTGAACAAATGCTGCTTTCTGATGCCCAGGACTTAGTCTTCTCTGACTAAGGTTCACCAAGTACTGAAAGCTCAGGTCGAGTGAATATGGGTCAGGTTGACAAGGCAACGACCCCACCCCTTTCATTACCATGGAATCAGTTAACAATACCACTAGATCTACCCAAAAAACAAAAAATAAAAAATAAAGTAATTGGTCCCATGGGTTATTTAGGTGCTGAGGAAGTCTTAAAAACACACTATTATCTCCCCTAGTGACTGGCCAGCCTTTCCATGCTCAAACCAGCACATTGGGACTTCTAAATTACATACCATAATTGACATAAAGTATCTGTCCCATCAGTGAATATCTTTATTAGCATCAAAATCACTCACAACTAGTGTTCCTCAATGTTATTAAACATAACTTGTTCTAGGTGTTGCTTTACTAATTAGTCAGGATGAGCCCGAGGAAGAAAATCTGGGTCATGTTAAATTAATTGGAATGAGCATGAAAATTAGCAGAGCAAACTGCATCAATTTTCTATAGAGAGTCTTTCTTCATGTTGAGAATAAAAATGGATATTATGAGGCATTAACCACACTGCCTTCTGTGACTGCCAAGAGGTGTGTTACAGTAGCCCAAAATATCATGCTCGCAGATTTTCAGAAGTTAATGAGACATTTCCAGGAATGGTAAATACATGGTGTTAAAATGGGTGTGCCTCTGATGGGAAAATGCCAAGTCATTTCATGTTTATTCAGGCATAACAAGCTCTTCAAAATGAGCATAATTTAAGAGGTGAATAGTGCAAAGAGGGCTAACATTCAACTAATTTTCCTTCAGAAAGAAAAGATTAAATTGGACCCAAAAAAAATGAATTAAGAGGTTTACAAATCAACAAGTCAGCCACCAGGATGGCAGCCTCTGCTTAGCACCAGTGAGGCTGCCCCCGCCACGAAGTTTTCGAGAGATGTCCCGAAGGCAAGGAACAAAGCGAGCAGAACTGATTACAGCCCCGCTCACCGCCTCGCTGTCTCAACTCTGTTTGGCTTCCTAATGAGCTCACTAAAAACCTAATTCATCTCCCATAACCCTCTTCAGCCCTCCTTGAAATCCACCATTATGGAAATTACAGATGAAACATTTCCAGGCTGGGTTCAATTCAGTGCATCTTCAACAGGCAGGGCCCTGACCCCCACCTGGGACACCATGCAGCGGGCCGGCTCAGAACCTTCCAGAAAAATAGAGGCCAGACAAGGTGAAGACTCTCTGGGTGACAGTGATTTCCGCCTTCACGCATTCCCTCCCCTGAATGTGGGGCTGTCGTGGGTTCCACAGGACATGGAATACAAATTGTAATTCAGGAGACGAGAAATGAGTTGTACTAATGACAAATAGCTGGAAATAGGCTAATGTGAATTCCCAGCCTGTTCATGAGGAAACTCCCCGGGTTCCTCATTACATAGAGTCAAATCCTCACGGCAGCTAGCCTGTAACTGGAAGATTACGGAATTGATGAATCCTTAGTTTAAAATGCAGCTGTTTTATTCTGCTTTAGTAATTAATTCTTTTTCCAATACTCTATTGATTAAGCGTAGACCCTGATAAAGTTCAAACTGAGGAGAATCTCTCGTGGCGTCCTTAGTCGCTCAGGAGAGTCAATGAAAACTTCCTACAATTCCACCTGCCTCCTCAGAGTGCTGATCCAATGAACAGAACAGTTTTTTTCTCATAAATTAGTCAGGCCATGTGGAGCTGTATTAGCTGATCGTTGCTTTTGTCTCTCTACTTGCTGACTTGCTTTTCAGTTTTGCTGGCCTTTGTGCTGTCACACACAAAGTCGGAGTGCAGCTGCCATTCTGAACCCAAACCAAGGTAAAGAACAATTCGTACAAACTACATTTTTCCCCCATTTTATACAGCTGCAACTCCCTGAGTAGTACAGGGCTCTGTGGGGCCTCCTGGGACCCAACTAGCTGAGAATTCAGTGCTAAAGCATGCAGACATTTTGTGGAACTGAAAAAAAATAAAATTAAATTAAATAACCTATTTTCCTCAAGACGTTGCCAGGCTTTTTTGTCCTGACACCCTCCACCACACCTCCTACCCTCTCCCCCCAGAATTTGTGCTACCCTATTTCCAGCCATGCTAAGCTCCTTATTTCATTCTCAGAGAGGACATCAAGGAACAACAGAGGACAGGGTAAAGAGAGTGAGCAGGAGACCGAGGTCTGTATCCTGTGCTGGTCAGGTACCATCAGTGAGTTTGGGAATGCTTATTAACCAAACGGGCGTGGAGTGTAACCATATATAAATGGCCATTATGAACACAATGGTATTTAGTAATAAGAGGAATCACCAACGTGGTGCTCCTTTTCAAAGGGTCACATGTACCAGGGATCAATGCTGGTGAGTCGAACAAGCCCGGTAACAGAAAGTTTCTCAGATTACAGTCCTGCACAATGGATTTTTGTTCCTACAAAGATCATCGCTACTGGGAATGCTTTAGAGCAATAGACTTACTCTCTGTGTCGCTCCCCCCTTGCACCCTCACCCCCATCTACGACCCATGCGCATAAGGCCTCATGCTCTGTGTGAAAACAGGTCAAAGATGAGTTTTAGTCCATAAACTGGTGGAAAGAAGAACAGAGCTGATTTTTCCAATTGATTTTTGTTACTTGCAACATCCGTTTACAGAATTCATATTGTCTTTTGTTTTTAACTTTGTTTCAGATGGCAGGAGTAATAGTGAAGATCTGGAATAACTTTAGGAGAATCCTTTAAGTTTTTGTCATCTAATACCAAATTCAAAGCTCAAACCAAGTTCTGCTCCTGTTAGCAGAGGGGCTGGGACTGTTTTCCATGGTCTCCCCGGCTGGGGCTGAGAGAACATTCCCCACCTTCACAGCATTCCTTCCTAGGTCAAAAGGTCATCTCTCACAGACGTCTCCAGCAGACACTCAGTTGTCAAAAGGTTGCATCGTGTGATCTGGGCAGTCACTGCTAACAAAGCATTTTCCTCATTGGGAAACAAACTTTGCATGTCTAAATAATTTCCGAGTTAAAAATGTGTTTTCCTCCCTCCTTCCTACTCTCTTCAGTATCAAAACAATGAGAACAGCAGTGGGCGCCAGATTCATCAGAGAAGCTTCCATGGATCACTTGCATCAAGATCCCACCACTTTTACTGGGCTATATTATGAGGAAAGATTACTGCCAGAGGTGATGGTGATTTCCTGTATTTAAAAAGAAAACAGAGGTGTCCCTTTTCCAGGGGATTTCTTTTAAAAGGAAAATCCCAGTTTTAAAGCAAACATGTGCATTTTGAATAAGTATAAAATTGCAAACAGAAAAAGTAACCTAAAAGGAAAATCAGAATTATTTGTAAAATCACTTCTAAAAATTAAGACTGCTTTTTGATTCATGTATATTCTATTACATTTAAATGACCAACGATGTACATAGGGCATAACAAGCCCCCCTTCCCTGCAAAATGAGGGGGTAAGAAGTATACTCATTTGCTCAACGTTCAGAACTTAGCAAGCATAAAGTTTGCCACCAGTGATGTTATAATAAAAAAAAAAAGTCCCAGTTAACTAGGGAAGCAGGCTCTGCCTTTTTTTTTTAATTCCCTGCTGCCTAGATGAATAATATAATGATTTTCTCATTGTCGCGAATTGTTACTTAGAGCAGCTTGAAGCTCTCAGATGCAATCCAAAATGAGTCATTTATTTCGAGAAGGGAGTCAAACAAGTCTATCAACATTGCTTCTATTTATAAATTATATATTTAAGAATGAAATAAAATAGTCATGGCTAAATTGCTACATATGGGAGATAAAGAATTAGAGATACTTTCAAATTATTTAGCCTAGACCTAAGCATCAGAATCTGAGGGCACTGAGAATTTTTGTATGAACTAAGCAATTTGTACATTTGTTTATTCAAAAAAGCTTAATTAACATCCTCAGACATAGGATCCAAGTTCTGACAAGTCTTTAGGATATTAAGGTTTGCAGACAACAATATTTTCCTAAATATACTGTCTTCATTTTAGTTTTTAATTATCAAACTTTCCAGAATGCATTTTTCAAAACTCATCTTAGAGACTTTCACTTGTCCTTTTTTAGCTGCCTTGGGATTAACAGGTACTGACAAAGATGCATATTATTAACAATGTGTAGTTTCAATTGGTATAATCTGCTAATTTGAAAGAGCCCAGTTTTATAAGCTTTCCTTTGGGTAGGTATTTTAGTGTTCTAAAAACAGTGTTAGGGGGCTGTTAAATTAAGCACATGTTCTACATTGACATTTTAGTTCCAGGAAGTTATTGTGAGCCAAATTTGCCAGTTTAGTATCTGTAACCTTGGAACATGTGCTCCCTGCCTTTTGCACAGGGTGTTTGGAAGGTAACTGAAAATAAACTAAACAACAGTGACACAGACTTAAACAGAAAAAAGTATATACTACATGGGAGGACCAATGGGTATCTGAACTTTTTAAAGAAGTTTAGGTGGGATCCAAGAAAATAAGATGAATACAATGAACCTGTTTATGATCTTATAACAGCTTATAAGCTATCACCATTTCTGGTATTGCAAATCTCATACTGAGCATTTGGCATTAGCCATAGAGTGCAAGAATTCTGTACGATTCTAACAATTGTAGAGAATGGCTCTAAAAATAGAAACTCTGGGGCCAGAATCATGTTTGTTTTTTTTTTTTTTCTTTCTGCCAAAAGAATCTGGGGGGGGGAAAAGGTACCTAACAAAGAAATGGCATGAATTTAATTACTCTCTATTTTGAGGGTATGACATAGTTTGTTCCCCTATCAATCAAGAAAGAAAATTAAGTAGAAAGTTAAGAATTCCCTGCAGAGAACACAGGATGCAGTTAAAAAATTTAAATAGGGATGGTAAACCCCCTGCCCAGAGGGGCATCTGATCTTCATTGGTGGTATGACTCCCCACATCCACACTCTTCATCACAGTTACCACCTTGCCTGAACAAAGGACTCCAACTCCAGGTCCTCCATCTCTAAAGTCAAAACAGACCTTCCCATTGAGTTATCCTGAGTGTACTATGGAGCAAAGAGTCAAATGGAGGAGAGGGGTAGGATGGGAGCCAAGGGGACTGGGGTCCCTCCTTAGAGAATACTGTGTTAGATAGCTCCATATATCCACACACCATAAGAGAAGCGCATACAACCCCACGGTGGACGTGTCCAAGGGCTAAGAGAGAGCTAATTTACATTTCACCCAGGAAGCCCACTGGTCTCAGCAATCCATGAAATTCTACCTGAAACAATAAATGCATCTGTAAAATATCTTTGACATTTATAAGTCTTCAGGTAAAACCACCACACTACTCCATATCAGGGTTCTTGGTTGCAAAGGTACCTATACTCAAAATGTGTTGACTATTTCAGTAATAGCTGGTTACCATGCCCACCCTGTCAAGTCACTCATTAGGGACTTGAGCTGGCATCAAACCTCTTGATACTGGCAGTTAACATTTTAAAAAACCCTAAAATGACCAAATTACTTCTTTAAAGTGAATCATACAAGAAGGCAGAAATTCTGGGCCTTTTGGAAGACGGTTGAAAAAAACTATGATTTGCAGTCACCCAATCAGTTTTCTTGAAACCTTTTCAAAAGTGTAGCATTTCCTCTTAACTTTTGAAAATTGTCTCCACTCTAACTACAATAGCAGCCATGCAACACCTTCAAATAGCTTTTCTAAAACTTTAAAATTACTTAAAAGAAGAAGGCAGAATATAAAGAAATCAATATAGTTTTGTAAATTCAAAATAAGGCATTTTATTTCTCCAAGTGAATTGCTTATGGTTATAGGGGAAATTGCAGCTGAGATTAGAACTTTCAGCTCCTGACACTCCAGTGCCAGTGATCTGCTCAGAAGCCAATAAAATGTTCTTACTCTGCCTCAACAAGTTGTAATAAAAGGCACAAGAAACTCCCACAGACCCAGATGCCCGGGATAAGCCAGTGTGACCCATGACTCAGACTTCTCTGATTCAACACACTTTGCATGTGGCACTAACTTGACAACTCAGTTTTTCCTCTTACTGACACCCTTGGGATCATTCTGATGCCCACCCCACATAAGAATGGCAGGGACCTAAGCATCATTACGGTATGACATATTCTAACTTGTCTTCTTAGAGAGAAAGTAGGATTGCTCAAATGGAAAATTATTTGAGAATGTTCACCCTTCAAAGTCAAAAGTTGTAACAAGAAGCAGCAGAAATCAATAAAGAGTTCTAGTTGCAAAAATATAAGGCCATGGAAGAGAGAGGTAGACCCCAAAAATGTGATCAAAGAGGCAGAGGGGAAGAAGATATTTCATGTGGAAGGCTGGACATGCAACTTTAGGGCTTTCATACTTTGTCTATTATCTTGTCCTATGATCATGGAGATTGGACAAGTGAACATTTAAGATAAAAATGTGCTGTGCTACTGATTAAAAAGAAAAAAACTGCTATGCAAAGGCAATTCTTTCTTTTAAAAAGGGTGGGGAGCGCTGTGCTCAATTGATCAGTCGTGTCTGAGTCTTTGAGAACACCATAGACTGCAGCTTTCCAGGTTCCTCTATCCATGGAATTTTCCATGTATGAATACTGGAGCTGGTTGCCATTCTGGCTCCAGGGGATCTTCCCTACCCAGGGATTCAACCCACATCTTTTGTATCTCCTGCATTGGCAGGCAGATTCTTTGCCACTGTGGCCTTCAAGGAATGTGGTAAAATGCCAGTTCTATATACTATCAAAAATTTCTCAAGATTATATGTGGCATTAGAAACTTGCCACCAAATCAAAGTTATAGGGTAGATTTCTAGAAATGAATTTGATTTTCAATGCTGCTATGCCCTACAATAAATCAACTTTAGAGAAATCTCTACATGTAGGACAGAAAATATCAAAATCTGCCTGAAGTTTTCAGAGTGTGGAAAACACCTCCAGCCCCAAGTCCTGGGCTGATGAAAATTATCTAATACCATTAACACCTCTTGTAGACAGTGTGGTCAAAGTAAAGTCTCTGGGTTTGGGGGTCAGAGAGAGCTAAGTTAGAATATAAGCCTGGTTCCAGATATTTAAGGAAAGGAGAGCTACTTAGCCTCTTTAATTCTCAGTTTTTTCAACTGAAAAACCTACACAAAGCTATGAAGATTAAATTATACTAAATATACATAGCACAACATCTGACATAAAGTTGTCAAATATTAGCTGTGATAAGGATGACAATTCTGCTATTGCTGCCAAGTTTGGGCACATATATCTAAGTTCTTTTCCTTCGTCTAGCTCTTTTTGTCCCAAAATGGTAATAATTAAACAAAAGAACTGGGTCTCAGGCTGATAAAGATGTAATACTAAACAAAGCTGGCATCTAGAAAGATAATGATCAGATACTAGACAGTGCTCTTTAAAATTCTTAAATAAGAAATTAGCTCACATATCACATTAGTTTTTCTCCTCCTTATTAACATATAACACATTATAAGGAAGCCATGAAAAATGAACCACTATAAAGAGAAGATGGGCGTCCCTGGTGGCTTAGTGGTAAAGAATCCCCCTGCAATGCAGAAAACCAGGTTTGATTCCTGAGTTGGGAAGACCCCCTAGAGAAGGAAATGGCAATCTACTACTGTATCCTTGCCAGGGAAATCCCATGGACAGAAGAGCCTGGCAGGTTACAGTCCATGGGTGGCAAAAGAGACACAACTTAGTGACTGAGCAACAACAAAGAGAAGAAACATCTTCGGTCAGTGGGTGTTGAACTGCAAGATCTGAATCAAAACTCTTGCTTGAGTCGAACAGCTCTTAGACTAGAAGGTAGGAAACAGAATAACCTGTTTAATGTCCAGTATATGAAAAACTTGATCAAAGGGACTTATGGAGAGTCAGGCAGTGATTTCCCAGAAGACTGTTTAATTTATAAAGGCAAAGAATAAGCAGACATTAAGGTCCAAGTGACTTGTTATGGTATCTCAGCTAAAATAAAATATTACCTTTTCTAAACTTGAGAAATCAAAAGTGAAAAAACCTCATCTGTGTCTGCATGCAACATATCATCAAATAAATAGGAAACTAGGAAATTTAAGATGACTTTGTACACAGCCACTTATTCTCAGGGGTGAAAACAAACTACCAATACATAAGGACTATATTTAGTGCATAATGCTGATAAGGAATCTCTGTGTAATTATTTGAAAATATAACATACAGTGTTAATACTGTAAATCTCCTCAGTTGTAAATAAACAAAACCTATTATCGTTTTCAAAAATTCAGAAGCAACATTATGAACATTTGAGGAATCCTTATACTAAATAACATAGTAAAACACATTTACACAGGCAAAGTGAATTGAGACATTTAAACAAATTTAGGTTAATTTCCTATTGATATGGCAAGTAAATATTAAATTTTATTTTCATTAGTTAAAATAATTGAATAATTAGTCAACTCTTAACTTAATTTTCACTCTGTAAACAGCATCGGCATTGTCCCAGCACTTCAGCAAAAGAGGGTATAGTTAATTACTTACGCATGGGAAATTTTTATTGGATTGGTGTATCAAAGGCCAGTGTCTTTAAGAAATCCTGAAACTCTATAGGTTTTAAGAAAGTCAGGATTAACTTTTCTTTAAACCACAAACCCAATCCAGTGAATAAAAATCAACAAACAAGTACAAATTTCTAAAGAGGGAATAAATTATCTATTGTCTGCTATCATTTCTTAGGCACCTAATTCCCAAAGAAATGTTGAACACAGAGATAACTAGGTATATACACAAGTACTTTTCAGACTTTATAAAAGCATAGAAAATTATAAAGATGGGACACTACATGATTTTGAATATTCTCATTCCTAAAATCACTCATGACCTAATATTGCCTAGCAGTTTTCAAGACTGGGCCAACTAGAGGGTAGAACTACTAGGGCGTTCCCCAATTTAAAATACATTTTTTCAAAAAAAACGTATAATGTAAATTCTGGAAGCCCCAAGGTAGGCTGCAGCTTAAGCCCTTTATCGAGGACACTGTAAGCAATCAAACGTGAGGTCACAGTACCTGGGCATGTGGCCTCATGCTCTTGGGCTGCTATAGACACTGAATTCATCTCTGGAGATTATCAGGAACAGCCTTGGAAGTCAAGAACTAAAGAAGAGTGTCAAGAAATCCTTTAGAGAAGAAATATTGCCAAAGAGAAGAGGAAGTCCAATTGATTCTGTTTTATTCTGTAGGGGGGTAGAAAATAACTTCCTCAGAATACTGTGAATATCTTTCAGTATTTCAGGAGCTCTAAAGAATGTGAACAATATAGTGACTTGACATTATAGTTTGAATATTGAGGAAGTACCTTTCAATTAAAGAGTGTGATTTTATTTTATTGCTTCAATGTTTTCAAGCCAGATAAAAAATAAGATGCCAAACCCATTTATCGCTAAAAAGAACATATTCTGACTTAATTTTTTAAGCCCATCTAGTGAATGCTTCTACTAGGTTGCATAGGTAATTAAGTGGTCTTGGTGAGCAAGTTAAAAAGAAAATTGAAATCAGTTATTTTCAAGAAAGTCTTTTTTATGCACACAAAAGTATCTTTAAAAAACCCACAATGTGAAATATTCACTAATTTTCCAGGTTTTTTATCCTGTTCCCTATGTTACTAATGGAATTGGTAGATTTTCTTTGGGTGGCAGAATTCTTGTTATCTCAAAGCCAAGGGATGCTTAATGCAAAGAGCAAATAGTAAAATGCAAACAAGTATTATTTACTTATATAGGAAGTTGCTGATTATGACATAAGAGTTCTGGCAAGTCTTAGAAGAAAAGTAGTCTCATTAGTTTATGGTTCAGCACCTCTTGTATTCTTTGCCATTTCTAAGTCCAAGGAGAAGAGAACTAAGCCTTTAGAATAGACCAATTCAATATCTGACCTCTCCTTTTCCCACTCCAAGATTGATCCTATGGATCTGACCAACATAAATGGGAGGAAAAGAAGATGGAAAAGAAATTACTTTTTGATAGCATAAGTCACTGACTTAAAATCTTTACGTAGCATACAAGTGCTCAAGTTCCATTTTATTTTTATTTATTTATTTGTTCATGCTGCACAGCTTGCAGGATCTTAGTTCCCCAACCAGGGATTGAACCCCAGCCTACAGGAGTGAAACCGCCAAGCCCTAACCCACTGTATCAGCAGGGAATTTCCTCAGCCTCCAGTTTAAATTGATGAAATAAAAATAAAAGGTTGTAATAAAGAAATAATAGAAGGGTGGCAGCCTTTTGATTAGAACGATGACATGGGGGTTTTAATGACATTCTCAGGATAGTCAGTTGCATTCATTAAATTTTACACCATTTGTGAACCTAGTGCCTTTTTATGCAAAGCTCACTTTGCAGGTAAAGAACAGGAAAAAAAAAATTAAATGGCCTTGTTTTAATTCTTCTGCATCCTTTCTCTATGGTGATAGGCAAGTAATTGACACTCTTCAATTGACCCTCTTCCAAGCTGCCTTATCCAGAAAATGGGGATAAACTCAAGAGATACTAGGAGATATCAAATGAAAATTTACGTAAAAATGTGTTAAGAAACAGAAATGTAAAACCAAATGTAAGGTATCACTTGGCAGATGTAATTTGGAATTTGAATGATATTATTTAAAAACTGATAGATATAGCATGTTAGAGTTGGAAAAAACCTGGAATCCCCTGATATCCGTGCCTAACACACAGAGATGTAAGGCAAGTCCATGAAAGTTTAAAGAGATGATGATAATATTAGTAACAACTGTCACTTAATGGATGGTGAGTACATGCCAGGCATACATTATTACCTCACACACTCCACCAAACTCCCTTACAGGATGTGAACCTAGATTACAGGTAGCCGAGATGGAGCCCTGCCCAGGTTCTCCTATTCTGAGTCTGAGCCGTAATCTCAGGGCCTTACAAACCCGCCCCATACCGTCCCGTCCCGTCCATGGGTTAACTGGAAGAGCCATATTCAGATTCTGGTCAGCCAAGTTCACTCCATTCTAGCCTTCAGGTAGATAATAAACATTAAAAAGTACAAAAAAAGAGAGAGTGGGACAGCATGACATAGCACCGAAGCCTAGTACACAGAAACTGAGAATTCTGCTCACACACTTCTCCCAGATTTTTCCCCCTTTTCTGAGCCTCCTCTTCCTACAAACCCTGTTTTCTATACATCTGCAAGGACAAGGACCAGGGGAAAATAGAGAAGCAATTATCCTCGAGCTATTCTCACACTTTTAGAAATCATACTATACCATATCCTGAAATAAGAATCCCCAGAAAGTGTTAGGAGCTTTAAGCTTACGTTGTGGATTCAAAACTAATAAAGAGTCAGTAAGCATATGTATGTTATTATGGAAATGTTGTGTCACATATGCCTGGTCCACCATTTAGAGCCCCAAATACATTATCTAGTTTAATTCTCACAACATCTCCAGTGGCACCCCACTCCAGGACTCTTGCCTGGAAAATCCCATGGATGGAGGAGCCTGGTGGGCTGCAGTCCATGGGGTCGCTAGGAGTCAGACACGACTGAATGACTTCACTTTCACTTTTCACTTTCATGCATTGGAGAAGGAAATGGCAACCCACTCCAGTGTTCTTGCCTGGAGAATCCCAGGGATGGGGGAGCCTGGTGGGCTGCCACCTGTGGGGTTGCACAGAGTCAGACACAACTGAAGTGACTTAGCAGCAGCAACCTTCATTCTCTATCTGAGGAAATTTAGACTTTAAAATGAGTCACCTAAGATCACACTTAGACTCACTCCATACTCTTATGAACTACACACTTTCAAATTTCTCCATAGAGCATAGAAGCACTCCCCTTAAATTTGTAGGAGTTAGTGAAATCTCTAGCCATGACCTTGTCCTTGCTTTCATGTACCTCACACAGTACTCAACTCCACCTAATAACCCCATCACAGATTTGATGACTGACATTCTGAAAAACTCAACTTTAGGTGTGCTGACATTTCTGCATGCTAAGTCACTTCAGTCATGTCTGACTCTGTGTGACCCCATGGACTGTAGCCCGCCAAGCTCCTCTGTTCATGGGATACTCCAGGCAAGAAGACTGGGGTGGGTTGCCATGCCCTTCTCCAGAGGATCTTCCCAAGCCAGGGATCAAACACTTACGTCTCCTACATTGACAGCCGGGTTCTTGAAGAAGGAATTAATTCCTAAGTCAATGCTAACACCATCTACTAAGTTGCTACAAGCTATTAGCTATTAATCAACTATCAAGTTGAGACAACAATGTATTTGACCAATGTCTATTTATCACAAACTCTCTACAGAGCACTTTGTAGGTATACAGAGGGCGACACAGAGAGCTGGTCTATGGAGCCAGCGGTAGGTGAGGGAGCCTCTGTAATCAAGATTGATTTCTCAGCTTTGTTTTCTTTACCTCCTGCTGTCCAGGGTACTATAAAAACTCAGCAAATGTTATCAGATAGCATGCCTAAAAAGAGGCTAGCATGCTTCAGTAAGTTTGAGAAAAAAAAAAAGGTACATCTGTATAGATGAAAAAGTTACAATGTCACAGCTTCAGAGATGACTATCTCTGGAGTGATGTTGTATGAGATCAGAAGACATCCATGAACTCAGGGCTTTCTTTCACTCTCACAAGACAGCCACATTTCAAGGTCCCTGACAACATTCATAGGGAAGCTTCCCTGTTTCTGCCTTAAATGCCCAACATATGAAACAACACAGCAAAGTGTAAGAGCACCATTTTTTTCCTCTAATTTTTCAAAACTCTGACACATTACTTTTTGGTGTAATTTTATTTCAGCTAGGGTCTAATTTTTGTTTTCTTCTTTGCCAGTTGAAAGCAACTCATGCTTTATACTGGCAGAAAATGAGCAACTAAGATTCCACTTAGAATAAGAAACATGGTGAAAAGTTTCATCCATTAAGTGACTGATAATGATGCTAAAATGTGTAGAAGCACCAAAGCATCTTTATCTGGATGGATAAAGAACAGTAAATCCCATGTTTCTACTTTGGGGTTTAAAAGTTGATTAATGATATTAAAAACCAACGGCTCTCCAAATACAAGCATGTTCCTATATACAAAATAAGGAAGACTTCCTTTAAAAATGTTGCAATTTTCTGAGCTAATTGTTACAAAGAATTCAAAAGCTTGCAGAAAAACTTTCTGACAAGACAAAATCAGGCTGTTTCTCAGCATACTGCAAAGACAGTCTAAGTTGTACCACTAACCTGTTCTTGCTCATTTAGAAGCTGGAGAGGTAAGTGTGCTCTGCCTAATTCTCCCTCCTGCAGATAAAAGGGGGTGACACACTTTTGTGGGTAATTCCACCATAATGCTCAGGAGTAGAGTGTATGAACAAAGAGGTCTTCCCCTCACTTAGTAACCAAGTGCTTAGTCACTCAGTCATGTTCAACTCTTCGCTACCCCATGGACCGTAGCCTGCTAGGCTCTTCTGTACATGGGATTCTCCAGGCAAGAATACCAGAGTGGGTTGCCATTCCCTTCTCCAGGGGATCTTCCTGACCCAGGGATCAAACCCGGGCCTTCTGCATTGCAAGCCACCAGGGAAGCCTCTTTATGATTAAGAGGGATTGCAATTCTGGCCCTCCTGAATGCCCTGGAGCATGATGTCTGCCTCCTGGCATTCTCTAACAATAAGGGAATAAGGGAAAATTTTTTGGCCAATAGAGGCAACACTCACCTGGTGCAACCAGTTCTAACATTCTACTAAACTGGAGATCCCTGAATAGCTAGACACATAGGCAGATTGGGGTTTTGCAGTTCTGTGTCCCAGAAAATTTCCACTGGGCAGATAGTATACCCAGTCCACCGCTCATTACCGGGAGCAAACAGGGCCCACGCCATCTACTCCCAAATGAGGGAAGATGGTTTTCCCTCCTCCACCTTCGTTCCTGCCTCTAAAGATTTACCATTTAGCCTCCAACTCAGCAGCCACTTTAAGAAACGAAAAGGGTTTACTTTTGAGGAAGAAAAGTACCTAGTATGCAATGCATCAAACTAGATGTTAATATGCTTCTCCTAGCAATATTCTGCTGGGATCCTCATTTATACATTTTTGAGGGTGTAACCAAATGTACTGGCATTAAATCAAACACTCAACAGATATGTAGGAAACATTTTTGATTAATACAATAGAGGGTAACTACAAGGATAGCTAAGTTAACGGCACATTCTGTACAAGTACAGCTGAAGTCACAAGACTTCAGACCTCAGAGGAAATTGCTTTTTACACTAGTGAAAATTGATCCTGAGCCCATGCTGACCTACCTTTTAAATACAAGATGCAAGAAGACTCCCTAGGATATTAAACCCTATCTAAGAGTACTTCAATGAAAGAAGCAGTCGAGGACAGTGTTTTCCACAGTGTGTTCTGAGGAAGATTGGTCCCCAGAGATAATGCAAGAAAGGATTTCAATGGTTAAGTGAGTCTAAGAAGCCTCCTTACAGACTTAAAATGCACATTAGCAAATTAGAGGATCTGCACATTCCTATACTACAGGAAACCCTGCACTGCTCCAGCTTGCAATCATTTAACCACAAAGTCCTTTTATTCTTTTTTCTTAAGTGATGTCTATTTAAATATCCATGGAATCATAGTTTTCCAAATACTGCAGAAGATATATTTACTCAGTCCTGTTGAGTCATATCTAGTTGTTAATAATTATAACAACACTATAAAATTTTACCAAAATGTGTCCTCATAAATGTTCCTAGAATGAAGTTACATACTTGGGACCTTTGTGAATCTCAATAATTTAAGTGTTTAAATTACTTTAGAGACAATGTCAAGCTTTTTTTTTTTTAAGTGATTTGAAATTTGCTTCTTCATTCAAAAGAATATCCATTCTTTCAAACAGACAGTATTTCAGGCAAGCGTATGGGTCTGCTATTTTGACCATGGAAGACACAGTGGAGAATTTGTCATTGACATTCAAAAGGAAAGCGATTATGTCACTACCCCCATTCAAAAATCTTCAATAGGTCCCTATTACCTACCAAATCAAGCACAAACTCCTCAGCTTGCTATTCAACGTCCTTCACAATATGGACCCAATCCTCTTTTTTAAAAAAAATAATTATTATTATCGAAGGTCTTCTATGTTATCATAGCACAATGGAGGGCTGAGACGGAAGATGCTGCAGACATGGAAAGTGTCCTCAAGAATCTTATAGTCAAATAGGATAACAAATAAGACATGTAACCAATTACTACAACACAGGAACAACCCAATTGTCAAAAGAGAGAATCAGAAAAATGTGCAATGGGACTTCAGAGGCGAGGAATCACTTTCCACTAGATGAGTCTGAGGCTAGTGGCATCTTGTATTTAAAACGTGGCAGGGCTCAGGGCTGGGCTCAGGCAAGTATCTCCAGCTATAAAAGCCATAACTCTGTTTTCCCAAGGATGAATGCAGGATTGCATTTTTAGGTTCCTCATCCTGATGACAGCTGTACAGGGTCAGTTGTTAACTTTTTTTAAAGCAACATTTAAGCAAAATATATATATATATTTATAATGTTTTGTTTACTATAAACCAAACATAAAATTACTGTCATTTTAGATAAAGCACATCATTCTTCTTTTCCTAAATCTATTAAATTAGATATCTATTACTCCTGTTTTACAAATACAAAGTGGAGGACTACCCATGACAAATGACAGATCTGAAAATATCAAGGCAAGCAGAAAAACGTCAAAGGCTACCTCTTCAACTGGGCTACCCTGCCCCTAAGTACCTTATAACCTGGAAAAAAATCATTATTCATCCAACATGCATTATGCATTTCTACTTCAACAGCCTTGCATGTGTAAGTGTAATATTATTCCTTGTCTTCTCCTCTGATGGATAGACATCCATACTTCAAAGCTCATGGCAGGAAAAAAGAAAACTATCTACACTATGGTACCTCCACCAAGAGAATGGCCTGCATGTGATATGGACTCTGTCCTCTTCCCTTCTTCCTGCATGTAATCTATCAGTCCTCTCCCCCACATCTCCACTGCCAGTCTTCATTTAGCCCTTACCAGTCCTTGGGACTATTAACCTTTACTCTATATAGAAGTCCCTTACCTAGAAGCCTTCATGTTGCAAACTTTCAAAGATGCGAACGTACATGCACATGTCCAATCACGTAAGTTAGTTCATGCGTCTGATGTACACTGTCACGTGCCTGCATTCTCTACAAGCGGTGGTGCTTCCACGTGCTTTACAGTACTGCATAGAGTAGGGCTTCCAAGGTGGCACAGCGGTAAGGCATCTGCCTGCCAAGGCAGGAGGTTCAACATCTGTGGGTCAGGAAGATCCCCTGGAGTAGGAAATGGCAATGCACTCCAGTATTCTTACCTGGCAAATCCTATGGGCAGAGGAGCCTGGTGGGGTACAGTCCTTGGGGTCATAAGAGTCAGATACAACTGAGCACCCCCCACACACACACACTGTACAGAGCACAGTAGTACATTATCTTTATTTCAAGTTTTTAAAAATGTATTATTTGTATGAAAAGAACTATAAACCTATTACAGTGTAGCACTATACAGTCGATTGTGTTAGTCGGGTACCTAGGCTAAGTTTGTTGGACTTACAAACACGCTCTTGGAACAGAACTCATTCACATGTAGAGTTCTTACTGTACTTACTCTTGCCTCCCTCAAATGTATTCTCCACAGTCTCAAAGAGCTTTTTCCAAAATACAAAATCTCATCATAAACTCCTTTTGCTTAATTTTCTTTAATGGTCAGTCCACATCCCTGGGGCCTGGATTGAAAATTCAGAGGCCCGGGACCTCCCATGGAGATGCTGACTCTGTATGGCTGTGGTCTGCCTGGGAATCTGTATGGACAAGCCCCTTAGGAGCTACTTATCTCCAGGAAAGTTTGGTAAACAGTGCTCTACAGGATTAAGTATAAGCTTCTTAGCCTGGTAAACAAGGATCTTCACAGACAGCCCCTACTTGCCTCACCAGCCACCCTCTTCCCAAGCAGCCTCTCTCACAAACGGCAGTTATCAGTCTGGTTGTTGCCCTGAACACACCATGCTGTTTCACACTTCTGGGCCTCTGCACTGACTCCTCCATCTGCTCCCCAAACATCCCCTACCTTGTTGACCTGTAAACACCCACTGAAGGCCATTAAAGCCTTTTAAAGCCTCCCCAATTTTGTGGCGCCTTCCACAGATATTTCAGATATTTCACTCCCTCATCTGCTCCCTCATCTGAAATACCTTACAACCTGAATGTTGCACGTGATATTAGAAGCATGTGCATTTATCTGTTTACATTTCTGTGTTACTTAAGAAAAAGTATAAAGAGGAATGATATCACATCGTAGGAGTTATGTATCTCTAGCATCTAAGATAGTGATTCCCATCCATTACATGGTCAATAAATGTTGAATGAAGAGAATATTTGGGCAGTTGCATGTTAGTTACCAAGTGAGATTTAAAAAAAACAACTAATGTTTGTTTAATCCTAGGAGTTACCCTATGAGATGGCTGTGTTGTGTTGCGCTGTGCTCAGTCACTTAATCACGTTCAACTCTTTGCAATCCCATGGACTGCATCCTGCCAGGCTCCTCTGTCCATGGGGATTCTCCAGGCAAGAATACTGGAGTGGGTTGCCATGCCCTCCTCCAGGGGACTGTCCCAACCCAGGGATCGAACCCAGGGCCTCCTGCTTTGCTGGCGGGTCTCCTGCATTGCAGGTGGATTCTTTACCACTGGAGTCATTAGGGAAGCCCGATGAGATGGCTATTGTTCCCATTTCACAGGTGAAGAAGCTAACATTCAGAAAGATCATTGCTTAGAAGCAGCGGGGCAAGGATGAGTGTTCAGAGCCATCTGCTTCCAAAGCTCCATCCTTTGTACACTCCACTCTCTCTGGGTCAACAAACCTTCCTCCATCCATTCCCTAGCACTGAATATGTGCCTCACATAAGAGTTACCAGCATACTCTCCATGGTGCCCCTTACCTCACAAAAGATGGTAAGTTATTGAAGGCAGGGACCCTTGTAATTTTTATATTTTTATTTCCAGAGTGCCTTGTTCAATCTGTGTGTACTGAATTTAAGCAACATAGACTCAGAAGAGGTCTTGAGAGATCAAGACGTTCCTGCCTCCAGAAAAGCTTATGTACATATCAGCTCTGGTGTATGTCACTGAAGGACACTCAGGAGGTAGATTCCATAAACTTTCAATAATCCATGAGTTATCAACTTTTCTCCATCATTCACATTTAGTACATGGAAATTTTGGAGGTTTTATTTCAGCAGGTGGCATTTGTTACAAATGTTAGCTCAAAGAAGAAATATGAAATTTTACACTCCTCGTCTGCTTTTGTAAATCTCCAAATTAAAAAAAAAAAGAATGCTTAGTTTTGAGGCCACAGTGACATCCCTAGCTGGCAGCAAGAGTTAAGGAATAAGCATTTTGATTAAGCACAAATTCTACTGACTAAAGGGTAACAGCTTCATCTGGTGTGAATTATGAGTCTAAAAATAATTAGATACAGTAAAACATTCTTAACTGTATAATTCTCTTGAAAATTCTTTAGACTTCTGTAATTCATCTTAGGAGAGGACAGGTCTCAGCCTCTGTAATGATTATCCTTTATTATTCTACTTGTGATATACAGAACTTCCAACATCGATTCTAATTGATTAGATAATGGATAATTGAAGTTACTCTGTATTTACAAAATATATCTCACACTTCTGATAGTCACATACCACCTTCAGTGTCCTATACCCAGACTGTGATAATCTGCCCTCCTCAGAATATCAGCTCTAAGGCCTGGTTATTCTCTTGCCAAAGCAGGAAGAATAGTCTTTCCTCATAAACAAAAGCAAGGAACAAAAAACATGATCTCACTACATAATAATCCTGTAAAATGAAGGAAATAAAAATGTTTCTGTTACACCTCTGATTTAAAACAAAACAAAACAAAAAAAGCAAAAACTTTCTTTATGTTAAAATGCACAAAATAAAAGAGAAGACTCATGAATGTAAACATTAGATTCCCGGCGCTTGAATGTAAAAGATCATCTAATTCTGTCCTATTTTATAGGTGAGCAAAAGTCTGAAGAGATTAAGGGAGTCATCGAAGGCCACAGAGCTAATTAGAGTCAGTCAAGGACAGCAGAACAGGGGAATAAAGGAACTAATAGTTACTGGTTCCAGGCAATATTATGTGTTTAACACATAGATCTCACATGATACCATCTCCAGGACAACCTTGATGGCAAGCAGCTTCCCCCACTTTGCAGATGGAGAAACTGGATCTAGCAGACATGGAGTAAAACTGGGATTTGAACCCATGTCTCTCTGCCTCCTGAGTCCGTGTCCTTTTCAGTGCAACCCAACCCCAGAGCACAGGCGTCTTGACTCACAGTCCAAGACTCTGGCCAGAACCTCAAGCAGATGAAAAGGGGGCTCAATACAGGGTTTGCTTACATTGCCTAAAGTAAGTTAAACCTGCTCAAAAGCAAACTACAAAAAAACTGGAATGAATATGTAGGAAATCAACAGAAGCATGTACAGCCTTAAAATTCAAGAATTACTTCCAGTTTCTTTACCTGTATGTGACCTCAAGGTCAACCTCATCCTAAACAAGAAGTGCAAGCAAAATGGATCCTGAGTTCATCAGGGGAAACTATTTGCCACATTAAAGTTTCCCTTATTACATTACATTATAAGACTTATATCCATACCCTTACTTTTGTATAGATAATATAGTGAAAAGAAATCCCATGTCCAAATTCTGACCATATGTATATAATTTAAGATACCATTAAATAACAAATAAGACAAATCCTATTTTAAGTATCATCTTAAAATACCATTTAAAATAAGAATCTAAAATTTAAGAAACTACCTATAATAGTCCATTGACTTATTTAAGACAGTGTTGCATACAATAAAATTTTAGTAAAATAAAATAGGTTTATTATCTCTTAAGATATGATTTTTTTCAAATGTATCAATATGTTAAATATCCAGCTGATGAGTACAAAGTTTTGATTAAATTGTTTCTACCTTACAAAAACTGAAATCTGTGGATTTTGCTTATTGACTCAACAGAACATTCTATTGCTAGACAGCTGAATAAGTAATAATCTCTGCCTTGCAAAAGCAAGGTGACAGACCAGGAACCAAATAATTATAACACAAAATGTGAATGATGCTATAATAGTGGTAGAAGGTGCCACTGGGGTGCAGAGAAGAGAACACTGGCTTATGCTCCAGGCAAATCAGGAAGCCTTCCTGGAGGAGATGACATTAGAATCAGAATTCCCTAGACAGAAGAAAGAGGGACACACTTCCCTTAGGTCTCTCTCCAGTATTTCCCTTTTCAAGATCTGGCTTCCTATCTGGCTAAGGGACCTTATTGCTACAGTAGAAGGGACATTAAAATGGTCGACTTTCATTTTAATGAGGAATTAGATTTTAGTGAAATCCCATAGTTGTTTTCTTGCCGGTCATTAGAAAGGAGGTGAATAGCTCAAGACTACTAAGGGATAAAGTTGGTAGATAAAAATGGTTTATATTATTGTCTGCTGTGACATCAAAATATTTTCAAAGGCCAAATTAAAAACAAATGTCTACATAGGAAGATGGGAAAAAAAAAGCTATTCTCCTACCACCCTACCCAACCCCAGATTTAAAACAATAAGAATTTCAAGAACTTTCTGAGGGTAGAAATAAGAAGAGCAGAGAAAGGAGAGAAAAATAACATGGCGTCGTTATAGACTATTCTTCCGAAGTAAAGGCAAGACAATGAAGGGAAAAAAACAGAACACGTGTATTACAACATATAGCACCATAAGGCTGTGTCTGGTGCTCTGGAGGGCTTCAACAAGTACTGTTCAGCCAAAAATCAATTGAAAAATCAGCATGATAACAGAGCATGAGTTGCCCTATAATAGCCTTAAGACCCCCAAGGCTATGCAAGTCCCTTTCATCTGCCACACTGCACTGACTCCAGGGGACCCTCACTTCCCCTCCCTGAGTACTGTGCCTGGCTGTATTTCTAACCTACTGCCTTACCCTCCCTTAGAAATGGGAGCTGACAGGACTGAGGATGTTTTAAAGTGGTTCTGAAGAAATTTTTTTTTCTGATTTATCCTTTATGTTTTCTGGACATTTGCACTCAAACTATCCTAGAATATCCTCTATTTCCACAATATTAAGTGGTCAGGCATAATCTCTTGAATAATCTAATAACAGTCTTGTGTTTTGAATGCCTTAACTAACCTACACGAAACTGCCCCTTAATAAAAATCAGAGTTCAGGCTTATGCAAATGTGGCATGTAAGCAATTCACAGCATTGTTATAAATATACATATATAGTTCATTCCAAGATTTCATCTCAATATTTCTTCAATCATTTCCTCACAATGTCTGGTTTGTTCAATTTATATTTCTACTTGGCATTTGGTGCAAACCCCCAAAGATAAGATACATCTGTCCCTTAGTCACAAATCTTGGCATTTTTACCTTAACTCAATTGTGAAATGATTGGTTGAAAAATTACCTTGCAGGATTTCCTCATAATAAAGCATTTTATTTCCAAACTTTTGAATGTGACATGAGACGGACCAACTCAGGAGTGACATATTAAAGCTTAAGGAGGACATATAAATACCCTGATCCCTGTGAGGGAAGGAAAAGCTAATTGGAAGTCAGCTTCCCTGTGATTATCAGCTTGTTTATGGGGAGGAGGACGCCTCTGAATGGCACTGTAAATTCATCCCTGATTATGGCGTTAAAACCAGAGCTCATTTCCACAAGCTCCCCCAAAGCCCCCACCCAATGCATTTTGTTTACTTACAAAGCGTTGTGCACTGTTTTCAGAGAATGACAGTTTCCCCTGCTTCGATTTTTCTCCATTTTCAAGAAAAATTAATCAGTTGCACAAGCCAGTTGTCAGATTTCACTTCCCTCATGGCAAAAAGCACACATATTCATTGTCTGCTATAAGAATAAATTTTAGTAATTTTTCCCCATGTCAATATGAATATTAGACTGACCCAATTAATATGAAACGCTTCCATGCTGCTGGAACAGACAGTGCTCCAGAAAGAGCCATTTGCACAACCTGTTCATGATTATGGGCCATAAGGACACAAAGATGGCACACACATTTGTGGACCATCTGAATTCTTACACGGGAAGGGGAGGGGGAAGAGGGAGCGGCATGACGTGAGCTTGACTGTCGTGGGTCATGTTTTTTAATCCGGAGTATTGGACATGTAACACAGCAACAAGAGCTGATCATTTTGTTTAATCACCTTTTGGATCTTTGCCAGATGGTCTCTATTGAGAGCGCTGCAAACAGAGAGAGATGAACTGCATCTAACACGCCACCAGAGCTTTCCCGTAAATGTCTGAGAACTGATTCCAACAAGAATTTAGTCTCAGAGCAGAAAGGGATACATTTAAAAACTATGTGCATTAACTATACTTTTCCCCATAGAATCCTCACTTGGCATGAATAATTTACCCACTCTTATGCTAATGGGATCATGAAAGTATCCCTCGTCTTTAGTGCAGCTATTCTCAGCTTTCAGTAATTACCCCACCCAGTGAAAATAACATGGCTTCTGCATTGAATGGCCGACTAGTACCTGACAATTAGAAAGATCATGGCTGACAATGGACTGGTCCAGAACCCAGACAGAGAACGCTTGTAGGCCAAAGAAAAGTACAAGTGCAAAGTAACGTTGGTCATGGGCGGGAAGAGGGAGAAGGGGGGCGGATGCATGGGCTGGAAAGTAGAAGAAAAGAGGAAAAGAAACATTTTCTATTGTCAAGCTTTTCTTTCTCTTACTATCAAGATTTTATTTAAGCAAAAATCTGTTCTTTACGTTATTAAGTGCAAAGGCATTCACAAGATTCATTTTAAAGGGAAAAAAGAGACCGTGTCTAAGGAAAAGAACTAGAGTTATCTTTAAAGTACGTCTGCATTAAGAATTTACTTAATCAGAATTTTTAAAAATCTAAGTAGTGGAAAAGCCCCTACATTTTGATTTTTGAACTGAAAAAAGATTACCAAACCAAAAAAAAAAAAGAAGAAGAAGAAGAAAAGAAAACTCTTTCGACCTCTGTCCACAAAACTCCATGTTAGGTAGTTCACTGTGTAAAAATTATCAGGCTAAAACATCTGGGAAAGAAAGCTATGAAACAGCAGGGAACGTGGCTGGTTTATTGTTTATCTTTTGTTTATGAGGCAGTATTCAAGTTTAATTACTACTCTAAATTAAACTCTAACTGGCATCAGGAGACATCCCTTTACATGAGTAAGTTAAAAAAAAAAAATCTAGAAATCTCAACTCCGGGCTTTTCAAGTAAGTTGATACATATAGGAAGAAATTACTCAAAATTAACAGCAATTATAGAAAGCTTTTAAGCATTTATGGGCACCATTACATGCTCCTAGAGCATTTATTTATTAGAAGAGTTTAATTTTATTTCTAGCGGTTGCTATTCTAAAACATCTTAAGAAAATCAACAGAAATTATTTGGATGTTTGCTGATGATTAAGGATAGTATTCCTTTTGATTTTATTTGGGGAGCCAAAAAAGTATGAAAATGCAACATAAATATTCTGTAATACAACAGCTGCTTCTGTGCCAATGTTCAATTCTCAATTACATTCTCAGTGAATTTTCTGATACAATTAGGAGGACAGGAAGGAAAAGAAATGTCACCATATTTATCATAACAGTAAGTGACCAGTTTTGGATGAACTTAGCTCTAGGAAAAATAAAAGTTAAAAGCAACTAGCAAAAGATTATGCCAGATGGCATCTGTCATATTGTATTTAGGGTTATTTTAAAGAGATTGCCGCCACTATGAAAACATTCCATTGACAGAGTTTTCCTAGACTGAATAAGAAATCCCAGTAGAACATATTCAGGACCCACTGTAAGTGGGCTTGAGGGTTTCCCCCGTCTTTTAACTATGTAACTGGAATACTTGGTGGGAAAGAATACTATTTCATGCATTATATAATAATTCAACAGTATAAGCCTGTGTTAGACTTTTGCTTACCTATAATCATTTACGTTAAATCTATAGCGGGTATTTTTAGATTTCAAAACCATGATGGCTAAAGAATTGCATAATATCTAGTTATGGAATTTTAGTCTCATTGCCTGGATGACAGAGATATCAAAAGAGAGGTTTTATAGGTGGCAGAGTTGAGGGGAACTATGCTGGTTTGTACAGCCCTGTGTCTTCAAAGATGAAAGACGCATAGATGCTTAAATACTAATGGATTTAGGTTAAACTGGGTCTGGCAACAATATGGTTAACGTGCGTGTGGTGTGCAGTGTGAGCTCAGCAGTTACTGGGCCAACTGTCTCGGTATTTCTGGGAATCTTGCCTATTCACAGTGCAGGGATTGTTCAATTGCTGCAAAATGTACAAAATGAATTTTACAAAAATGAATTGTAAGGAAGGCCCCATTACAACGATTTTACAGCAAAGATGTCAACATCAATTTTTCTTTCATGCCTAGCTAATGATTAAAACAGCATATTCCATTTGCCTAAGACAATTTATTTCATATTGGCACATCAAAATATTGAAATACAAAGTTATCTTTACTCTGCCCTTTTTATTCACTGCTGCTGAACCCATACCATTGTTCAAATCCGGAAAAAATAAAACAAACTTGGCACGAAATACTTAAAACAAAGGCTCATCAATATTCTCCAATTTGTCAACATCTCAATTACAGCACTGGAAAAAATGTAAATTTCATGTGCTCTAAACACTGAGGGGTCTATTCTCCTGCCAATTCACATGCGTAACTCCCATCAGCGTTAATGGGAGTTACACAAACCCATCAATAATAATAATACTTTGTACATATATTGTGCCTTTCATCTAAGGCTCTCAAAGTGCTCCAGGAACAAGGGGGCTGCTTCCTAGTCTTTACTCTGGGCAAAACCCACAATGAAATACAAAGCAGCTTTTGACTCAGCAGGTACAGAATTAGGGACCCCACGCCTTATTATCAAGCCCCATTTTATTACTGATGGGAAGCCAGACACAAAGAGGGCCAGTTACTTCCCCAGAGACCCATTCTGCACCCTAATTCTATCCCTGAAAAATAAAACAGACTTTTTTCTTCATTCTCATGTAACTAACAAGATAAACTCCATTTGGCTGCTTTTAGCCAAAGAAATCAGAGTGAATGAAAGTCTGGTTCATATTTATGTAGTTTACTGCTAGGCATGTGCTGTGTGAAAGAGACAGTAAAGTCAGGTTTCACATTTTATCAAGTTTGTTTCTTACAATATTTAAAAAATTTGATTCCCCCCCTCCTTTTGGTTTGCTGTACAAACACGGAGGAGGAAAAGATGACCTTTCACCTGTGTAACTGTAGCTCTTTCCCTATCAAGTCATAAAATAATGAGATATTTTTAGGTTCCAAAGTAAAGGTTCATATGAATCATTTTAGTAGAAATATTCCCCAAATCATAAAGCAACATAAATGCATGTATTGTTTTATAGCATATGGCTATTAAAGTTTAATTTAAAATGTGTATGAAAACATTGTCTTTAGTACAATTCATCCCTATTTTTTTCTGTTTATCATAATTTGTTTTGAAACTGAATCGTTTTACAGTTTTCCATATGCCTGTTGTGCTAATAAATTCTGAATAAGCAAGAAAACTCTTTTCTAAACTAAAAATCTTGGTTCCCAATGAAACATTTTAATACATTTAATATGAAGAACATAAATTTCCTTCTTAGGCTTTCCATTAAACGTCAACCCTAAGATTTAACCTGGGATAAGCATATGTGATTTCAGTCAATATCTCTGTTGACTTTGCCCTGAAGCAGATAATTAATCTTTCCCATAGAAAACTACTCTGGACAATTTGGTGGGACAAAATATCTTGAAAACATATTTAAAAGACTAATATGGCCACGAGTATGACAAAATACACTCAAGTCTGACCTTTGAAATTTAGAATCTTTGGTAAAATACAGAATATCTTTCAACCCGTGTTTCGGAGCCACTGATGTAGTCAAGCCAGGTAGCAAATTCTCCATGTCCAGAGAGTCTCCATTTTCCAGGAATCAAAACGTTTTTTGTCCCTCACACTTTAATACAGTAAAATGACTGACTTCCTAGTACTCAAACACATAAGCTACCATGTCCATTCTTTAATCCCATGGAGATATGATTAAAGGAACAAAATCCTATGGGGATCAAATCCTTCAACATGGCATCAGTGGGTGCGGCTAACCACAGCATAGAGGTTTGTGCGTATGGTTTTTAGCCATCTATATCCGTCTCAGTGCTTTTCTCTTCCCTAACAAAAACAAAAGCAAAAACAACAAGCCAGCAAAATTAACCAAAATGATAAAACTCTATGCCTTGGCCGTGGCCGCAACTGTTCAGCGTTCCAAACCCCAGGGTCATCCTTCCCTGCCTCCCCTTCTCCCTGGCCCTCTCCTGCCATCTCGCTGGCCATAACTCAACCAACCCAACTGAACCAGTCAGTTTTAAATTTCAGTTGGGACCTTGGTGACCTGTTAATGAATCTACAGAGAGGAGAAAAACTCACAGTGTTGAGTTATGCCTGGTGTTGCTAGCTGACTTGGAGTCAGAAATGCTTGAAGCGTTAACGTAATTGCAAGAATGTGAAAAATGAAGCGCTGGGCTCCTGAGCAAAGTGAAAGGTCAAAGCGAGCCTCACACACAACAAGTCTTTGGAAGATAGCCTCATTAGACCATTAAGTCTGCTTCTCCTTTCCCCTTCTCTTGTACCATGTTTAAGGTGTTTTGTTTTTATTAATAGATACATTTCCCCCTCTGTGGCACCATGATTTGGGGTGGTGGGAGGAGAGGAGTCTTAGAAAGCTTTTCAGATTTAACCACACTGAAAAGTCTTTCTCCAAGACACAGAAACACAATTAAAGCCACTGCATTACAGAGTCACTGAATTTATATACATTTCATCTTCAAAATTCTTTATAGTTTAGTTTTCTTACATACAACCAAAGTGATCTAATAAAAAACAGTACAGAAAGCCTAAATAGATACAGTTCACGAGCTCTTCCACAATTTACCATCTGACAGTATTCATTTCTGTGTTAGCTGCAGCTTGCTTAAACCTAGATTCTAAGTTGGACCCATTCACAACTTAACAACATCCTAGAAGGGACACTTCTCTAAACTCTTCCAGAACACTAGGAATCCAAAATCCATGACCAGGAACTTGGAAATATAAAGGCACTCACCCTACATCAACCATCGTTTTTTAAATGGCATATATGACTACAGCTCAAGCTGTTAAACTGTCCTCCACTTGGAAGACTGTCTAATGCTTAAATATTGTGGCCATAAACACAGTCATAATAGAGATGAAATAGACCTAGGAGATCAGACACCATCTAATGTAAAATATTAAAAAGTAAAATCTATATACTTTCCTGGCCCACGTTCAATAATGCATCTTCTTTTAAATAATAATTTTAGCCATAGAAGAGTCAACCCTACCAATATATAATTGCTCTCTGTGCAATAGGTGAGCCTTAAATGGTAAAATTTATTCTAAATGACTCTAGGCTTTCTTGTCATCGGTAGTTGATGTCCCCCTTGCCTTCTGATTATTTGAATTTTTACAATTTGTGACAAAAGTCTTACCATGGCAGCTGAATAGAAATGGGGACAAATCTAAGAATTTCAAAATCCATCTTCCCAAAATACAATTCCATATAAAATTTGCATGGCACTTTGGAACTAATAAGAACAGATTTTTGCATCATGTATGCTTTACAGGCATCATTGCTTGATTATAGAAAACCCTTATAGTTGATTTACAAATAAAATATCCCATTTATAGTATAACTCAATCTACTGCATCACAGAAGCAAAGATCTGTCATTCTATTTGCTTACACCCAGGAGTAAAGAGTAGATAACCAAATTTGTCAAAGAATTGGCAGAACTAATCGATTGTTATTGTAATGCTTGCCTAAAGATTAGACAACTCTTTTCGTTTTGTTTTGTTTTTGGTGAGTAATATAAGTTAAGGGAAGGAAATACTGTCTCCCTAAATAGCAGCCACTTAGACTCCCTAACCTGCCACGCTCCTGTTTACAGTGAGGCTGATGTACCAATATAAAATTCTGATGTTATTTCAGTCATGCCCACTTTGCACAAGGAAAATCCTTGACTTTTTACCTTGCTCACTGCTGTTGTCTCCACTCTGGGACGCATGGCCCCCACTGGAGGGCCCCGGGGTGCCTGCTGAATGGGTGGAAGTTGCATCATCGTGGTCTCGCCAAGATGCAGGATTCTGATGTCAGGAGGCCAAGGAATTTTTCCACAGTTACCAATTCAGCCATAAATGACGAACCAAGGGGAAAGGTGCAGAGAGAGGCAAAAAAACATGTACATATTAGTATTTGTAGAACTAGGCATATACAGATGCCATGTTACAGTACGTTCTCTTTTCAGCAATAGGTACCGAAAGGAAAAAAGATGCACTAGAATCATGATGAAGTGATAGTTATGTCAGTGTACATATTTGTTAAAACCAACTGAAACAGATGCCTTAAAATGGATGCATTTTATTGCATACAAATTATACTTCAATAAAGTGAATTTTTAAAGATAGAAAAAAAAAAGCCTCCTTAAAAATCTAAAAGTTTGCTCTTTAATTAATTATGGCACAATCTTCCAAGAAATAGGTCCCAATGCTCTTGGATACCAAACACTTCAGAATATTAACACATCTACAGAACTCAACAACTCCCATAAAAATTCAGATTGGAGAATGTATGGGACAGCCCTTCACATCAAATGCATTGCCCTAAAAAGGCCTGAATTAACTCTCAAAATTATTGTCAACTGATTATATCATTAACAAAGACAATAATAATATTAATCACTGCGTCAATTCCTTCCTTGCTGTTTAATGTGCACAAACGACAATCAGAAAATGAAACAGCTATGAACTGTGATCCACCTAATAAACTGGAGAGGACTTCCTTTAGAGCTGCACGGAAGGTTTAAAGTCACAGAGCAGTGCTTTTTCCTGAAAGAACTGCTCATTTTAAAGGACGTGTAAGGTAAGCGGAGAGTTACAGTTCATGCTACTTTGCTGAGTGTATTCTTCTCCTGTTCCTCCTCCCCTTTCCTGATCAGTCCCAATACCCTGCTGTCGCTTAAAGGAAAACAGGAATTCTAATGTACAGGAAGGACTTTATCAGCACCACATGAAGGCAGGCAAGAGATGGAATTTCCTCTGGCAGAAACAGAGAGTAGGAACAGCATATGAAATAGACCAGCCTTAAGGTCAGAGTTGTACACTTGTCACCTGTATGCGATAACTTCGACTAAGCCCGCAGATCTACTGGCAAGCAAATCTGTTGGAGGTGGGGGGGCGGTGGGGGTGCAGTACTTTGATAGCAAAATAAAAAGGCTCGTCAGTCCCTCAAAGTACACTATTTCTTCTTACAAGAATTGGTAACTAAGGACTCAGACAGACTGACATGTCTATAGGCAACATGCTAACATCTCGACCACTTGAAGACAATCTTACCGCGTTGTCATTATACATATTTTATCCAGAAAAAAAGGTCAATCATTTTCTCAACCTCAACCCTATGATGTACAAATAGAACATAAAACTTCACCAAAATAAAGTCAAGAAACCAAAGAGAGAAAAAATAAGGAACTATTATCATTTGGAGCAGCAACAACAAAAAAAATCTGTTTGCCTCTATAGATCTGTCTCAAACCACTGTAAGTTAATATTTAGCATTTTTGATAGATGGTGAAATGTCCCAAAGTTCTAGAGATTAATAACATCTCTATCAAATAATGCTGTTGGCACCGCTGTCAGGCAAGCCACTGATTCAAAGGCAAACCCTTAAGCAGAAACTTTGTGACTGTAAGTACTGCACATGTATATATATCTCTAAAGTAAAGATACATTTTTGAAAGTATTGATAGATTTGGGAACAAAGTTGAACAGAATAAAACGAAAACCAAAGTTCTGCTGCCTGTATGAAGACAAAGTCATGCCTGTGATTTTTTTATCTAAGTTTAAAACTCTTCCAATAGTTTCTAGCTAAAAGCAAGCAGAATGCAGGGGCTCTTCAAGCTTCGCAGACTCTTCGAGTCAGCTGTTTGCCGGATGGTAATCAGATAAAGAGCTAGAAGAATTACAAGAAAAATGAAAGAAATAAAAAAACAATAGCATGGCATGAGTTTAGTCTTGCAAAAATACTGGCTAGAGCCTTCTTTTAGAAACTGCAATAATAGTCACCTAAGCTAAACTTTTCAGTTAAACTTTGCATCACTAAAACAGCAAGTGATGTGAATTTTATGCACTGCATGCTTTTTATTAAGCTGGTGGCTATAAAAGCTCCTTACCCCTCAAGAAAATTACAATAATTAACTACTAACACCTCCACTATGTTTTAAGGCAAATGTCATCTAACAGCTATTTTATAATCATTCAAATGAAGCTCCAGCGAGTCTTTCTGTTTGGACATGAGAGTGATTTCAAGGGATCACTCAGAAGGACTTCTTGCAATGGAAAGCACTGTCTTGTCCTCATCAGTCAAACCTGTACTGAGTTTTAAAGTCAGGCCTCACAAGTTTACAACTCAGTTGATTTCCTTCCCTGGTTTTTTGGAAGAGGCGGTCTCTAAACTAAAGGGGTGAGAGATAAGCCACATAAGCAAATAATACTTTTAGAGCAGCTAGTTCCTCCAAATCAGCTGGGTCTTGAATTTTCAGCTCAGTCCTGAAGTTTGCTCAAGGTCACTTTCACTATCTAACCCACCATGCCCCTATTTATTCCCCCTTACCTTCCTCACATCCTCAGAGAAACTATCCTACAAGTGTCACACAGTGTTTATCTCCATAGTATGTTTCAAGTATTAAGATCTACTTTGCAAGACTGACACAAACTAGTACCAGGATATTCATCTAACTTGGAAGTAGGGAAAACAGCTGAATCCCTCTGGGGTTTGAAAGTTGAAGAGTTACCCCAAAGTTGTCTGTATTCAGCTACACCACAGTGATGTGATCAAATACAAATATAAATATTGATAATCTGGTCAATAAAAAGTGGTACCTCCTTGATCACAAAACATTGGAAGCAACATGGATAGCTACAATATAGTCCTTTACACATAAGATTGGTTTGTTCTTAGACTGAAGTATTTGTTAGTATCACAACTCCTTTCTTCTTCTTTCCCCTCCCTAGATAGTTTCCAAGTTTACATCCTTCAAGAATAACTGCTTGGCCTTCTGCCAAATTATATGCAGAAGTTTAGTGAATCTTGAAACCAAAGTGGCATATGAAAGCATGTAAAATACATGACGTACTTAGAAAAATAAAGAGAAAAGCTCTCTGTGTGTATGTGTGTGGGTGAGGAGTCAGGTAGGTGCATTCCACAATATATGTCCTGCTCTTCAGCCCCAGGTATCATGAAGACATTCGAGGGCAAGGAAGAGACATGTTTCTATTCTCAGGGGCTTTCATAATTAGGAGTCAAATACAGTACTCTTCTTGCTCTTACGTAATTGCATTAAAGAGCAGTGTTAGCAGGAGAAAAGCAGTGAATACTGAGTGGAGCACAATGGAAGAAGATGGAAAATAGATACAAGAAGCTAGGTCTCCAGGGGCAGTATTTTCTATTTGCTGGGCTACAGACTCACAGCTGATAATGCAAGTTGTAATTAATATAAAAGCAGGAGACAAGATGGGGAGAGCTTGTAGTAGCGGGGCCACAAGAGATCACTCTGCAGCTCGCCTCTGTTTCTCATTTACACACAGCTCTCCCTAGAAAACACAATTCTGCCAGTGTTTCCTCCCTTGAAAGTTAAAAAAAAAATTGATTTAGCACCATCATTGAATTTTGCTAAATCTAGGAAAGAGCATAGAACGGACAGGCATCTCTGGGCAGAAAAAGCAAATCCTCCATGCACCTCTTTTGTTGAGGATGTAGAGATGGTGGACATTATAATGTTTTACACCAATGTGGCACTTCTTGGGGAGACCTGCCAATAGGACACTATTTAATAATTCCCAGCAAACTGGCGGTATTTCCCTGTTGAAATGATTCCACCCAGCTCATGGTTCTTCCGTTGAAAAAGACAGTGAAGTAAAATGTGTAAGTGTTTCTGAATAAATACAAAACTGAATGGGGAAGTGAAAAGTATCAGGTTTCCAGGAGTTAAAAAAAGAAGCCACACCACACACAAGTTCGACCTCAGATCATCTGAAACTCATCTTAGACTCCAGATGAAGAGGTGATGCAATGGATGTGGTGTAGGAGAAAGAACCCTAGACTGGAATTAAGACTCGAGGGTGCCACCTCCAACTGTCACATGACCTCAGGTGATACACTTCATTTCCCTGGAACATGTTTCCTTTCTCTCTTTAAAATTAAGAAGTCAGACAAAATAATCCCTAAGGTCACTTCCACTTCTTATTTCTATTATTAAAAAAATACTTTAAGCATTTGATTTTCTAGAACCCACAAAACCAAAACACAATATAGAACACCGAGCCCAAAGTAATACAAGAACTTGGAAAATACTATAAAGTAATTCAGAATATGTTTGTAGGTAGAAAGTAAGAATAAACATATATAAAGGTATGTAATCGGCACATGGAGCATGCAAAACTAATTTGACTAGAGGTGTTCAAATGACAAAGTCAAGGCATGCTCGAATCAGTACACACAATTAATGTAACTTACAGATTTCCTATGACTTTAAGATGCTTTCACATCTTAACAGTTAACATTGTATGAAAATCATTTTTAAAAACAAGAGGAAGACTCCTATCATGAGGTAGTCTAACCTACAAAAGTTCAAGACATTAATTGTGCAATTTGAAAAAAGTGTTGGAATTTCAATTTCGTTATTCCAAAGTTGACATAAGAACTCAGGAGAACTGTGCATGCTTTCAGAAGGTGGACTCACTCTTTAAAAATGTAAATAGAACCGGGGTCTTTCCCTCATCTCCCTGCTTCCACCCTCTATTAAGCTTTGAGAATTAATACATGAGCAACTCTCATGGAAATGGCAAACACTCTTTGCAAATGATTCCTCCTCTGGTGGGGCAACTTTTAGAGAAGATAGAAATTTCTTATACTATTAGTGCACTATCATGTTATAAAATGTCTCCTGTAATTTTGAAATGGAATATTGTATAGAATGTTAAGCACCCCCCCAAAAAAAGAGAAAATGAATTTTTAAAATATCAAACTCTTCATATGATTGTGGATATCTGTTGCTGTCAAGTGCACCTTTGTTTAATTTTATCTCATTGCAGTTACTCTGAAAGCACACTCCAACTGCACAACCTACATGATTTCACTAACATAATTATTCTCGATGGGAAATTAACCGAAAAGCCATCAACCACCAGAAACTACACAACAACAAGAGAAAACTCATGCCCCTGGCCCCTGGCCAGGTCTCCTTGAGTTGGTGGACACGGCTCAGAGGTGGAACCTTCCTGAAACAGGTCCCCCAAGAACCTGGATAACATATCGTGAGGTCTAATCTTACACCAGAACATAAGAAATTATCTGATAAAATAAATCATTCATATTATTAATGTTATTTTCACATCGCAATGTCTCCTCTTTTATATTCTATAGACCAATCACTTAGACTGCTCTCTCTCCTCACTGCCCATTCCCTGCTGATTTTTCAGACACTTGCCTATATTCTGTCAGGAACAAGGTTCAGGGGATTCTCCCCTTTGACTTAACTCAATTTTTAAAAACTGTGTAGACATAAATAAATTTGACATATTCAGAGATGTGAAAGAAAACAACAGTGTATCTCCACTTAAATTATAGCTTTCAAAACAAAAATTTAAATAATTTTTCTTTTATTACTCAGCTTATCAGAGCCAGTCAATTTTTAGGCACCTGCCATTAATTTTTAGTAGATACAATTTTATTTTCTTCCCTATACTTCATTCATCCAAAAAACAAATACAATGCAATTTCTTAAGCACATTATAGAAATAACTATATAACTATGTACCTTCAGGCCAATAGAGCTTAGGTCAGAGAATGTATTTCAAAAACAAATATAAGTCATTTATCTAAACTTGATCTAAAGATATGTAATATCTTTATATGTAAATAGAAAGATATATTTCATTTGTCTGCACTCGATCTAAAGACTTGTTATAAAATTATGTAAAGTAGATAATGTGAACATCACCTATTATTCAGAAACAATTCAGACTAGGAAAAGCATCATCATGCCACAACAGTTTTCAAGCTGAAACTTTTTTTTTCAAGAATTGGTTTCTTGACAAGTTTATTTTAAAAAATAAATAAATTTGAATGTCTAGGAAACTTAACAAGAACTGCAGATGGAAAATGGAGTTCTATTTCTTTTCACCATTATATTTTTCTCCCCAGTATTCCAAAGAATACTATAACCATTATAGGTAGCTGTTTCCTACCTATAACAATTACTCTTATATGATATAAAAGTATAAGGTGAAATCTTTATAATATTAAAAATATTAGCAAGCATTCACTATGAATCTCCTAAACATGATAAAATTGTAGCCCATGTTGCAATTTTTATTTTCTATTCAATTCCAAACTTTTTTTTATTAGTATGCCCATCATGTAAATGTCAGTAGGAAATGAACAAATGAATTTAATGTATGGAAGGTAAGACATTATGGCGGTCTTCCATTCATGCATCTATGTTACATCAGATTATTTATAGAATATTATAGAATGTGAAATCAACATGACAACAACCTTGTTCACTAGGCAAGAGTATGTAAAACTCATTTTTAAAAGTTGGCCTCAAATACTTGCTTTTAAGATATTTATATCAATTAATTTTATATGTCTATTTTTAAAAATTTTAATACGAAAATCAAAAGCTATTTTGGTGCCTAATACTTTGCTCCTGGCGCTTCTGTCTTTGCTTCCCACTACTCAGAATCACACACTTACTCTTTCTTTTCTCTTTCATTCTCTCTCTCCCTGCTTGCTCCTTCCTTAAACATATACACATACACCCTCACACAAAGTAGCTTGATACCACTTAATAAGGATAGAGGTGTATGTGTTTTGGGGGTGTCAAACAGCTGTCACAAACTGTCACCTCCAGAAGAGAAACCTTGGCACACAACAAATTAAACTACACTTCTTTTTTAGCTGTCATTATTCATAGCCAATAAGTTGAAATGTTCTCAGCATTTCATGTGCAAATAAAACCACGAGGAAGCCAGTAGATCAGAATAGTGGGCCAGCAGATAAAAAAGAGAAAACAACACGCTGTCTCAGTCCTTCTGAAGTGGCTCATCATCACCCCTGCACCAGCATGCACCAAATGAGATCCAGCCTGGGGCAATGTATTAAATATGCATATCAAAGCAAATGAAAAAGTAAACCTGGAGATTCAAATTGGATACATTTACATGCTGAAAATGTCCCACTCATACCACTTTTCAGGTAGTGAGTCTGAGGAGGTATGTTCACTTTTTTGTGGCTGGGGGGAGTTGAGGGAGGAGGAATAGCCTGCAGAAGAGGCTGAACATAAGAGGATCACTCTGTAGGGGAAGACTTGGGAAAGAACACATTCCGTACACTTAAGGTGCCAAAGTACCAAAAAGGGTAAAAAAAAAATTCTCCAAGGTTTTCTCTCATCTCCTACATAAAATTCAAATCTGTGGCAAACTTCACCATTTCCCACTCGGATTGCTGGTGGAACAAATTATTGCTTCCTTTGCAAACAAATAGCAGGGGGGCTAAAGTAAAAATGTTATAGTTCAGACTCTAGGAAATAAAAGGCTTTAAATTATGATGCCCAATGAGGTGGTAAGCCCTCATGGGTTCAAAATAAATCAGTTGTCATATTTACTTGATTGGGGGCCTCTAAGAGAGGCAACAAATGTTACAGTTGATTCTTTTATTCAACGATGATGACTGTTGCATTATTAAAGCACTATCTTCTTAGGTATAACTTCTTTCCTGAGTATAATTTAATATTCCAAATAGTACCATAAACTGGCATTGTTGATCAGCCAATTCTATAAATAGCCTAATCTATCCTATCTCTTCTATATAAACATCAGCATGCTCTAGTTCCATATATCCACTTGAAAAAACAATTCCAAGAAACTATTCTAGAAAACCAAGTAGTCAAGACCCCTACAAATGACATGAGAAAAGCTTTTGCTGCAGAAAACTGTGAACTTTTCATCCTACAAACCATGTAACTAGATGCCTTCTCAGTCCCCCCAATAGTGCAAAATGCACATGAATTTAGAAACAGGAAGCAATGAAAATAAACAAGTAAATGACAACAACAAATACTTTGAAGGCAGTGCCATGCCCTGCCGACCACAACCACACAGCATATAGCTACATATCAGCAGATAAACTTGCCATAGCTGCTTGTTGCACCCACTTGATTTCAGTGAATACACTTAATATACAAAAGAGCTCCCCAACATTTCCCTCCCAGTGATGGAAAAAGCCAAGAGTAAAGACAGGCATGGGAGCCTTCAACACCACAGTATTTATTCTGTCTCAGAACTGGACATCAGGACTGACATTTTCTTTTTTTTTTAAATTGAAACTTTTGTCCTTAGGCTATACGGCTTTCCATAGAGCACAAAAGCTACTCATTAAAATCTGTGACTGTATTTTTCAAAAGTTTTGGAGAAGGAAGGGGAGAAACTTATTCTCAAGGTATCTCAACTCATTCCTCTTACCACCTAGCAGTGGGGGGTGATAGTGGTGATACCAACTACCTTCAAGCTTTGACGCCCATCTAACTCCACGGAGTGCTAAATTAATATTTCAGCCATCAAGTTAGCAGACTATAGCCTGTATCATTCAGGTTGTGAGTTCAATTGACTGTAATCTATGGATACCCTGTCCCCCACCCCCAGGCTTGAGTTCCTATAAATAAACTGCTGTTCACACCCACTCTTTAACCTCTCCACTCTTGCCTTTCTTACCAGCTGCAATCTTTCTTCTCTTTGCTTCTTTTTCAAATTTTCAGTCTCACTACATATGCTTTTTTTTTTTTTTTTAAAGCATCAGACTCACTAGATCAGTTCCAAAATAGGATTAAAAACAGAGAATAGAAAGAAATCTCCGTTCCTGGCCTGACACACATGGGTCCCTCCTTACTATACTCTCCGTTCTCATTCACCAACTCTTTTAAGTGTTAAAATTCAACCACTAACCTATGTTTACTCAATCACAATTCCCTTCAGCTTTCTGTAATACATTGTTAATATTTGTTTCATCAAGGTTACTGTCTTTTATTACCAAGATGCTTCAGGCACTTGGCAGTAAGTTCATACACTGACAATAAGTTTCTATACAGCATAAGCTCAGAAAACTAGAATGGGTTCACTCCTTTTATTTCCAATGCAATGCAAGATTTACAATAATTCTCAGAATTGCCATCTCTGCGAGAAACTGAGAAATCAGTCCTTGCTCCCCAATTCTCTCCCATCCTGTCCAGTTAACTTTCCTGCCTCCTTCTCTCCCTGCTGCACTGACTACAGAATTGAGAAAGCAAAAAGGCAGCGGTCACCGTATCAAGCAGACAATTTGCTAACACTCAAGTTACCAAATCCAGGAAACTTTACACATTAGAAGCACAAATCACTCTATCAACTTGCTGGTTTTGTTTTGTTTTTTAAATTCTCAACATAAATAAGGAAGGGGTCCAAGAAAAGGGAAATACAGATGAAAGGTGTGGAAGAAGTAGTGAGAAAGGGAGGCAAAGACTCCCAGAGAGACCAGATTTTTTATTTTAAAAAAGAAACCTCAGTCAGTGGAGCTAGAGGTTGCAACAAAATTTTCAAAACTGCTGTGCCCAGTGGTCTTAAAAGAATGCCAAAAGCTCACAGACTTACATGGTCAGCGAGATTTGTGGAGGAGCCTGAAAGTTCTTCGTGATCCGACTTGGAGCTGCCGTCTCTTTCATCAATGACGAGGTCTATAGGCATCTTCCCCTTCAAACAGCTAATGTACCGGTGGCAGAAGTTATCACACAGTTCATGGACCTAGAAGGAGGTCATGGTGGAGGGTTCAGCTTGTATTGTTGTTGTTGTTGTCATGGTTTTGTTTCATTTTTTTAAGGGGAAAAAAATGCCAGGTTGCAAGGTTACATTTGGAAAGAGCAACAGTGCCATGTCTTCCAAACTAACTCTAATTAATGGGTGTAATAGTTGAAGGCGAGGAAACAATAGAGCAATTGTTGTAGCAGATATTATTCTCCAGAGACTTCCCTGAGCAACAAGTTACAATAAAGGGAACAGAAACAGGACTGGAAATAACTGGGTTCAGGCTGGGACTCCTTGGGGGGAAAATCCGATTTGATGATAACATCAAAACGTAAGGATGCAGGAACTGGGAACAGCATTAGCATTTGCGATTCAATAAGCTAGGAATTTTGTATGTTTCCAGGAGAAAATGATTGAGCTGCAGAGCTATGCAAAGACACCCTAGCCAGAATGATTCCCTCTGCTAGCACCTAATGCATGCCCTGGGCCTAATAGAGACGCAAGCAGGCTGAATGTCCAGTAACACAAATGGTTTGCTGCATTTCAAAATAATCCTGAATGCCTGGGGGAAAATAAAGGGGTGGGGGGAGGCGGCTACTTTAAAAGGCAGGGTTGTCTTAATTCACCCATCCTCTGAGC
>SJYQ01003840.1:6643-19022 GCA_006410935.1 Redunca redunca
CCACTCTCCACTTTCACTTTCATCAAGAGGCTTTTTAGTTCCTCTTCACTTTCTGCCATAAGGGTGGTGTCATCTGCATATCTGAGGTTATTGATGTTTCTCCCAGCAATCTTGATTCTAGCTTGTGTTTCTTTTAGTCCAGAATTTCTCATGATGTACTCTGCATATAAGTTAAATAAGCAGGGTGACAATATGCAGCCTTGACACACTCCTTTTCCTATTTGGAACCAGTCTGTTGTTCCATGTCCAGTTCTAACTGTTGCCCTGACCTGCATACAGGTTTCTCAAGAGGCAGGTCAGGTGGTCTGGTATTCCCATCCCTTTCAGAATTTTCCACAGTTTATCGTGATCCACACAGTCAAAGGCCTGGCATGCTGAGATTCATGGGGTCACAGAGTCGGACACAACTGAGTGACTGAACTGAACCGAACTGAATTGTTCTGCAATTCGTGGCTCGTCTTCTTGATAGTTCCACGTTGGGATTCATGGCAACCTCCTCCAAGAGTGCTTATGCCACAGGCTGCGTCACTCAGGTAGGTTTTCCCAGGGTCTTTGCCCCTGCAGCAGGCCACTGCTGACCTGTATCTCTGCAGGAGACTCAAACATAGGTCTGGTTCATTCTCTGTGCAGTCTCTGGGTCCTGGTGCAACCCCATGGACTATACAGTCCATGGAATTCTCCAAGCCAGAATCCTGGAGTGTGTAGCCTTTCCCTTCCCCAGGGGATCTTTCTAACCCAAGGATCGAACCCAGGTGTCTGACATTGCAGGTAGATTCTTTGCCAGCTGAGTCACAAGGGAAGCCCAAGAATATTGGAGTGGGTAACCTAATCTTTCTCCAATGGATCTTCCTGACACAGGAATTGAAATGACAATCCACTCCAGTACTCATGCCTGGAAAATTCCATGGATGGAGAAGCCTTGTGGGCTACAGTCCATGGGGTTGCAAAGAGTTGGATATGACTGAGTAACTTCGCTTTCTCTTTCTTTCTTTCTTTCTCCCATATTGCAGGCAGATTCTTTACCAGCTGAGCTCTCAGGGAAGTCCATGACCAACCTAGACAGTGTATTAAAAAGCAGAGACATTACTTTGCCAATGAAGATCCATCTAGTCAAAGCTATGGTTTTTCCAGTAGTCATGTATGGATGTGAGAGTTGGACCATAAAGAAAGTTGAGTGCTGAAGAACTGATACTTTTGAACTGTGGTTTTGGAGAAGACTTTTGAGAGTTCCTTGGACTTCAAGGAGATCAAACCAAGTCAATCCGGAAGGAAATCATTCCTGAATTCTCATTGGAAGGGCTGTTGCTGAAGTCGAAGCTCCAATACTTTGGCCACCTGATGTGAAGAGCTGACTCATTGGAAAGGACTCTGATGCTGAGAAAGACTGATGGCAGGAGGAGAAGAGGATAACAGAGGATGAGATAGTTGGATGGCATCACTAACTCAATGGATATGAGTTTGAGTAAATTCCATTAGATACTGAAGGACAAGGAAGTCTGACGTGCTGCAGTCCATGTAGTCACAAAGAGTTGGACACAATTAAGTGACTGAACAACAAGAACAATCAGAATAATGGAAATAAAAGTAAAACTAAAAAATGAGACTTACTTGAAAAACGTTTGCACCACAAAGGAAACAATAAACACCAATTAGAAGACACACCAATTAGGAGAAAATATTTTCAAATGATGAGACTAATAAGGGATTAGTTTCCAAAACTGATGAACAGCTCATGACACTTAACAGCATTAAAGCAACCCACTCAACGAGTGGGCAGACCATGTAAATAGACATTTCTCCAAACAAAACATACAGATGGACAAGAGGCACATGAAAATGTGTTCATCATCACTATTTATTATAGAAATGAAAATCAAAACTAAAGTGAAATATCACCTCACAGCAGTAAGAATGGTTATCATCAAAAAATAAATAAATAAATAAATCCACAAACAATAAATGCTGGAGACAGCATGGAAAAAGGGAACCCTTCTACACTCTTGGTAGGAATGTAAATTGATACAGCCCCTAAGCAGAACAGTATGGAACTCCCTTACAAAAACTAAAAATAGAAAAATAGGGCTACGATATGACCCTGCAATCCCACTCTTAGGCATATTTTGAGAGAAAACATGATCTAAAAGGATACATGCACCACTGTGTTAATTGCAGTAATATTTACAATAGCAATGACGTGGAAAGAGCCTAAATGTCCAACAACAGGGATGGATACAGATCTTGTGGGATATATATACAATGGAATATTAATCAGGCATTAAAAAGAATGAAATAATGACATTTTCAGAAACATGAATGGCCCTAGAGAGGGCCATACTGAGTGTATTAAGTCAAGGAGAAATATTGTATGACTTTCGTTATGTGTGTAATCTAAAAACAAATGACCCTAATAAACTTACTTACAAAACAGAAAGAGACTCATAAATGTAGAAAATGATCTTATGGTTGCTAGGGGGAAGATATAATTAGAGAGTTTGGGATGGTCATGTATATACTGCCATATTTAAAATCGATATCAACAAGGACCAGTTTTATACTACATGGAACTCTGCTTAGTGCTTTGTGATAGCCTGGACAGGAGAGGGTGTCAGGGGAGAATGGATAAATGTATATTATAGCTGAGTCCCTTCACTGTTTACCTGAAATATGCAGCATTGTTAATCAGCTATACCACAATGCAAAATAATGTTAAAAATTTTTTTTGTGATTTTGCATTTTATGTATGTGTTTTGAATTAATTTATGTAAAAATCATAAGACCTGCGTGTACGTATTTTTTCATAGTAATGTCTAATTATTGCAGCAATATTTTTTGAAATATTATCTTTTCCATTAAAATAGTCTTTCCTCCTTTTCAGAGATCATTTGACTATAGATAGATATATTTCTGGGATTTCTATTTAGTTCTGTTAATCTACATGTCTGTTTTTTCCCTGACACCAAATTGTCATGATTAGCTTTGTAGTAAGCCTCAAATAGTGATAGTAATACAGTAGATCTCAGACAGTTGAGTCTTCAACATTGTCCTTCCTGTTCACTAGTGTATTAGTTACCCTAGGTCTTTTGACTTTTCAGATACACTTTAGAATTTGATTATTGGTCTCTACAAAAATGTTTGGTAGCACATAGAATTTCAAGCAACCCTAGGTTGCCAAGAAAGTCTCAAAAGATAAGAGAGTTGGAGAACTCACTTTTCCTGATTTCAAAACATACTGCAATGCTACAGTGATCTAAATAGTTTGATACGGTGGATATAGACCAGTGGAATAGAATCAATATGCCAGAAATTAATCATTATATCTATTGCCAATTGATTTTAAACAAGTGTGCCAAGACCATTTAATGGAGAAAGAACAGCCTTTTAAATAACTTGTGTTAGGACAACTGGATATCCACATTCAGTACAATGAGTTTTCCTATGTCACACATATACAAAAATTAATTGATCAGAACAGATCAAACACCTAAATGTAAACACCTAATTTAAAACTATAAAAGCCCTAAAGGAAAATATGGGAGTATTTATTTTGACTTTGGACTTTGGAATTGAGTCTTAACTATGATACCCAAATACAAGAAACAAAAGCAAAAAGAGTACTTTGGATTTCCTTTAAAAGAAAAAAAGAAAGAAAAGTTCATCAAAGGACAATATCAAAAAAGTTAAAAATTCATCTGTAGCATGGTATAAATATTTGCAAATAATGTTTCTGATAATGGTTCAGCATCTAAAATATATGAAGAACTCCTAAAGAACCCAATTAAAATCTGGCCAAAGATCTTGCATACACATTTCTTCAAAGAAGATATATAAATGGCTACAAAGCACTTGAAAATGTGTTCAGTATCATTAGTCTTTAGGAAAATGTAAATCAAAACCACAGCGGGAAGGAGAACAAGATGGCAGAGAAGTGGACGTGTAATACATCTCTCTCCATGGAAACATCAGGAATACACCTATGGACACAGAAGAGCTTGCAGAACACCAGCTAGGAGAGGGCAGAAGTACCTGACCACTGGAAAAGAATATATATAACCACACAAAACTTGGTAGGATGAAGGAAGTAGGGGAAAAAAGAAAAATTAGTAAGACTGGATCTGCCCTTGATGGGTTGGGGAACTGAAGCAAGGATCTGATCCCCACATTGGGGCAATTGTTTGGGACAGAGGAGAAATATTTGAGGCAGAGAGAGTGAAGCAGCTGCTCTGTGACAGTCTAAATGGAATAAGAATCACACAGACAATCCTTGCCACAGCCATATGTACCTTGGACAGGAACAGAGGTTCCCTGTAAGGCACAGTGACCGGAAACTTGAGTGTAGGGATACTGGAGCAATCCCAGGACAAGGTCTGCTATTGACTGCAGGGAAATGGCCTGAGGGGAAGTGAGGGAGGAGATTGTGGTGGAAAATGCCTGTGAAGGAAAACTTGACAGTCATGGAGGCAAGGCAACACTGCTGAGTCATGTGTAGGGGTGGAGCCATCACTGCAGCCTCTCTCTCCCCACATGCTAGGACCACTGGAAGCTGAACAATAGAGAGAGAGGTTAGCCCTTTAAGTGCCTGATGTGCTGAACAATAGAGCAGAACTCCAGTCAGGGGCCACTTTAAGTGCCAGTGGGCTCTTCAAGTGACTGAATGGGTGGAGCAGCCAAAGAGGCCCTCTGATTGCCAGCTGCCAGAGGCTAGAAAAAGACTTATGGGACCATAGCTCCTGCAGCTGAGGGAGTCAGTGTCTCAGCACACTTGGCACTGTCAGGGTCCCTTAGACCCAAGCTGCTGCGCCATCTTTGCACTTAGTCCTCACTGGGGCAGAACTGCCAACGGTTAGAAAAAGCCCTAGTAGCATCATCTCCTGTGACAACAGTGGCCAGTACTCACATTTAGTCAGCATTGCCAGGGTTCCCATGATCCAAGCAACCGTGCCACCTCCATGCATGATCCTAAGTAGGGCAGAACTGCCAGAAGCTAGAAAAAGTCCATCCATGCATGCTGCATCGCTTCAGTCATGTCCATCTCTGTAAGCCCGTGGACTGTGGCCTGCCAGATTCCTCTGTCTGTGGAATTCTCCAGGCAAGAATACTGTAAAGGGTAGCCATGCTCTTGTAGGGCGCCATATGTCCTACTGCCCTAACTGATGGCTCCCCTGAGTACCTGGTGCTGCCAGGGTTCCTGAGACACAAGCAGCTGCGCCACCTCCACACCTGGCCTTCATTGGGACAGATCCAAGTCCTCCAGGGCTGACTCAGGAACAAACCCCTATGGATGGCTCACATGCAGTGAAGTGAAAGTAGCTCAGTTGTGTCCGACTCTGAGACCTACAGGGACTATACAGTCCATGGAATACTCTAGGCCAGAATACTGGAGTGGGTAGCCTTTCCCTTCTCATCCCTGGGGATCTTCCCTTCCCTGGGATTGAACCCAGGTCTCCCACACAGCAGGCTGATTCTTTACCAGCTGAGCCACAAAGGAAGTGAAAGAATACTGGAGTGGGTAGCCTATCCCGTCTCCAGCGGATCTTTCAGACCCAGGAATTGAACCTGGGTCTCCTGTATTGCAGGTGGATTCTTTACCAACTGAGCTATCAGGGAAGCCCACATGCAGAGGTGGAGATAAAACCACAATTGAAACCCAGGGGCTGTGTGGCTAAGGAAGAGAACTCAAAACCTCACCAGTTGTAGAAGCTGCAGATTAAATCTAGATGATCAACTATTCCATTGTCTATGGAGTATACAAAAGGACAATGGTAGTTCCCACAAAAGAAAACACACTAGTTCTGACAATTGTGAGCATTGGAGGCAAGAACACACTGGAGTAGGACCAGATTAGAATCTGAGCTGTCTCTGCAGCAGGTCCAGAGACTAGCCCAGTGTTGGAAGGCATCCTAGGGAGGTGAGGTGGACTGTGTCTCCTAGCAAGGGAAAGGACACTGACAGCAGACATTCAAGAAAAACATCTATTATTCTCATATTTTGACTTGTTCTGTAGTTGCTTCTGGATTTTCTTTTTCCTTCTACCTTTTCTCCCCCTCTATTGCTGTAGGTTGTTGATTTTACAAATACGATTAAATCTATTTAGACTTACTTGCTGACCTCAGATGGTAAAAGTGTCTGCCTATAACATGGGAGACCTGGGGTCGATCCCTGGGTCAAGAAGATCCCCTGGAGAAGCAAATGGAAACCCACTCCAGTATTCTTGCCTGGAAAATCCCATGGACAGAGAAACCTGGTAGGCTACAGTCCACGGGGTCACAAAGAAGCTTTTGAGAATTTTTTTAAAATCACACTTTCTATTTCTTTTATATATTCCTGCCTCAACATTGGGCCTGTTGTGGTTTTGTGGTGTTCTGTGTTTTTCTTTTTTTCTGTCTCTTTTTTTAACTTTAATCTTTAAATTTTCTACATTTATAATTATTATTGTTTTTCTACATTTATCCTTTTGCTTGCTTTTCCAACAAAAGGAAAAAGCCTTACTTCTGGGGTATGCATGGCTGTTTTTTCTTTTCCTGCTGTAGTTATTCTATAACATATATAAATCTTCTTTATCTACCTTTAAGTAACTTTTCATTTCTATTCTTTCTTTTCTTTTTTTCTCACCTTGTTTGTTAGTTTTGTTTTCATTCCTTTATTCACCAGTTGGCACCTTGCTTTAATTTTGTTTTACATTTTGTGCTTTAGTTAGTTTTGTTTTTAACTGTAGACATCATTTTTGGTTTCTTTTGTTTGCTGGGTCAGTCTATTGTTCTTTATTTATTTATAGGACTCTTTTGGTTTTGTCTGTTGGTGTATATTTATATGTATATACTTACTGCCTGATTTTGAAATTGTCATTTGTCTGGGGTGCATCTTTTGTCTCTCACTTTTGTGTATTTATTTTAATCCCATCTAATACCATAAAAACCTCCTGTGAAGTCTCCATTCCCCAGCCAGAGATCAAGTGCTGAGGCTTTGGAGTGGGAGTGATGACTCCAAGACCCTAGATGGCCAGAGAACTTCTCACTCTAGGAGGTATCAGTTAATGACAACTCTCATAAAGGCAATCACTTGTATGCAACACCTGGCATCACCCAACTGACACCAGCACCCTGTGCAGGACACCTCATCCAAACAGCAAACAAGACAAAAATATAAACCCAACCATCAGCAGACAAGATTTCCACCTCAAACAGACCTGCCCACCAGAGAAAAAATGAGAAAACAAAAAAAGTAACCTCCTCCCACCAGAATGCAAGCAAAAGTCACACCCTACACAAAGCTTACCCAAGCCACTGGACCAAACTTATGAGGGCAGAAACCAAAAAAAAAAAAAAAAAAANNNAAAAAAAAAAAAGAAAGAAAGAAAGAAAGAATTCAGCCTTGAAGCCTGGGGAAAGTAGATATCAAGCACAATAAGTTAAGAAAAAACCCACCAAAGGCAGAGAAATACTGATCAAATGAAGTAACAGCCTAGAAACACACAAGTCGAAATAAATAAAAATAGGCAAGTTACTTAACAAAGAATTCAGAGTAATGGAAGTAAAGATTATCCAAAGCCTCAAAGATAGCATGGAGAGAATGCAAGAATCAATGAACACATTTAACAAAGACCTAGAAGAAATAAAGCAAAAAAAACAAACAAACAAACAAAAAAAAACCAGAGACAAATAATGCAGGTATGCTAAGTTGCTTCAGTCGTGTCCGACTCTGCACAACCCTATGGACAANCGTGTCCGCCTCTGCACAACCCTATGGACAACAGCCCACCAGGCTCCTCGGTTCATGGGATTCTCTAGGCAAGAATACTGAAGTGGGTTGCCATTTCCTTCTCCACAAACAATATAGTTACTGAAACTAAAAATACTCTAGAAGGAATCAATAGCATGATATCTGAGGCAGAAGAATTGATCAGTGAGTTTGAAGGTGGAATGGTGGAATTAACTGCTGAAGAGCAGGATAAAGTAAAAAGAATTAAAAAAAAAAAAACAACAAAAAACTGAGGATAGTCTCAGAGACCTGTAGGAAAATATTAAACATACCAACATTCTAATTTTAGGAGTCCTAGAAGAAAACGAGAAAAAGAAAGGGTATGAAAACAATTTTTGAAGTGATTATAATTGAAAATTTCCCCAACATGGAAAAGAAAATAGTCAATAAAGTCCAAGAAATGCAAAGGTTCCCGTGCAGGATAAACTCAAGGAGAAACATGCCAAGACATTAGTATTAATCAAACCAACAAAAAGTGAAACTGACTCAGTCATGTATGACTCTTTGTGACCCCATGGACTATACAGTTCATGGAATTCTCCAGGCTGAAGCCCTTCCCTTCTTCAGGGGATCTTTCTAATCCTGGGATCGAACTTAGGTGTCCCATATTGCAGGCAGATTCTTTACCAGCTGAGCCACAAAGGGAGCACAAGAATACTGGAGTGGGTAGACTATCCCTTCTCCAGCAGATCTTCTCAACTCAGGAAAGTAATAAAGATTAAACACTAAGAAAGAATATTAAAAGCATAAAGGGAAAAGCAACAAGTAATATACAAGGGAAACTCCATACATTTAACAGTTGATCTTTCAACAGAAACTCTGCAGGCCAGAAGGGAATGGCAGGATATACTTAAAGTACTGAAAGGGGAAAATCTACCACTAAGATATACTCTACATGGCAAGGATCTCATTCAAAACTGATGGAGAAATCAAAAACTTTACAAACAAGCAAAAATTAAGAGAATTTAGTACCACCAAACCAGCTTTACAAAAAATGTTAAAAGAACTTATATAGTCAGGAAATACAAGAGAAGAAAAAACGTACAAAAACAAATCCAAAACAATTAAGAAAATGGCAATAGAAACATATATATCAATAATAACTTTAAATGTAAATGGATTAAATGCTCCAACCAAAAGACACTGACTAAATGGACACAAAAGCAAGACCCATATGTATATGCTGTCTACAAGAAGCCCACTTCAGACCTAAAGACACATACAGAGTGAAAGTGAGAGGATGGAAAAATATATTACATACAAATGAAAATCAAAAGAAAGCAAATGAAACTCAAAATAAAGCTGCAATAACAATCCTCATGTCAGACAACAGTCCTTAAAATAAAGAATATTATAAGATCTGAGGAAGAACACTATATAATGATTAAAGGATCAATTCAAGAGGAAGACATAACAACTGTAAATATTTATGCTCCCAACATAGCAGTGTAACAGTGTTAGTCACTTAGTCATGTCCAACTCTTTGCGACCTCATGAACTGTAGCCTGCTAGGCTCCTCTGTTCATGGCATTCTCCAGGCAAGAATACTGGAGTGGATTGCCATTCCTTTCTTCAGAGGATCTTCCTGACCCAGGGATCGAACCCAGGCTTCCTGCTTTGTAGGCAGATTCTTTACCATCTGAGCTAACACAATAATTATGTAAAATGTAACACAATAATTGTAGGGGAGTTTAACACCCCACTTACACCAATGAATAGGTCATCAAAACAGAAAATTAACAAGGAAACACAAGCCTTAAATGACACATTAGACAGATGTGTTAGGTAGTTAGAATAAGAAGTCCATAATGGCAGTGGCTAAAAGACAAAGAAGTGAAAATATAACAAAGGAAGGTCTGAGGACTACAGTGAGGACCTCAGGTAAAACAAACAGCCCTCCTGGCTAGCCCAGTTTACATAGGGCAGGCTCAAGAGGAGGAGAAAAAAGCATATAAAAAGAGGAGCCAAAATTGATCCAGGGGCTTCTCTTTACTTTGTGTGTTTTGGCTTGGCTTGGCTTCACACCTCGAGGATTTTTCCTTTGCTTGCCAATAAAACTGAGCTATAACACCAGTTAGTCCTTTGCTTCAAAATTTTGCTTCAGCGAGACAGAACCAGGGAAATTATATACTCCCCCGACATCTATGGTGCCATGACTCAGATTTAACCTGGTTGAAACAACCTCGGCTTGGCCCCCACAACCTCAGGTTGGCTCTTGTGGAGGCCAAGCACAGCAGAAGACCAAATCAGTGAAAGTTCCCACAGTGGAAGTGGAATTCGAAGAAAACCCAGGGCAAAGGAAGTGACAAGAAGCCCACCATGCTGGAAATAGGGACAGTAACAACAAACTCAGCAGAAAGCTCACATGGCTCAGTCTCAGATTCCAGGAGATCTGCAGTTGGGGTAGGCAGTTCTCACCTCTGTGGCTGGAAGGACATATGGCTAACAAAATCTTAATTTCTTTACAATCTCTCGTTTCTTGTTTCTTTGAAACCCCCACGGACAGATGAGCAGCAGTGGGTGCAATTGAGGGATTCTGGAGAGGCTACTCCCCAGTGTGTCCTGAAGGCTCCATTATCTTCTGTGCTCTAATAGCTGTTGCCCAAGCTGGTGGGGGTTCTTCTGTCCTTAATCTTCTTTGTGCCAAGCATCCAGCCAATGAAAACTGTGAGTACAGGTCAGGTATTTAGCAGATTTTCCAGCAGGTTGTGAAGGGGATTCCTCGACATGTTTTTCTCACTGCTTTTTCCTCCCGTCTTTCAGCTCCCCTCTCCAACTATGCCACTGCTTACAAAGTATTGGGCAGGTCATCATCTTTCCATTTATGAAAGTTGTGTTTGAAGCCATTTACCTAAGATTGGGACTCAAACCTATGTGGCAGGGACTCTGTGCTATGCTTAATCACTCAGTTGTATCCAACTGGGACTTGAGCCCAGCCAAAACCCACAGCACCTGGCTTTAGGACCTAATGAAGCTCAGGCTCCTGATATCTCATTGCTAAAAATTCAGTGAGAGAAACAGCCATAGGTAAGAGGTGGATTTGTTTGGATTTAGAGAAGCATACTTCACAGGGTGTGGGCCATTGCACTGGTGGCCACGGAATGTCCTGTGGTTAGTTTTCCTGAGCTGAGTGATTTCACATGTTAATGAGTGGGAGGATCATTCCAACAATTGGGGAACCACCCACTCTTTGGTCTTTTGACAGTGTCATGGAACTGTTCTGGTGCCTCTGGAATTTAGCTTGCAGATGAGGATCAAGGTATAGCTGAATTTGATTTGTCAACTTGAACTCACTTGATTTTAATTGGTTTATGTTATGCCCCTGGGCTGTGTTATTCTTTTCAAAAGTTGTGTTCTGCCCCCTTCCCTCCTGTTTCATGCTCTTCTCCTGAGAACTGTCTGGGCCCACAGTGTTGCTTTCACAATCTTCTGGTGGGACAGCAGAAAATAGCTGGCCCTTGGAGAGAATTACTGTATAGTGTCCAATCCTTTTGGAGAAGGAAATAGAAACCCACTCCAGTACTCTTGCCTAGAAAATCCCATGGATGTAGAAGCCTGGTAGGCTACAGTCCATGGGGTTGCAAAGAGTCAGACACAACTGAACGACTTCTATTTTCTCTATCTATCCAATCCTTCTAGATATTCAGGCATTCACCTTTCACGTTTCCTACAACATGTGCAACAACAGCATTTCTCAGTGAACCCACTAGGGAGGATGACAGGCACACGATGCCTGCTAGAAGTGCATCTGTTGGTGGCATAACTTCAATTCAATTGGGATTTCAAGAATAGTGTTTGCCACTTTGGGAGATAGCCCTGAGGGCAGTTTGGGACCAAACCCTCACCACCCTCGCCACCCTTCTCCTAAAGATAGGAACATACTCCCAGATTAAATCTCCACTCCACTTTTATGGAACATCTGGTATGTTGTTCTTATCAGTTTGTTCTTAAGCCATTTACTAACTCCTATAACCAAGACCAAGTGCCCTTGTAGGCAACATGGATCTGCCCTACTTATTATTAAAATATGAAGTGATGGAGCCAAAGCAAAACAATACCCAGTTGTGGATGTGACTGGTGATAGAAGCACGATCTGATATTGTAGAGAGCAATATTGCATAGGAACCTGGAATGTCAGGTCCATGAATCAAGGCAATTTGGAAGTGGTCAAACGAGAGATGGCAAGAGTGAATGTCAACATTCTAGGAATCAGCGAACTAAGATGGACTGGAATGGGTGAATTTAACTCAGAAGACCATTATATCTACTACTGCAGGCAGGAATCCCTTAGAAGAAATGGAGTAGCCATCATGGAAAACAAAAGAGTCCGAAATGCAGTACTTGGATGCAATCTCAAAAATGACAGAATGATCTCTGTTCATTTCCAAGGCAAACCATTCAATATCACGGTAATCCAAGCCTGTGCCCCAGCCAGTAATGCTGAAGAAGTTGAAGTTGAATGGTTCTATGAAGACCTGTGGGAATGTGGAAACTAATCTAAAATTTGTTTTTGATCAAGGCCTGTTTTTGTCCTGTGGTCAGTCTGCCATAGAAAATGAGATCACAAGCTTCTGTCCAGGGACTATAAGAACAAGAGTTAAAAATTACCAGGGGCCTAGGAGAG
>SJYQ01003843.1:2716-35878 GCA_006410935.1 Redunca redunca
ATGCTCAAAATCCTCCAAGCCAGGCTTCAGCAGTATATGAACCTTAAACTTCCAGATGTTCAAGCTGGTTTTAGAAAAGGCAGAGGAACCAGAGATCAAATTGCCAACATCCACTGGATCATTGAAAAAGCAAGAGAGTTCCAGAAAAACATCTATTTCTGCTTTATTGACTATGCCAAAGCCCTTGACTGTGTGGATCACAATAAACTATGGAAAATTCTGAAAGAGATGGGAATACCAGACTCCTGACCTGCCTCTTGAGAAATCTGTATGCAGGCCAGGAAGCAACAGTTAGAATTGGACATGGAACAACAGACTGGTTCCAAGTAGGAAAAGGAGTATGTCAAGGCTGTATATTGTCACCCTGCTTATTTAACTTCTATGCAGAGTACATCATGAGAAATGCTGGGCTGGAGGAAGCACAAGCTGGAATCAAGACTGCCGGGAGAAATATCAATAATCTCAGATATGCAGATGACACCATCTTTATGGCAGAAAGTGAAGAGGAACTAAAAAGCCTCTTGATGAAAATGAAAGAGGAAAGTGAAAAGGTTGGCTTAAAGCTCAACATTCAGAAATGGAAGATCATGGAATCTGGTCCCATCACTTCATGGGAAATAGATGTGGAAACAATGGAAACAGTGTCAGACTTTATTTTGGGGGGCTCCAAAATCACTGCAGATGGTGATTGCAGCCATGAAATTAAAAGATGCCTACTCCGTGGAAGGAAAGTTATGACCAACCTAGAGAGCATATTCAATAGCAGAGACATTATTTTGCCAACAGAGGTCCATCTAGTCAAGGCTATGGTTTCTCCAGTGGTCATGTAATGATGTGAGAGTTGGACTGAGAAGAAAGGTGAGTGCCGAAGAATTGATGCTTTTGAACTGTGGTTTTGTAGAAGACTCTTGAGAGTCGCTTGGACTGCAAGGAGATCCAACCAGTCCATTCTAAAGGAGATCAGCCCTGGGATTTCTTTGGAAGGAATGATGTTAAAGCTGAAACTCCAGTACTCTGGCCACCTCATGCGAAGAGTTGACTCATTGGGAAAGACTGATGCTGAGAGGGATTGGGGGCAGGAGGAGAAGGGGACGACAGAGGATGAGATGGCTGGATGGCATCACCGACTTGATGGACATGAATTTGGGTGAACTCCGGGAGTTGGTGATGGACAGGGAGGCCTGGCGTGCTGCAATTCATGGGGTCACAAAGAGTTGGACATGACTGAGCGACTGAACTGAACTGACACATTTGGAAAAAGAGTGTAGCAAGTGAAATAATTCAATTAAACCCATGTGCTAAGCAGATGGCAAGGAGGGTAGAGCTAGGCAAATCCTCACTCCTCATAGACTCCCAAGCAGGTTCAAATGGTAAGATTACCTGGCACATATGTGTTAAATGTTTGATGGCAGAAAGAAAGACACAGAAAATCTTGAAGGGCCATTAGACAAACAACTTGATGCTACAACCACTTTTGACAAATCATTACACTATAGCGACAGTGAGGAGAAGTTTGCTTTTCTTATTTTTCATGCTGCCATTATGTAAAGTCAACAGAGTGTCAAGTCTAGTTCCCAGACCCTGGGGCTCCAGGCAGCCAGGCTTCCTCACCCTGCCCTGAGGGAACACCCCGCTGCCCCAGCAACTCACTTCAAGCTTCCCCCAGACCTTTAACAACAAATTCCCAACTAGGTGATAGGAGATTATCTGATTAAAGTCATTCACACTAAGGTGAGAATGAGGCTTAATCCTTCAAAAGTGTTTGCTTTGACAAAAGGATAGCTTGTTAACCCTAATGAACTGCTAATTGGCAGAACTGGAGGGCTCTATGGAAAAGATCCCTCCTCCTAACTTTCCCAGACTCCCCACCCCCTTGTCCTTCCCTGTCTATTTTCCTTCCTGAAATAAAGGAAGAAGGGAAACTGGTGTATTCAGAGATGTTAGGGAACTCCTGTTACCCACGCTATCTCTTTGAATACGTGTGAGACGGTATTTATGAGCCCATCCTAGAAAGAAGGAGACCAAAACCAGGGCAGTGACTCTTGACTTCAGCCACATTTTGGATCCATAGAGTACAACCATCTATTTCTGGGCTGCAATTAAATCAGGATTTCTAGGTGTGGCATTGGTATTTTCTTATAAGTTCCTCAGATGATTCCTCTGCGCAGTCAAGTTTTCCTACTGCAGAGCTAGAGTTTATGCGATAAAATTACTCAGAATCAGTGGCAATGCATGGACCTGCTCTGTCTCCTCCCATTGGCAAGTTTAATTGGCACAAGACAAGCAATGTTATCTGCAGGAAACTCTGTCTCAAGTCCAGTTAGGTTTTTGTGTAAACAGGTGCCCATACACATGTAGAAATGAGGGAGTCAGACTAGTTGTGAGGAAGCAAGGTGATGCGGCGCTTTTGTTGTGTACCCGGTTGGATGAGGTGCTTCTTAGGCAATCAAAACAGGCTATACTTTATACCAGATAAGCATCAGTGAAGTTTGGGCTTAAAAACTATCTAGAGAAACAATCCAGCCCACACAGAGGATAATCCTACATGTTCTGTAATGCTTAGGTTGCTGTTTGCTTAAAATTCTATACACTGTTTCTTTCTAAGAAATTGTAATCATGAGCACAATTGAGAATAGTATCAAAGCTTCAGAGTATCCTGATCCACTTTGGGATTTATTTATATCAGATTACAGAAAATATAATTTTATATATATGTGTATATATACATATATACATATATATGTGTATATATACATATATATACACACACATATACATGTGTGTGTATGTGTGTGTGTGTGTATATATATATATATATATGTTGCAGCCATGAAATTAAAAGATACTTACTCCTTGGAAGGAAAGTTATGACCAATCTGGATAGCATATTCAAAAGCAGAGACAATTACTTTGCCAACAAAGGTCCATCTAGTCAAGGCTATGGTTTTTCCAGTGGTCATGTATGGATGTGAGAGTTGGACTGTGAAGAAAGCTGAGCACTGAAGAATTGATGCTTTTGAACTGTGGTGTTGGAGAAGACTCTTGAGAGTCCCTCGGACTGCAAGGAGATCCAACCAGTCCATCCTAAAGGAGATCAGTCCTGGGTGTTCATTGGAAGGACTGGTGCTAAAGCTGAAACTCCAGTACTTTGGCCACCTCATGCAAAGAGCTGACTCACTGGGAAAGACTCTGATGCTGGGAGGGATTGGGGGCAGGAGGAGAAGGGGACGACAGAGGATGAGTTGGCTGGATGGTATCACCGACCTGATGGACATGAGCTTGGGTGAACTCTGGGAGTTGGTGATAGACAGGGAAGCCTGGTGTGCTGCGATTCATGGGGTCACAAAGAGTCGGACACGACTGAGCGACTGAACTGAACTGAACTGATATATATGTTCTAGAATACATATAGCTATGTATATGTACATATAAGAAAATATATGTATGTTTGATTATATATGTGACTTTTTTAGAAATAAAAGGTCTGGCAAATTTTAGTATATTTTATGAATTCAGTCACCAACTAACCTGGTTAAATCATAAAGACAAATAAATAACAGGACATTTCTCATTTGAATCTCATTTGCAGGTAGTGTTATTAGTTATAATGTACCATCTTTGTGAATGTGCGGTCAGCCCAAAGGACCCTTCTGGTCACACCTGGCTGGCCTCAAATGTCCTTATTTCTGCCAGAGGCTTAGCAATGAGTAATCGCTGACAGGACCTGATCCCCTCCAGCCCTCTCAGTAATTCATGTATTTTTGGACAATGTTGAACATTCTCTTCCCTTTGCAAACTCCTCTCGGCATAGGCCATCAGCTCACCAGTAACTGGGGCATTTTCACTCTTTCTGCTGTCAGCTTTCCTACCTGGTCCACAAATAGTCACTGAGCACCTGACATAATTCTGCCTTTCCTGGAATCTGAGGCTACAGGGTGAGCAACACTAGACCCCAAGCCTCTCGAAAGATACAGTCCCACTGGGGCAATAGATATGAAATAATAAGTAATTATAATCAGGTAAGGAAACAATAGGACCTCTCTGGTAGCTCAGATGGTAAAGAATCTGCCTGCAATGCAGAAGACCTGGGTTTGATCCCTGGAAGGAAAGAGCCCCTGGAGAAGGGAATGGCAACCCACTCCAGCAGTCTTGCCTGGAGAATCCCATGGACAGAGGAGCCGGACGGGCTACGGTTCACGGGGTCACAAAGAGTAGGACACAACTGAGAGACTAACATATACAGGTAAACAGTACAAATTTGCAAAGTGTAGTGAAAGAGAAAAAAGAGTGTGAACAAGTGACTCTAAATTCCAAAGATAGACAATTATTATTTTTATAACCTCCCCTTTATTTCATTGAATTCAAACATCTGGACTCATTGCCTTGTGAGAGTCATCATAGTGTATAAACTACATGTCTACACTGCTCGAATCCCTCATTTGAAAGATAGAATTCTGTTACTGTTTTTGCATGAAACAGCGACTTTACTTCTGTTAAGATGCATGGTGTCCACCACACAGCCCCTGAGGGCAAGGTTTGAAGAAATCTGTGACTTATCATTACCGTTCTGCTCTTGCTCTGTTCTTTGCTGTTTATTTTCATTCACTTCCTGGGTTTCGTCTTTTAAGACTGACATCTACAGACAAAGCTAGTGTTTCTCCCACACATTCAGAGTATAGTATGTCAACTTTTGAATTAACATATGAAAATCCACTTGTGCTATCTTTTGTTTTGTCAGAATTACAGGCTCTTTTTAAAAAATCCTTGTTCCTGATGTAAAAAATTTTTTCTATTCCTGGATATAAAAAGCAATGTGTTATTTTAAATAATGTATCAAGTGCCTTTAATAGGGTTTTATTAATTCTGTTCAGGTGCCATCGTAAAGATGTTTATGCATGATTATTCTAGACTAGCAATAGAGCAGCAGTGTCTAACTCCTACCCACAGGCTTATTCCCATGCACACTGTAACTTCCTTCTATGGCTTCAAGACGCCCACGTCCTACAAAAGCACTTTCCTACCTGTCATTTAGTCTTTACAGTTAAATAAAGAAAAAGGTAACTGTGTAAGAGAGGCTGGCCACTCTGAGTCTCTCTTTTCATAAAGTCTTTCTTCTCTAAAGATACTCTAAATTACAGACTTGGCCAGAACAGTTTTTCTCCTTGTGATGACTTTGAAGTCTGTTTATTCTTACAATATACTGGTAGGTCTGTGTTGGAAGAAGCTGTAAATAGTTTGTCAGGGTTCCTAAATACTTAGAATTCTACATGGGCCCTGGGAAGTGTTAACAGATTAAACTTGAACTTGTGGAAAAGGGCATATCTGGCACCAAATATCCAATTTACGGGGTGCAGACAAATTGACTATTAGGAAAAATGGAGTACTTGGATGATACTTCACACAATTTTGGATATTTTTCCTTACCATGATGGGAGAAGAAGACAACTGAAGTAAGTCTGCCTCTTTTACGACTAACTTACTGGGTGACTACAGGGAAAACACTTTGGGGTTTTTAACAACAGGTACGCACATGCCAAATATGACACATGGGCCAGTTTCCACTGGCAAGAGTCCGGCTGCTACCACCTTGCCCTTTTCTTGTGTTGTTGAACACTTTTGAAGCAAGGCATTCCCTTCTCCCCCCACCTCATGCAATGACCTGTGTGTGCACCACATTCTTTAGAAGAATCAGGTTAAAAAAACACAGGGGTAACTTTTCAAAAACTGCTGTTCTGCCCATGACCTTGGCTCCTGTGAGATAAAGACAGTCTTTGGAGTCTGTTATTAGACTCGAGGTTCTGGACAATCTCTTCAAGTCTCAGTTTCCTGTGAACTTAAAATGCCTACCTCATAAAAATGTGCTCATGAATGACTTCATGAGAATTAACCTAACATGGATCAGGCATTTGATAACTTATAACCACTATTATTATTTTAAATGGATAGCAATTACAAATTTAAAAATCTAAAATATTTAAAGAATAAGCTCATGTTAGACTTCAAAATATGAGGATTAGACTCAAACTACAATCTTAAGAAATTTATAGCTATTTTCTACAAGATGAAAAGACAGATTCCCTGACAGTTTTTTGAATAGACAGGTAGGATGTAATTAAAAGGGAATCCCAGATCTTCCCTGGAATGATAAACAGGCACTTTAGAAACATCTTCCTTAAATTGGCCAGTGAACAGCTTTCTTTTGTCCAACTTTCCCTACCCACTTTACAAGGAAAATCATAAGAAGGACAAGCCAAGCCAAGCAAAAGGCATCTATCTACCACTTTAAAGAACAGTTTATGTGCACAGTTGCATGGAAACCACTTCCTTTGGAGCCATACGTGAAATTATGATTTTTTTTTTAAACCCAGTCAAAGCTGTTGTCACAGTACAAAAATTTAGCTGTCTGCTTGCTTCTTTTAAGTAACACAAGTCAAGAGATCCTTTCAGGCATAACTTCCTCTTTTTCAGATTTTACTCCTACCTCCTGGTGGGGGTAGGAAAGAATATCTCTCAACTTCATCAGAACAAACACGCTCAGAACTCTAAGAGGAGAAAATAATGATTATATGTTGCTAAGTACTATTTAGTAACAAAGACTTGGGCCACAGGAATGATGATGTCACCCATAGAAAGAGGAACATTTACACTTTTGAAAGAGATTCTTTTCCAACACGATGGGTCACCATTAGAAGAACAAAGCCAAATAAGGCAGGAGAGTCTGCTTGGCCAGGAGAAGGCATTCTTAGTATCCAATGCTGGAGAAATTATTAGCCCCAAGTCAACTAAATAGAGTCACACCCCAAACCCACATGCTTTTTCTGTGATCCCCTCTTGAACCTAGTTCATGTCAGCAAACATGTACTACTCTATGGAAGAAATCCCATTAACTCCCATAGTAGATTTGCATCTTGGTTAAGTTACCCAACTATAGTAAGCAACAGATCAGAGAGTGGCTTCATGTTTCAGGACTGGTCTCTTAACATTCACACACTGTGGATATGCATATGTTTATTCTCTCACACACCAGCACTTAGAAACCACACACCATCTCACACTTTGCATTAATTCGATAACATGGTGAGTCATCATGCTCACAAATGTACGTGATAGGGTGGAATGCATTGCTTAAGTAGCACGTAAGTCATTTGCACCCTCCACATTTCCCAATACTAGTAGCATAATGATTTTCTACTTAGGTACTGTCAGGAGCAGGTAAAAGTTAGCTTCTGACTCCTACAATATCATGTCTGCCTGCCTTGGGGAAATTATCATTGTGTTCCTCTCCACGCCACCCATGGCCAATCTTCTAGCACATACTCAGACCAAGGTCACAGTAGATTTTTTTTTCTTTTTAGGCACTTAACCCAAATCAGGTGTAGAAACAGCCATACTAGTTGCAATTCACTTTTTAAGTGTAGGGAGAGGCCATTTGCTCTTAGATATTGAGTCTGCTTACTCTATTTAAAAAAATATATATATCTTTCTCAGTAAATTAGCTTATATTCCCTTCCCAAATCATACCCCACCTCCAAACTCCCTTAGAAAGTTTTTAATAATAATGTTAATAGTAATAATAAGTGTTATTTAATTGGGTCATTTAAAGCTCTTGAGATGAGAAAAATAAATCAGAGGGGATTCATAATGACCATGGAAAATGCAACGTGTAAGTTACTGCTACTTACAAGAGGAACAGGTTGATATTGCTAGGGTCCCTATGATCACTGACATTGAGATTTAGGAAGAATAAACAAAGGAACATCTGTTGTCTCTAGAGACTCTAATGTAGCCTTTTCTCTAGTCTTTTCTGCTTCATATCAATGCAGAAATGAAGTGTCTTATGACCCCATTACCAGACATCAGTGAATTTATTTTCAGTGGCCCTGATTGGGGTCAATTAATCCACAGCAATTTTGCTGAAAAATCTCAAGTTGATAAATTTAAATTATATTTGAGACTTTTTCACTTTTATCAGACTCACATCTATTATGGAAATGAAAAGGCAAGAAAATGTGGTTAACCTCTGAAGGTAAAACTGAGCTTATCTGAAATTTATCTAAATGTAATAATTTATCTCCTAAAAAACTTTTGACCTATGTAGTAATTCCTGCTTCTCTTCAAACAACAGTTTACTCCTTAGCCTGTGTTAAACACAGATAATGAATGAGTCGTTCATTGTATTCCTCCACCCCGTCCACACATGCACACATCCTTGGAAATATTTGCTCACTTCGGACAACTCATTTCCTTGACTTCCAACATAGGTGACCTGGCCCTCTGTCAACCTCACCTCCTTAGTTTCATGCCCCTTTTCCCTCAAAGGAACAGACTCCTCCTTTCTACTTCTCAGATATGCTAAGCTCATTCCTGTCTCTGCCCTTGCCCCTGAATCTTCCCAGGTCACTCTTCCCAGAGTCCATGGTGCCTTAGTCTTCTCAGCATTCAAGTCTTAGCTTAAGTATTATACTTTCAGAGAGGCCACCTCGGGAGGCCAGCTGTCTCTCTGTCCTTCTGCTTTGCTGAATTTTCTTCATGCTGCTATCATTATCTGAAATTCCCTTTTAAAAAATTTACTTGTCTACTGGTGCACTCTGTCTTTCCCCACTAGACTAGAAGTTCAGCTCCTTGAGGGTGGAAACTCGGTCTTGTCCATCACTGTTCCCTCAGCATCTAGAACAATGCTCAAAGCATGATGCTCAGTGTATGAACACATGAATAAACACACTTCAAAATGAAACCAGTCTTCTCACAAGAATTAAACTCTTCTCCTCACATAACCCACTTCCTGAGAAGAACCACAAAGTCAGGGACACCAAATACCTCCTGTGATGAGGCCATAAAATGGGAAAACATGACAATATTAAATTCATTTTTATAAATCATAATTCATAAAATACTAATATTTTTAATTCTTTGAAATTTTAAAACTTTAGTTCTTTGAAATTTCCCCTAAATTTATTACCTTTTTCATGTAATAAAATGTGGCTGGTTCAATTTTAAAGTTGCTTCTCTTACTAAGCCTTGTGCCATCACTTCACCCAGAGGTATAGCTCTCAATTATTTTGATGTCTTAGGTGATACCTTATATTTTTCATATTGTGTCTCAAAATCCATTTCTTTTAATATTTCCTCTACTAGATGGTAAGATTTCCGAGGCAGGGGTTGTACCATGTAAATCTATAAATTTCTAATACCATCTAAACCACAGCTTTGCCTATCTTGTTTCTCAATAAATAAACAGTAGAAGCAATATAATATGATGATAAAAATCCAGCTTAGAGAAAAACACACCAAGATCAGTTATGTTACCATTATTAAGTTACCTCTCTCTGAAGCTCTCTCCCTTTTTCTCTTAAATCTATAAAACAGTACATATTTCACAGGGTTGGTGAGGTATTAAATTACTCGTGGGAAGCTTTTGACATACAATAATATTTTTAAACGGTACTAAAAAATAGTCCTAAAAAGTGACATACCATGTCACATGCAATGGTACTAAAAACTGATACTAAGAGTATAATAAAGCTATTATCATCATCATCATCATCACCACTATTCTTTGGGGCCTAAAAGTCTCAAGAACCAAGTTGTATGTTTATAACCTTAATCTTGACATTTTGCACAGACCAAAACCAAACAAAAGCCAAAAACAATTTTCCTAGAGCAGCTTTATAATCCACTTCGAGATCAAAAATGCATGGAGAGGACCCAGAGAGATGGTATGGGGTGGGAGGTGGGAGGGGATTCATGTTTGGGAATGCATGTACACTCATGGTGAATTCATGTCAATGTTTGGCAAAACCAATACAGTATTGTAAAGTAAAAAAAAAAAAAAAAAAAAAATCCACTTCCAGATCAAAAATAGATCCAGAAAACATTTGCAAAACAATATGTGAACTATATGCATAGCCATGAGGGTGGTTCATCAGGAAAGTATTCTGGAAGGAGATTGCTCTATATCTGACTTGAAGAAAGCAATGAGCCCTAAGTGCAAAGATGAACATGCATGCTAAGCTGCTTCAGTCATGTGCAACTCTTTGCCACCCTGTGGACTGTAGCCCACCAGGATCTTCTCTCCATGGGACTTCACAAGAAAGAATACTGGAGTGGGTTCTTTTTTCAGGGATCTTCCAGACTTAGGAATCGAACCCACATCTCTCATGTCTCTTGCATGGTAGGCGGGTTCTTTACTACTAGCGCCACCTGGTAAGCCGAAAGAAGAATGGACAGGTGTTTTTCCTGGTGTTGAGGGCAGGGACAGAAAAAGTGTAGAAGCAGTGGGGCGGCAATGCACAGACATTGCCCCTCCATATTCTAAGAGGGTAGTGGCAGCCACTATGAACTCATCTCTTTTCAGCTCAGTGGAAAAAAGCCAACACACACCAAAAAAGAGAACTTCTTGGTCCATTTGTTGTCTCCAGGGACCACTTTTTGGTTTCAGTTCCTTTCACTCAGTGGTAACAGAAGTATCCCCACCTGACAACTGCATGAGAGTTTAGAGTCCTACCATAACCATGGCCTCTTCCAGACCGCCTTGGGAGATAGCTGTTATTTTCATTATGCCTGTTTCATGTGTACATAGGCTTAGAAATGTTGAAACATTTTGCTTAATAATTTATTTTAGCACATACTGTATTCCATGCAGTGTTTGAGATACTGTGGATATAACATGAACAAAACATACCAAATCCCTGCCCTCATGGAACTTATATTCTTAATGGGAGGAATGGACAGTAAATAATTGATTTAAAAAAAAAGCTAAAATTTTATTTAGTATTAAATATCATTGGGATACACACACATAAGTATACGTATATTACACACACACACACACACACACACACACACAGAGACACTGCTATGTATAAAATAGGGCTTCCCTGGTGGCTTAGTGGTAAAGAATCTGCCTGCCAGTGCAGGAGATACAGGTCTGATCCTTGAGTCAGGAAGAACCCCTGGAGAAGGAAAGGGCAACACATTCCAATATTCTTGCCTGGGAAATCCTGTGAACAGAGGAGCCTGGCGGGCTACAGTCCACGGAGTCGCAAAGAGCTGGACATGACTTGGCAACTGAGCATGCATGAGCACATGTGTATAAAACAGGTAACTAATGAGAACCTACGGTGTTGCACAGGGAGCTCGACTCAGTGCCCTGTGGTGACCCAGATGGGAAGGAAATCCGGAAATGAGGGGATATGTGTGTGGATATGGCTGATTCACTCTGCTGTACAGTGGAGGATAGCACAGCGATGAGGGGCAACTATACTCCAATAAAATTTTTATTAAGAAGTGAAAAAAAATTAAACCAGATTAAAAGACAGAGAATGACTGGAGTAGGAACTCTACAATAAACTATGTAGTTGGTGATGGAAGACATCTTTTTGGAGGAACATTTGAGCAGAGATCTGAATAAAGAATGCTTGTGTCATAATAATATGTGTGGGAAGAGCTTGCTAAGAAAAGAGAAGGAAAAGTATGTGCAAAGTTAGGATATTCTAGGAGCAAAATAACGAGTGGAGTCAGAACACAGTGAATGAAGGGAAGACAGAGCGGATTTGAGGGCGAAGATGCAGGTAAAGGAAAAGACATGAAGAATTTGAATTTTATCATACTTAAAATAGGAAGCCACTGAAGAATTTCAAGCAGCGAGTTATATGATTTGGTTTATGTTTTAAAGAGTCACCCGGGCACTGGGATGCATGAGTAGTTAAAAAGAGAAATTGTTTAGGAGGATACAACAAGTACAGAGACAGTGTCTCACATGATACTCAAGACGATGGAAGGGGTGAACCTGATCAGTGTTTTGATACATTTTGGAAAAATATATTTAATAGACTTGCTCATAACTAGGGTGTAAATGAAGCAAAGAGAAAAATTAATGATGCCTTTGACCTACATAACTAAGTATAAGATGGTGCCATTTACTGAGCAAAGAAGATTGGGGATGGAGAAATGAAAAGTAGGGGACAGGTACAATTTTTTTCTTTTTGGACATGTTGACTTTGACATATCTGTTAACATCTGAGTGAAGAGCTTTAACAATAACTTTGAGGTATGAATCCAGAAGTTGGCAGATGTTAAGGAGGTATGGATTTTTAAAAATTGAACTGTATGGGACTGGATATTTGGAGAGGGAAGACAAGTAACTTATCTAAGATCCACAGTCAGTAAGTGACAATTGAAATTGAAAATGAATCTTTTGACATCAACCCACTTTCTCTTGTTACCACAAATATTAGGATGTATTCATAGTTATAAGCAACTGGAGTTGAATATGGGGGAGGTCTGGGAGCAGGAACATTCTAGAATAACTTATATGGAAGGATGAGAATTTTTTTCAATGCTTATGGACTATACAAATTTATGGTTACTTCTTATCCTACTTTCCTTATCTAATTATTTGTTGTAAATATGATGATATTTGCACAATTAACTTTTAAAAAATCTCTGTAATGATAAACACATAAGGTTGGCCAAGTACCACAGATACTTATCTCCTTTCTCATTTGAAATGGTCATTTTCTTGGATTACAATACCCAAGAAAGTAACTGAATTTAGACCAGATGTAGATTGAATAAAGTGAAGAGGAACTAAAGAGCCTCTTGATGAAACTGAAAGAGGAGAGAGAAAAAGTTGGCTTAAAGCTCAACATTCAGAAAACGAAGATCATGGCATCCGGTCCCATCACTTCATGGGAAATAGATGGGGAAACAGTGGAAACAGTGTCAGACTTTATTTTTGGGGGGCTCCAAAATCACTGCAGATGGTGATAGCAGCCATGAAATTAAAAGACGCTTACTCCTTGGAAGAAAAGTTATGACCAACCTAGACAGCATATTCAAAAGCAGAGACATTACTTTGCCAACAAAGGTCCATCTAGTCAAGGCTATGGTTTTTCCAGTGGTCATGTATGGATGTGAGAGTTGGACTATGAAGAAAGCTGAGCGCTGAAGAATTGATGCTTTTGAACTGTGGTGTTGGAGAAGACTCCTGAGAGTCCCTTGGACTGCAAGGAGATCCAACCATCCATTCTAAAGGAGATCAGCCCTGGGTGTTCTTTGGAAGGACTGATGCTAAAGCTGAAACTCCAGTACTTTGGCCACCTCATTAGAAGAGTTGACTCCTTGGAAAAGACTCTGATGCTGGGAGGGATTGGGGGCAGGAGGAAAAGGGGACGACAGAGGATGAGATGGCTGGATGGCATCACCGACTTGATGGACATGAATTTGGGTGAACTCCGGGAGTTGGTGATGGATAGGGAGGCCTAGCGTGCTGCAGTTCATGGGGTTGCAAAGAGTCGGACACGGCTGAGTGACTGAACTGAACTGAGATTGCATAAAATTGAAATATAAAGGAAAAGTTCAACTACTAAGTCAAACAAATATTTCTGAATTGTGTCATAAAATTTCAATTAGGTTGTATCAGGTTTGTTTAACAGAATTGGTCCCAAGCAAGTAGCAATTCCTCTTCATGACTTAAAAAAGATTAAATAAATTAAGAAAGAAAAACACCACTGAAGCAATAATAATGCAAAGCAGAAAAATCTTAAAGCCAGAAACAAATTGAAACAAATAATCTAATTGTATTTTATATAAATATTATAACCTGAATAGAAAAAAAAGAGAAAGTGAGGGATGGAGTGAGAGAGAGGAAGGAACGAAAATGTATTCATCCAATAATTTACAACTACAGTATTTGGTGGGGTATGAGTGTCGGGGAGAGAAGTGCACACAAACTCTGCCCTCTGTTTCAGTAGGTTTGCTTATTGTAGTAGTGGTTTGTGTAAAGCAATTTAAAGATTATTTTAGATGCATCATAGAATTGAGCAAATGAGTAAGCATATTGATATTGTTAGGATCCAGGCCTCACATTGCAGAAGGAGCACTAAAATATGGAATTGTGGAGGGCAAGAAAGAACCCTCTGGGAATAAATTAGAAGTAGAGCTATCAGATGAACTCATGATGTCTAAAACAGAGGTGTGTCTATACAGAAGTTTTTATTCATGAATGCCTATGATTTGTGAATGCATATTTGTGTGTTTATGTCTCTATGTATGTATATGCAATAATATATTTCTCAGAAAGAGTCAAGAAGCAAAGATATTGCAGTGGCAGTGAGTATACTAAACTCCCAAATCTTAGCTTCTAACACTATTCCCCACTAAAGGAAATGAGAAACGAATGATTTCAGGGGTGATACAGGATGGGTACCAGATCGACCTAGAACATCTTATTCAAAAGAGTAAGAGAATACTTACTCGAATGATGAGGGCATGTTGCAAGGCATCAGAAGTCAGAAAGAAAGGGCTCCATTGGCTAAACGTGGACCATTTGAGCACCAAAATTATTAAAGCGGCAATGAATTATAGCCATTGAAAATACAGAAATCCATGAGTTCACACCAGTGACAGATAAACATAAGTTAATAATCAAATAAGTGGGAGAAAAGAGAGTTCTTTTGCTTACAGTAGAATGTGCAAGACTGATACAAATGTTCAAGGAAGTGCTGGAGTTGAAAAATCATCATTTGGAAACCATTTTAGTACAGATTGCATCAGATAGCACTGGTTAATGCTAAACCAACATGCAGAGCCGACCTTATAAAATGGAGAAATTAGGCAACACCTTGATTAGATAGCCAAAATTAACACCCTCCATGTGGCACAGACAAGCATCACGTGCCTATAGATGTTGATTGCACCTGTATGTGCTGTATTCTAGCAGAAAATGCATAATCACAAGGTAATCATGAAAAAAATGCCAAATATATAAAATGAGGAACTGTTGAAAAGAAAAAAAATGTATGTGGATAAACTGTATTCTTTAAAATTTGCAATTCCATACAAAGAAATGTTGAAATGCTCCAAATTAAGGAAGGCTAAAGAGATACTACAACTCAATGTGATATGTGACATTAGACTGAATTCTTTACTGGAATGAGAAACATCATAAAAGTTATTATTAGATAACCAGTAAAATTGGAATATGGACAAATATGAGATTAAAATGTTGTATCCATGTAAATTTGTGAAGTAGATAATTATATGTAACTGCTAAATAAGAAACTATTTTTAGTCATTACACAGCGAAGTAAAGGGCCATGTTGTTTGTAACTTGCCCTCAAGTGGTTCAGAAAGAAAAAAATAGACATAGAAAGATGGAAAGAATGAGAACAAATTATAAGCAAGTGGGGTAAAATATTAAATTAAGTAAACCTAGGTAAGTGAATAAGAGAGTTCAGTATACTGCTTTTATTTTTATAACATTTTTTGAGCTTGAAATTATTTATAAATAAATACATTTTAAGTAAATGAAGTATAACAAGTGTATCTAGTGAGCATTTTGAAAAGTCCATTGCCATAAGATATGTGATTTTATCTTACTGAGAAAGCCGCCTAATTGCACTGAGAATGTTTTTATCTCTTCATTAATTCAGATTTTTTCACTAGAACAGGAAAAGAATAAAAGCATCTGCTTAAATTTTTTCTTATGAAAAGTGAAACTAAATTTAACTAAGGTATACTTAAAGAAACATTCTACTATTTTTTTTTTTCAGAATCAGAACAAATGTGATGTTTTTGATGATCATATTACTACTTATATAGAAAAGAAGAATTCTGAGAATGTGGTAACAACTACATACATAAAACCCTAAAAGCTTACAATGAAATATCTGTAAAGTAGAATATTTTTCTTTAAATTTGGATTTTAAAATACAAATTTAGCATTTTCCTCTATAATACTGAAACATTAAAATTTATTTCTTGTATATGCATAGAATAATGAAAAAATAAAACTGGAAGCAGTTTGGAAAACATCAAATATAACTGCCTGACTTTAGTTCATGTAAAATAATAATAATTGTCAATGATGTCGGGTAAGTGTTGGAAATACAACAATAATGCTCAAATAACAAATATTTGCATTTTAAATATTTTAAGAATTAGCACTGTTTTAAGAAAATTTATTGGAGTAATAGTTGACTTACAATAAATTAGTGGTGTTTTTATTTTCTACATTGCAGTGCAGACATGTACAGTCAACTGCATTTAATACATCGTTTTAAGTGGGAGTATTCAGAAATATAAAAGGGCTTGCCCTTATTCTTTATATTTGTAGATATGGAAATGAGATACACATTCTATCTCACAGACAAAATATACTATCACAGTGCATATTTTTGGGAAATCAAGAATTTTCCAACTTATTTAGCACATAGTTTTATTAACAAAATAAATATGAATGCACTACATGTGATGCTTTTCTGGAAATCGTATATGTTAAAAATAAATAGAAGATCAACAGATGTAGGTGGATACAAAATTTGCTTTTAAAAGGCTGACTCACAATACCTAGATTTAGAGAATTTTTGTTTCTGAATTTAAAACATGCCATCCTTCTTAGTTGCACTTAAACCATAACCTCTTTCAGGCAACAAGCTTTCTTGTGTCTATTTTTCTTTTTTTTGCAAATGGGGAAATGGCCCAAAGAAGGGAAAGCAAAACAAACAACAAAGAAATATTTCTGTTTCAAAAGTCCTTTAGGAAATCCAGTTATCTAAATCAGAGACAGATAATGTTGTTTCAAAGTAAAATTATTATATGAAAGATGATATATTCGTCAGGGTGGGATACAGCCTTCTGTTAGCAAGTCATTCTCTTCTACAGGTGGGCAGTTTTGGGACGTTCATAGTGTGAAAGAGAGATAGAGCCAGGGAGTTATGAGATTAGCTGGATCAACCCTGGGTTTCAATCGACTGACAGACAGGACCTCAGCAGTATTACCCACAGGTCACATAGTCAACTGTGTCTTATTAAGACAGAGATAAAATTTCACAATGCCATACAGCAGTCATTCAGTTTTAACTTTTATTTGACTCAGTGAAAATTAATGCCTTATATAGTATGTCACATGAATATAATTCTAATGAAACATAGTAAAATATGTGTCTATAATTTAAAAGTCAAAATTTATGTTTCCCAGCAATAAATTATTTACAGTATGATATCTACTTTCACTTAAAAATTTTGGATGTGGTTGTTCATTGGTCAGTTGCCAAGTCATGTCCAATTCTTTGCTACTTTGGATGTGGGGGCAAAGTCTGAATGTTTTATGTAATGACAGCGTGTGAAATAAAAAGTCTATGTAATGGAAATTCCCTGGTGGTCCAATGGCCAGGACTCCATGCTCCCAATGCTGGGGACCCTGGGTTCAATCCCTGGTCAGAGAGTTAGATCCCACATGCCACAGCTAAAAAAAAAAGATCCCACGTGCTGAAACTAAGACCCAGCGCAATCTAAATAAATCAATACATATTTTTTTTAAAGAATGACAAAAAAGACTATGCAATGCATCCAGCTGTTTTCCTAACAATGCCAAGAATATCCCCTTTAACTATCTGCACGATTTATGCAAACACAGCCAGATAGGCACTGATTTTTTTCTGTATAATTTTTTCTGTATAATTTTCTCAAAGGCAGAAAATATTCTAAGCTTATTTTCCATAATCTAGGACGCGTCTGTTCGTTCAGAGACTTTAATAATTCTCAACAACAACAACATCAACACATCTGTCTTGCTAGCAAGATAGCATTTTCTCTATTTATTTAGCCTTCATTTGCGTTCTGAATTACAGCAGTGATCAATTTAGATTCTAATTTCCTTGGATTATGTTTTCTCTTTGTTGTCATCAGCTATTCAGTGTAACACTGCACTATGTATAGCATACACACAGCACATAATAGTTCATGATGTCAAAATATCTCATACTTAAAATTCTGGACACTTAATAATATTTGCATCATTTTTTTTAATAGAGAAGGGCATTAAAAATGATATTGTTGCAAATAACATAATGAAGTAGTTGTATTTAATTGATGTGTGATTCATAAAGATGAAGGTGCATAATTTTAATGGTTTTCTCACAACTATCAACTTAATTTTAAAATGTTAATTAGTTAAGAATGTTAAAATTTATTCAACAATTTACTTCCTGAATTTATAACACTATCAATCTGTTTTTGTTTCTTTTTTTTTCTCCTTATACTCAAAAGACAGCAACTCTTGTTACAGCACTTGACATGAAAATAGTTTTTTTAAAAAAGCTTTTTTCCAGGTAATGTAGTTGAACCAGTATGACAGTTCTGTTTACCAAAATAGTAAAAATTAAATCCATTAATTGATTGAACAACATAGACCTTCTCTTTTGGAAGCCATGCTATTATTCTAACTGAAAAAGCAAACCAAGTCAAAGTGTTTGCATTATTATTTGAATATATATATATTTTATATATATGTGTGTGTATAAGTGAATTTTTCTTTTTAAAGATGTATTGAGATAAATTGTAATGATTTCGGCCAAGGTACATGGAAACCAACGGCTTTTAAAAGGAAGATTTAAAAATTGTTGTATAAAGAATACAATTGTATTAAAAACAATTAATTCATGTTAATATGTGTAAACATTACTCTAAGTGGGATAAACAATTGGAAAAAAATTACATTGTATTTAGATTACTTTAAAATTTCCTAGTGAGATCAGTTTCAGCTCAGTTTGATCTCCAGTTACAAATCCAAATGGTCTTTGTTTTAGCTCTTGCTCTGTTGTTAAGCATTAAACTGTAAATTGATCTTAAGTCAAACATGAATTACTTTTTTTAGATCATATCATATACACCACAAATTGCTTTTCTAAAGTATTTAAATATCACTGTAATGTGATGATATGAAAAATAACACTGAAATGTCCTTTTAGAATAATACATTTTCACAGTAAGTAAACAAATGCAAGAATATCTTTTCCCCAGAAAATGTTCAACTAATAATATGCAAAATTAACAAACCAATATATGTAGGAGAATTTGCAAATGTTAAGACTACCGGAGCGGGGAAAGAAAAATGTTCTCAAATTTTATCATTAATATAAAAATTCTTTTAGTGTAAATTGTGTACAAACTTACGAAGAAAGAGTATATTTAACTTTGCAGTTAAAATAATTTAATAGTCAATGAGAACTTTTAAAATTTCCAGCTTTTTAAAGATTGTATGAAATTGAGACATTGTAAATTTACTAAGCATTTTCATTTGAAATATTGACTACTTACTTGAGAGAAATATCCGGTTTAATTTAACTTACTTTGTAATCTGGCCAGTATTTAAATTGTTGTTCTACAAGTAATAACCCAAATAAAATGAAAAATAATAAGTAATACTTTCTTCTTACCTCTATGTCTTATTCATAGTTGCTTGTTGGGCAGCTTAGAGAATTGAATTAAACTAACAGCACCTCAAAGAATTCTGTTCTCTGCTCTGCTCTGCTCTCCTCTCTAGACACATTTTTTTCCCCCTCTGCAAAGTGATAGTCTACTGAAAGAGGAAGTTGTGAAACACCACAGTCATTATGCTTTATAAATTCTACAGAGAACAGAAAATTATTCGCAAAGCTTACACTTGAAATCATGGTAACAGCCTATAATTTGTGTGTACACATACAAAATTAATGTATATAGTTATATGTGTAAGCAAATTTTAGAAAAGTTAAAGAAATTTATACTTAAGTAATGTTCATTTACATGAGGAAACATCTCCTCTGTGGTTAAACGATAATCATAGAAAAACAGAAAATATTGCTCTATGTGGAAGAAATAGTCAGGCTGATATATGAGGAATAAACTTGCTTTTTCATAAGGCTAGTTAATGTAAAGTCTTTGGAGTATGACCTAAATGCTAACCTGACTACAGACATTTTGTAAAAAGAAAAAAGTTCAGTAAACGGGCATTTTCCTGGAATCTGAATAGTGGTTTTTTACCTAAAAGTTTTAAACTTCCTTTCCCATGAATAGTTGCCTGTTTCATATAGATAAAGCATTGCAAAACTGAAACTGTTCCTTATTCATGAGCTATGATCTCTCTCAACTTCAGCCGCAAGAATAAAAAACAGGTGCAGATTCTGCAATGCTGAGCATTTAACTGGTTAATTTTCTAAGAAGATAGGGCATTAATTCAAAATGTCTATGGGACAGTAGGGACAATATTTGAAAAAGGACATAAAAACAGTTGGGCAACACATACTATTGCTAACTTCAAATAAAAGGAAATACTCATGTATATACTTCTCCCAGGTTACTGGGTCACAGAAGCAAATGGGTAGCTGCAATTTTTATGTGGCAGTCCTTCCCACCTTCCCTTGCTGGTTGGGGAAGAGGTAGGGGGTGGATTGCAAGAATGATTAAGTAATTATGCAGACCTCCACACATTGCAAGAACTGCTTTCTGAACTTTAGAAACTACCATACTCTCAGGGTATCACATGCTGCTTTACTTAACCTTATTTTCAAAGAGACAATAAAAGGTAATTAGGGGATGATTAAAAATAGAAACATTTTCCATTTCACCTAAAGTCATACTTAATGTGAATTTGCAGTAAGTGAAAATAAGTGAATAAACAACGCTAAGAAAGCTCCCTCCTCTGCCCCCCCAACACTGAAATCAAACCAAATAAAAACTCCACCATAGAGTCACCAATAGGAAATTTGATTAAAAAAGTGAGATACTTATAGAAAAACTTTGAAGAAAAAGTTATTATTGGTGTGATTAACATTGCTTAGATTCTATGTATTTTGAGAGACAGTAAATATTACGGTATGTGAGTGTTATTATAAAACGTTAAGCCTATCTGTTGCTCAAAGACCCAGGTTTACTCCTGGAAGCACAGTGTTCAGTATCTCCAGATGATTTTAATGTGCTAGCTCAATATTTGTGTCCCTTTTACCTGGGTGGTAGATGTGTATCACTATTTCTCTAAAAATCCTTTCCAGGCTGGTGAATATGTTCAAGGTTCCTCCATCTCAAAAAAATCTCTGACTTTACTGCCCTATTACTTTTCTTTTTGAAAACGTTGTCACCACTGACTTCTTTCAATTATTTAAAATTTAAAAAAATATCTTTAATTTTAGCTGCACTGGGTCTTTGTTGCTTTGTGGAGGCTTTCTCTAGTTAAAGAGAGTTGGGGCTACTCTGTAGGTGCCGTGTATGGGCTTCTCATTGCAGTGACTTCCCTTGCTGCAGAGCCTTGTGAGGCTCTAGGGCTCACAGGCCTCAGTAGTTGCAGCACGTGGGCTAAGTAGTTGTGGTTCACGAGCTTAGTTGCTCCACAGCATGTGAAATCATCCTGGACCAGGGATGGAACCCATGTCCCTTGCACTGGCAGGCAGATTCTTATCCACTGTTACCAGGGAAGACTTACTTTTGTCATTTTTCAAAAGCATACATCCCAGAGGTATTGTTTGCACATTGTTGTACAACTATAAGGTTTCCCAGTTGGCGCTAGTGGTAAAGAATCCTCTTGTCAATGCAGGAGACAGACATGGGTTTGATCCCTGGATCAGGAAGAATCCCCTGAAGAAGGGAAATGGCAACACACTCTAGTATTCTTGTCTGGGAAATCCCATAGACAGAGGAGCTTGGCAGGCTACAGTCCATGGGATCATGAGTCAGACATGACTTATTGACTAAACCACTAGCACCATTATTCCATTATTTGTCTATACTATATTTTGTTTATCCAGTCATTCTCTAATGGATATTTGGGTTACTTTCACCTTTTAGCTGTTGTAAATAATGCTGCTATGAACATGAGCATACAAATATCTGTCTCTACTTCCAATTCTTTTGTGTATATGTATGTGTGTGCCTGCTCAATAGCGTCCGACTCTTTGCGACTCCATGTACAGTAGCCCACCAAGGTCCTCTGTCCATGGGATTTTCCAGGCAAGAATACTTGAGACTGTTTTCGTTTCCTACTCCAGGGGCACTTCCTGACCCATAGATAGAACTTGCATCTCTGCTGTCCCCTGCTTTGGCAGGTGGATTCTTATATAGCTAGAAGTAAAGTTGCTGGATTATGTGCTTTTCTTTTTAAAAAATTTTTGAGGAACTGCCATACTGTTAAATCTTCCTATCTTCCTTATTCATCATGCCTCTGCATTCTGGTTTCTGTCTCTGCTGTGTATCAAGACTCCTGACAAAGTCATAGAATGATCTTGATACCGAATCCAAATGACAACTCAAAGCCCTGGTATTTGACCTCTTTGCAACATGTGCCACTGTTGACCACTTCCTCCTCCTAGAAGTGTTCTTTGTGCTTGAGTTCTTTACTCCACCCTGTCCTGATTACGAAGCAATTGCTTCTTTGATTTTCTTATAGGGTTTCTTTAACTGTGTTCATCCACTAAATGTTAGAATTTCTTAGGATTCTGTTCTGGGCCTGCCCAGATTTTTACCCACAACGTCCTTAGTATACATCCATGGTTTCAGTAGGCAAATATGTATTGTTCCCAAACCTGTCTCCAACCTAGGTATCTCCCTAAAGAAGTTTTGACCAGCGCAAAACACAAGATCATTTTTACTTATGATCTAGAGGAAAAGATTTTGCCTAGAGGCAGTAAGATCAGCCTGAATTAATTTTCACCTCTATTGTTTAACTTTGGGCATGCCAGACGTTATTTCTGAGCTGTCTTTCCTCACCCACAGAGTGGGACCTTAAATGACCTCCTTAGAAAGTTATTGAAAGATGATTTTCTTAACATTAAAAAAATTATGAAATAAAGATTACTTAACTATGTTTATAGTATAAAAAATAAAGGTAAATCAAAAGACTATTCTATTTCCCTCTAACATGATTCTTCTCCCCAGAGGTAATCAATGCTATCAATTTGATACATATTTTTGCAGATCTACTTCCTGTTCCATTATATATGTGTATATTATATATATTATATCACATATGGAATTAAATAATTTTGTGGGTTTTTAAATGTACATAACATCATACTTATGCTTTTCACTGTGACATTTTTTAACTTAAAAATATAACTTGGGGCTTCCCTAGTGGCTCAGTGGTAAAGAATCCACCTGCTAATGCAGGAGACGCGAGTTCAATCCCTGATCCAAGAAGATGCCACATGCTGCTGAGCAACTAAGCCCATGCACCAAAACTATTGAGTCTATGCTCTGGAGACCTTGAGCTACAACTGCTGAGCCCACGTGCTGCAACTACTGAAGTCCACACAACCGAGAGCCCTTGCTCGGCAACAAGAGAAGTTACCGCAATGAGAAGGCCACACGCTGCAACTAGAGAGCAGCCCCTGCTCTCCACAGCTAGAGAAAAGCCCACACCACAAGGAAGACACAGCACAGCCAAAAATACATAAATGAACAAACAACATTATAAAAAATAAAACTTGAAAATAGGGCTTCCCTAGAGGCTCGGTGGTAAAGAATCTGTCTGCAATGCAGGAGACTTAGGTCTGATTCTTGAGTTGGGAAGATCCCCTGGAGAAAGGAATGGCAACCCACTTCAGTACTCTTGCCTGGAGAATTCCATGGACAGAGGAGCTGGGCAGGCTACAGTCCACGGGACTGCAAAAAGTTGGACATGACTGTGCGATTAACTGTTATTATTGTTATAGCTTGAAAATATCTGTAAGTTGTTCTTTTGAACTGATTCATATATATCTAATCCCCTTGTTGATAGAATTTGTATAAATTCTTCACAATTAAAAATAGTGTAGCCAGTCAGCAGCATTATAAATGCCTCTTTCAAAGTTTGTGCAAGTCTTTCTTTAAGGTAGATATAGGAAAGTAGAATTTTTGGAATGTATATACATTTGAAATATTAATCATCACTGCCAGAAAAAGCTTTATCCATTTGAGCTTCCAACATGTCCTGGTTTTTGGCTCTTTTTCTAGTATTTGATATACTTAAATGTTTAAAGATTTGCCAATTTGATGGACAAGAAAATGGTGTCTTAATATTTTTAATTTGTACTCTCTGATTACTATGGAGATTGACTTTATTGTAATGTTTGTATCTCACTTTTTAATTCCTGTTTTGTAAATTGTGTGTTCTTTCATTTAGACATTTTATTGGATAACTGTCAACTTCTTATTGATTTGTAGAGTTGAATTTATCTTGTTTCGACATATTGTCATCATTCTTCCTTTCTAATGCTCCAGTAATTGGCTACTGTAGCTTTTTGAGATGACTAATATTCGTTGATAATATGCTTGCATTTTGGAACAGTGAGATGACCCAGGTTTATTTTGTACATTTCCTACCACAGGTCTGAGCTTAGTCATTTCTCTAAAGGACCCTGGTTCCTTTTAGTAGGACAGGGTTTTTTCAGACCACAGTTGAGACCTTAATGGTGTTCATTGCTACTGGAGTTCATTGCTACTGGAGTTCATTGCTACTGATGTTGCAAGAGTTCATTGCAACTCATCGCAAGCATTAGAGTTGGTCAATAAAATGTTTGGTCTTCCTACATGCCAAGTAGCACACACTTGCAAGATATATTTAAATATGTATTAGAAGTTTATGAGTCAATATTACATCATATTTTGCATTTAAAATAAGATAGGAATAATGTATCTGGTATAAGAATATATTTTAAAAGTAAAAATTGGACATCATTTTCTTATGAAAGGATATTTTGATAAAGGTAGTAATGTAGTAACTGTCATAGCTTGCAGTTAGAATATTCAAAATATTCTTCCAAAGAAATGTAAAAAATCATACAGATTGGAGAAATATACAGCTTTCATATTTTCCATTATTTTGATTCACAGTTATCATAAGACTCTCAATCTCTCAGTTTCCTTCATTTTTTCTTGCTAGTATACAATTACCACTTAAAAGTAAGAAAGCATCTGTGCATATATCCCTGAAAACAGATTTTAATTAGAGCAAAATAAAGGTATCTGTGCTTTTAGCCACTATTTTTTTCTTAAGATATATTTTCACGGTCACTTAAAAAGTACAGAAGTAGCAACATTTCAGTTGCTTTCTGCAGATTTCAATGGTGAGAGAAGTACTTCTGATTCACTGATTTTTTTTTTTAACTTGTAGAAATGGCCTTAATATTTAAGCATTCATATAATGTTTTCTGTTTTGTGTTTGTGCAGCTAGAGAATCAAAGAGGAAAGCATTGTCTGATTATTCTCAAATACCTTTAGCTTTCAGTTCCTTATCTGAAAAAAAGAATGAGACATCAACTTCAGTAGTGACTGAGAGGATTATTTGTATACTCAGGTAAAGGATGAAGCTAAATAAGTTTCTTTAGAAGTATGATGCTATTTCCAGATCTAATTTGAGAACACACAGTTGGACAAAAATTTTTCTTCTAATTTTTGGATGTATATTTATTTATTGGAAAACATCCCAGAAAGTTTACAAATTAAATCACATCTAGGTCCATATTTATATTACATTTATTGCATTCATTAAAAAGGATGAATGAATGAAAAGAGCCAGGAATATCAGAGATTTGTAGAGAGTCATTTATTCTTCGATTCAATATTAACTATCTGCTATATGTAAGGAAAAGACTCTGATGCTGGGAGGGATTGGGGGCAGGAGGAAAAGAGGACGACAGAGGATGAGATGGCTGGATGGCATCATCGACTTGATGGATGTAGGTTTGGGTGAACTCCTGCAGTTGGTGATGGACAAGGAGGCCTGGCGTGCTGCAGTTCACGGGGTCGCAAAGAGTTGGACACGACTGAGAGACTGAACTGAACTGAACTGATATGTAAGGAGATATACTAGGGGCTAGGAACATGAAAAGAATAATTGGAGTCTGCAGGTTATTCTCTGTTTCATTCTTTCCTGCCCTGATCCTTTGCCAAGAAGCTGATCTCTACTCACAACATTCCTAGGCTCCCTTGCCCTCTTCTGGTTAAATTTAGCCAGTGGGTATACCAGCATGAGATAGAGAAGAAAGAGTTTGGAGGACTTATTTTATCCGCTTCATCCCAGCAGGGCACAGTTCAGGAATGGCAGAACTCCTCTCCCTGCAGCTGGAGATCTTCTCTGGCTGTTGTTCTTCCTCAGACATACCTCTGACCTGAGACATACCTCTTACCATTAACACGGTTTTTCTTGCCTTTCTTGGTCTAGAGATGGCAACAGCTTCTGACCATCACTAACCTGCAGTAGGGTATGACAGCGGATGAGATGGTTGGATGGCATCACCGACTCAATGGACACAAGTTTGAGCCAACTCTGGGAGATGGTGAAGGACAGGGAAGCCTGGCGGGCTGCAGTCCATGGGGTTGCAGAGAGTCAGACATGACTGAGCGACTGAAGAACAGACCTGTAGGTGCTTCCTTGTAACTGGTTGGTTCCTAATTATTTCGACACCTCTCAATCATTCCTTCATTCAGTTCAGTTCAGTTCAGTCGCTCAGTCTTGTCAGACTCTTTGCGACCCCATGAATCACAGCACGCCAGGCCTCCCTGTCCATCACCAACTCCCAGAGTTCATTCAGACTCACGTCCATCAAGTCGGTGATGTCATCCAGCCATCTCATCCTCTGTCGTCCCCTTCTCTTCTTGCCCCCAATCCCTCTCAGCATCAGAGTCTTTTCCAATGAGTCAACTCTTCGCATGAGGTGGCCAAAGTACTGGAGTTTCAACTTCAACATCATTCCCTCCAAAGAAATCCCAGGGCTGATCTCCTTCAGAATGGACTGGTTGGATCTCCTTGGAGTCCAAGGGACTCCTAAGAGTCTTCTCCAACACCACAGTTCAAAAGCATCAATTCTTTGGCGCTCAGCCTTCTTCAAAGTCCAACTCTCACATCCATACATGACCACAGGAAAAACCATAGCCTTGACTAGACGGACCTTTGTTGGCAAAGTAATGGCTCTGCTTTTGAATATGCTATCTAGGTTGGTCATAACTTTTCTTCCAAGGAGTAAGCGTCTTTTAATTTCATGGCTGCAGTCACCATCTGCAGTGATTTTGGAGCCCCCCAAAATAAAGTCTGACACTGTTTCCACTGTTTCCCCATCTATTTCCCATGAAGTGATGGGACCAGACCATGATCTTCATTTTCTGAATGTTGAGCTTTAAGCCAACTTTTTCACTCTCCTCTTTCACTTTCATTAAGAGGCTTTATAGTACCTCTTTACTTTTTGCCATAAGGATGGTGTCATCTGCATATCTGAGGTTATTGATATTTCTCCCAGCAATCTTGATTTCAGCTTGTGATTCATCCAGCCCAGTGTTTCTCATGATGTACTCTGCATAGAAGTTAAATAAGCAGGGTGACAATATACAGTCTTGATGTGCTCCTTTTCCTATTTGGAACCACTATGTTGCTCCATGTCCAGTTCTAACTATTGATTCCTGACCTGCATACCAGTTTCTCAAGAGGCAGGTCAGGTGGTCTGGTATTGCCATCTCTTTCAGAATTTTCCACAGTTGATTGTGATCCACACAGTCAAAGGCTTTGGCATAGTCGATAAAGCAGAAATAGATGTTTTTCTGGAACTCTCTTGCTTTTTCCATGATCCAGTGGATGTTGGCAATTTGATCTCTGGTTCCTCTGCCTTTTCTAAAACCAGCTTGAACATCTGGAAGTTCATGGTTCACGTACTGCTGAAGCCTGGCTTGGAGGATTTTAAGCATTACTTTACTAGTGTGTGAGATGAGTGCAATTGTGTGGTAGTTTGAGCATTCTTTGGCATTGCCTTTCTTTGGGATTGGAATGAAAACTGACCTTTTCCAGTCCTGTGGCCACTGCCGAGTTTTCCACATTTGCTGACATTTTGAGTGTAGCACTTTTCACAGCATCATCTTTCAGGATTTGAAACAGCTCAACTGGAATTCCATCACCTCCACTAGCTTTGTTCATAGCGATGCTTTCTAACACCCACTTGACTTCACATTCCAGGATGTCTGGCTCTAGGTGAGTGATCGCACCATCGTGATTATCTTGGTCATGAAGATCTTTTTTGTATAGTCCTTCTGTGTATTTTTGCCACCTCTTCTTAATATCTTCTGCTTCTGTTAGGTCCATACCATTTCTGTCCTTTGTCAAGCCCATCTTTGCATGAAATGTTCCCTTGATGTCTCTAATTTTCTTGAAGAGATCACTAGTCTTTCCCATTCTGTTGTTTTCCTCTATTTCTTTGCATTGATAGCTGAGGAAAGCTTTCTTATGTCTTCTTGCTATTCTTTGGAACTCTACATTCAGATACTTGTATCTTTCCTTTTCTCCTTTGCTTTTCACTTCTCTTCTTTTCACCTGAAATTGATACTTTAAAACGCACCATCTCAGGCAGACCTTACCCTCAATATCTACATTAGTCCTGTTATTCAATCAAATTATACATGTTACTGATACTTTGAAAGTGACATATTACAAAGTGTATCACTTCAGGGGGAACACAAAAGTGAAAAACTATAGAAGATGCCCTAGGCTAGGGGAATCAAGGATCACAGTCGGATTTTATGGATACTTCAGGGAAGGGTTTCAGTTGGAAAAGTCATGGAAGTCAGAGGAAGAGGACTGTATTCTTGGAGTTACATGTGATATGCTATATGGGAGATGAGAGGCAGGGCTGGGAAAGGGGATTGTGAGGAAGCCAGAGAGGAGGAATCAAGATGGTGTAAGGTATGGTGTCTTGAAATGGGACTCCTGATCCTGAAGAATTTAAAAAAAAAAGAAAAATTGCCTTTAACACGAACAATCAGGTCTTTCAAGGTATCTGTACTTTTTCCTACCCCATTACTGATTTTTTTTTTTTTCCTTCTGGAAACAAGTTTCATGGCTTTTCTCTGAGGAATAGGCTCATCCTTTGTATTGGCCCAGATAAAGTGATTGGCACTGATTGTCCTCACACTCTAACGTTGGTGTAATGTGACCAAGATCTGGCAAGCAAGTTTTAAGCCTTTTCCTTTGCTACAGTGATTGGTTCAAAGATGGGCATGGGATTCAAGCCAGCCAGTGAGACTTATTTCTGGACATTACAAACTCTGCTTTTGCTGAGACTGGCTAGTGAGAAGATTGAGCTCTGATGACATCATCAGAGTCGCTGACTCCAACTGTGTCTGCCCCGTTGTCTCTGTTCTCTTCATTCACTAAGCCAAAACATTCTTAGACTTTTGTCACTTACAACTACAGAGTCTTTTACATCAGGAAGGAAAAGCTGGAGGAGGGAGCATGTTTTCTTTTCTTGAAGTATAGGATATCATCAATAAAAGAAAGTGTTTTCACTATCTGAGACTAGGATTGCTCAACAGAAACATAATACAAGCCAAGTTTATCACTTAAAATTTTCTAGTTATTATTTTAAAGAGAAATGGGTGAAATGAATCTTAATAAGGTATGTTATTTAACACAATATATAGAAACATTACCATTTTAGTACATAATCAATATAGAAATTATATCATTTAATTTTAAAATAATTAAAATTAAACAACAGTTAAAAATTCAGTTTTCAGTCACATTAGCACATTTTAAGTGTTCAGTTACATTGGACAGCACAACTGTAGACCAGATCTTAGAGTACAGGAGGAGTTAATAGAAGTCCAGTTGAAACTGAGTCTTCAGTCAAAGTTTAAGGTCTCAGAACAGGGTCATAGTTCATATTTTTGAACAGGAAATAACTTAAGCAAAACAATGCTTCAATAAAAATAATCTGGCACCTACAGCATTCTTAAGGTTTCCTTGATTTCCCAGTCAAATTAATGATGCCTTTTTCTATAATCCTCTTGTATGCAGTCATAAGGACATATGTCAGAATCTCTAGGGGGAGAAACATTTATTCACTTAAAGTAAGGCAGCCAGGGAAATAATTTGGTGTTGAACAGACCTCTTTCAAGAACTTTCCCATGCAGTTCCTTTGTCCCAAATGAGATCTGGAACATTCCCATGGCATTATGTGCTGTGCTAATTTCTGATTACTGCTTCTAGATAATCAGGTACAATGCTGTGATGGAATCAAATGTATGATGAACAAATAATTAAAACTTTTTCCCTAATGTATCTTGACTTGAGACCTACTCAAATAGGAAGACAGTAAAAGTCTAGAGTAAAAAAATATGCTATATATTATCAGTTCCAAAGTGGGGAAAAGATGCTTTACTTTTCTTTGATCCCATCCCAGGTTCTTGCCCATAAATGTTTCTCAAAAAAGTATATTTGGAACTAGGGAATTATAAAATATAAATAAGTCTTTCAAATATCCTTGGATAAGTAATATAAAATAAAACAGAACACTTTAAAAATATTNGATCGGGGGAAGGAGGAGAAGGGGACAACAGAAGATGAGATGGCTGGATGGCATCACTGACTTGATGGACATGAGTCTGAGTGAACTCCGGGAGTTGGTGATGGACAGGGAGGCCTGGCGTGCTGCGATTCATGGGGTCGCAAAGAGTTGGACACGACTGAGTGACTGAACTGAACTGAACTGAATGTTGGAAGCTCTCGTAAAAATGATACATTGGTGTCATTTCTTTGGTTTTGTTTGTTTGTTTTGAGCAGTGGTGAGATATGCATTTTAGACTGTTGTGAGGATTCAGTTTGAGGACTGTAAGCATTAAAAGAGAAGAAACATTTCTTAGTGGGATTTAATCTCGGCTCCTTGGGAGTGTCTGTCTTTGTCAATAAAGTTAACTATTTTTTGCTTTTGGAGATCAGTTCTGACATTTGATGGCAAGTATGAATAATCAATTTGGCCACTACTGACCGAGCCCTTGGTGGTCATATTATAAAGCTTTACAATGTGCCTTTTGTTAGAAAACATTTATATGAGCCTTAATGCATTCTATTTTTCCCAAAAGCCAATTAGGAGCAGTTACTCAGCTTTCAGAAGGCTTAAAATGAAGTCACTTATGTTTCATAGTGACTGAAAACTCACAAAAATATTGAGCTCAAATGCTTTATTCTGTGTTCTCAACTGAATCAGTGGTTTTCAGTGTTTTCAGAGTGTTGGACATGAAGCACTTTTGCTTTCTGAAAATACTTATTTTTGGATGGATAGTTACATAGATATGGATATAGATAAAATATATGTACACATGCACACTATGGATATAAATGGATTTTTTGATGAATGGTAGTAATAAAAGCCATCAACTAGGGATTCTTATTATTCAGTTTTTGTATATAACCTTCCAGATTCATATATATGGGGCTTGCCAGGTGGTGCTAGTGGTAAAGAACCCATCTAAGGATGCAGGAGATGTAAGAGATGCAGGTTTGATCCCTGGGTCAGGAAGATCCCCTGGAGAAGGGAATGGCTACCTACTCCAGTGTTCCTACCTGGAAAATTCCATGAACAGAGGAGCCTGGTGGGCTACAGTCCATAGTGTCACAAAGAGTCAAACATGACTGAACAACTTAGCACAGCATAGCATAGCACATACGTATACATAAATTTTTCAGAAATAGATTGCATAAAAATATAGCAGACTCCTATATAACTGCCTTTTTATATTTATTATTCATAAACTGGGAAAATACTTAATGATAAAAACTCTTACACATTTAATAACACTTCTTATTCATACCATCACCTACATACCTTTGAACAACAATAGCACATATTCTTACAAACCATATATATCCACACTACTGAAATACCTGTGGATGAATGGTTTGGAGATGTTTCATAAAAAATGTCTCTCACATATAGAACCATTGAAATCGTTTAACAACAAGCCAACCTTGTATGGCAATGCTGATTGCTCTGCATTCAAAGTAAGTTCACCTGCCATAGCTTCTGTTATTGTTAAGAAACACACATGGAATACTTGCTACAAGCCAGAATAGGCCTCAACTTGTAAGAGACAGTCTTGGGAATTAACCTGTCTGATTATGTAATTATGTGACTTCAGGAATTAATCATTAGTGGTTCTTAGGTTAAAGGGAGTGAGATGTATTAATAATTTCTTTCCACAAAACCTGTTAAGACTTCTAAAACAGGAGAAAATCTGGAAGAGATCTTTAAAGAAGGAGATGTAATATCTGAGGAAGTTGTTTGAGCAAATGAAGGTTTAAGGGAGATGTGTGGTCAAAATCCAGAAGAAATATCCACTGAGTAGTGTATAGAGGATGATCAAGAAATCAAAATTCAGAAAAGAATTTTTGTTAGAAGCAGCAGAAGATGTATTTAGAAATGACAAATTTCTTTTTAATTTGGAAGCAAAATTCAAAATAAAGTTAAGTTCAGAAAATAATATGATGAAAAATTATGTGATGACTCAGAATGAAAAAACTATTAATGCCTGGGTATATTTTTGTTAGGTAGTTTTTCTTCATATAGTTCATTTAAAAAATCAAACTTTGAAGTACAAGGAGTGGTTGTTAAAGTGTTGGGGATATTATAAAAGAAACTGGAAAGGGAAAAGCACCTTAGGGAGATATAACTCATGTAATGTACATGACACACACTCAAAAAACCTTTAGAAAAATGACTCGTTGGAATTATTTAAAACTGCAGAGACTCATCAAAGAAGGAAGGTTGACTATGACATGATGTAACATGTTCTAAGTTATTTGGTCTCCACAGTCATTTGATTATAACTCTTTAACTGATTAATTTCAGAAATACAGACAGATTCCAAATTTAACTGGGATGTGATCCAAAAATTAACTTGCATCTTAGTTGTTTGAATTTGCCACCCCCACTCCTCCCCCAGTTATAAGATTGTACTGTGTTCTTAACTCTCCTGACTGGTTCATAAAAGTCTATTTAATATGTTAGCCAAGATTACCATCTCCTTTATGGCTTCCATTGTGGCTCAGCTGGTAAAGAATGTTCTTACAATGAGGGAGACCTGGGTTCAGTCCCTGGGTTGAGAAGATCCTCTGGAGAAGGGAATGGCTACCCACTCCAGTATTCTGGCCTGGAGAATTCTATGGACTGTATAGTTCAGTTCAGTTCAGTCGCTCAGTCATGTCCGACTCTTTGCGACCCCATGAATCGCAGCACGCCAGGCCTCCCTGTCCATCACCATCTCCCAGAGTTCACTCAGACTCACGTCCATCGTGTCCATGATGCCATCCAGCCATCCCATCCTGGGTCGTCCCCTTCTCCTCCTGCCCCCAATCCCTCTCAGCATCAGAGTCTTTTCCAATGAATCAACTCTTCACATGAGGTGGCCAAAGTACTGGAGTTTCAGCTTCAGCATCATTCCTTCCAAAGAAATCCCAGGATTGATCTCCTTCAGAATGGACTGGTTGGATCTCCTTGCATGCAGTTCAAGGGACTCTCAAGAGTCTTCTCCAACACCACACTTCAAACACGTCAATTCTTCGGCACTCAGCCTTCTTCAAAGTCCAACTCTCACATCCATACATGACCACAG
>SJYQ01003843.1:40527-58191 GCA_006410935.1 Redunca redunca
AAGTATTCAATCAAAAATCTAAGGCAAAAAATATTTTAGACTATCTTGAGAGAACAGAAACAGCATAAAATAATCACTTATGCAGAGATATTTTATTTTGTACATATATAAACACAGTGATGAGAGGCAGTTGTGTGTGTTGAAAAGCAAATTAAGTAAAATCACAAGCCTGAAAGGAAGTCATGATTGAAAAGCAAGATATTTCTGCTTCTGGCTGTGAGGGAGTCACAGAGCCCCTCATATGAAAGTATTATCTTTCATTCATTATGAAAGTATTATTTTTCATTCATTATGAAAATATTATCTTTCATTCATTATGAAAGTATTATCTTTCATCCATTAACAACTAGAAAACTGGGCAAAATATAGAGCACATTTATTTTCAGAAACTGGACCATAGGCAGTGTAGCTAATGGTCTCTGAGAAAAGAAACAAATGAGTTGATTTTCTTGCTTGGAGCTAATTTCTGGGCTACTGTGCAGGTATGGGGAAACCAAAATGAGCCCAGAAATCTCACTGAGTCACATCATTGATGTCTCAATTTGAGAAGGCCGCAGCAGTTAGAATATACAGGACAAAGTATCCAAGATAAAGGAACCACACAGAAAAAGAACTCTTAACAATTTGACTAGGAATCTCTATGAGTATTTGGTTGAGTATTAAATGCATAGTAATAATATGAAGCCTCATGAGTCCAGATTAGGAACATCTTCCAGGAAAGGAATAAGTATATTGGAGTTATAAGATGAACAATTTCCAAACTCACACAGAGAAGGGAGTTGAGTTCCCTTTAACCAGAGTAGAGAAAATTTATTCTAGACTTTCCCTAAAATGACTTTAAAAAGAACCTCGAAGGATCAAAGTTCTAAAATGTGCACCTGGTCTAACAATGTTTAAAGGAATATAACAAAACCCTGTACTTAGTAACCTAAAATTCATAATTTAAACAACGGATAAAAATTATTAGCTTTATGAAAAAAAGATAAAAATTTGACCCTTAATTCAAAGAAAAATCAATTAAAGGTAAGAATCTTAGAAATAAAAGAGAGGATAACATTGGTGACAAGAACTTGAAGATATCAATATAAATATGTTCCATATCCTCAAGGACATAAACGAAAACAACATAATGAGGATACAAGTAGAGGATATAAAAAATAAAAAATAGAATTTCTAGAGATGAAAGTTAAACTATCTGGAATAAGAAATTCATTAGGTAAAATTGACAGCAGTATATTCATTTCAGAAGAAAAGATCAGTAAAAGTAAAGACAAGGGGGAAAAAAGCTATCTAAAATGAAATATACCCTTGGACTGCAAGGAGATCAGCCCAGTCAGTCCTAGAGGAAATCAACCCTAAATATTCATTGGATGGACTTATGCTGAAGCTCCAGTACCTTGGCCACCTGAGGCAAAGAGCTGACTCTTTGTAAAAGAACCTGATGCTGGCAACGATTAAAGGTAAAAGGAGAAGGGGCCAGCAGAGAATGAGATGGTTAGAAAGCGTTACTGACTCAATGGACATGAACCTGAGCACTCTTCAGGAGACAGTGGAGGACAGAGGATCCAGTGTGCTACAGTCCATGGGCTTCAGACATGGGGTTCAATCCAAGAGTCAGACATGAGTTAGCAACAGAACAACAATAATATTTATATGTAAGTATACATTTCCTTCAATAAATTAATTGTCAAAGGCAAAAAAAAAAAAATGAAATATAGAAAGGTCAAAGACTAAAAAATATAAACAAAGCTTCAGTGATCTGAGGGGCAAGATACGGCAGTCTAGAGAAGACCCAGAATGAAAGGAGGGAGACCAGAGTGGGGGACAGAAATAGAGACAATTCTTCAATTCCATGAAGCTTACAATTCTAAAGCAAAAACAAACAAACAAAAGAAAAAAACAACCCAAGACACAGTGAAAACTATCCCAACACATAACACAAGCAAGTTGCTGGAAACTGCTGTTTGAGGATGGAGACAGGTACAGGGATAGGGAACAAGAAGATGGAGTTAGAGTTGTCATTGAGATAATAACTGAAGCATCCACTGGCCTCTCCTTGAGGATTCACAACAGACAGGTATAAATACTTAACACTGACTTTAAATATTGACATATTTTTTCTTAGTGTGACATTAACAATGAACAAAATTAAAATACTTATTCTAAAGTCTAGAAAAATATACACAACACACAGCCAAAGATGTTTACTGGAGATATATGTGCAGTATGGGTGATGGCAGAGAGAAGGGTAAAGGAAAGCTAAGGATCATTTGCCATTTATTGCAATTTTTAGTCACTCCATCAGAAGAGTCTTCCCTATACATGCTGAATAAAGCTATGCTTCTTTAGCACCTGCGTACTAAGTCACTTCAGTCATGTCTGACTTTTTTGCTGCACTATGGACTATAGTTTTCCAGGCTCCTCTGTTCATGAGAGTTCCCAGGCAGGAATACTGGAGTGGGTTGCCATGCCCTCCTCCAAGAGACCTGCCTGACCCAGGGATCAAACCTGCATTGGCAGGAGTGTTCTTTACCACTAGTGCCACCTGGGAAGCCCATGCTTCTTTAGTATCACATTTGTATTCAAAGTTCTCATGTGATATATTACTCTGTAAATCCTCTCCTCCATTTTACTCTCTCTTCACTTGTCGTTTATTATGGATATGAATTCACATCCAAGTTTCTCTTCATATATTTTTTATTTTATATATATATACATATATAACATATATATAAGAGATATACAGTATCTCTTCATCTGTTTTTCATATCTCTTCATCTGTTCTTTATTATGGACATGGCATCATATCCAGTTTCCTGGTCATGAGGAAACTGGTAAGAGCTGAGGTAGGAATATACCATCATAGTGAATAGATAGTCTAGAGATTGGGTACGGAGGTCACAGGACTTAAAGGGTCGATTGCGTTGAGAAGTGGGAAAGATGGGCTTTCGTCAGCAAAAGAAGGCCACAGGGCCCTGACAAAATTAAGAAAAAAAGACTAGTAGTTCACTAACCGTGAACTAAGCAGGAGCTATCAACTGGGCCCCAGCAACCAGGTGTGTTTAAAGAAAAAAAAATTTTGATTATTTCCACATGATTTTTCCTCAAAATATTTTAACTGGATGAATAAAATAATGTCTGACATAACCCATATTCTAGGTGTTTTAAGTGACTCAGCCAGTTTGATAAAATATTTTGAAATTACCATAAATTAGCAGTAAGTTTGAACTAGTTATGGAAAACTATTTTATCTAAAATATTTTATATAACATGATTTTAAAAAACTAAAGGAAATACAGAAAAATTTAAAACATACTTATTTTAGAATATGTATCACTGACATATGTCTATCTATCTTCTACCTTTATATAATAGATGTATCTTCTATATTTAGGTAGAGTTTCCACCTGGCTCAAACTTGCTGGGAGATGCTTATTTCTTGTTAGATGGTAGGGCATGTTTTCGAAAGAGGCAGATAGCTGAGAGCTTAGCAGTGTATTTAAGAGAGGACATATTTCAGTATGGGGACTTGGAAAGATCATGGGACGCAGAGGGAAAAAGTCCAGAGATGTACATGTTGCCTAGTGTTCAACCTATAATCTCATTACCCACATGAGTATATTGAGTCTTGTCATCTCAGACTCTGATGAGGTCACTTAGAGTATTAATGATGTGTCAGATAGAGTAGAAAGAGCGCTGGATGCGGAAGCTGGATATACTGACCTCTACACTGGTTTCTGCCATCAACCAGTCATGTTAACTTCAAACTGAGGTTTAGTTCTATGGGGTTGAGACTAATTATTTCCAAGATCTTTGTCAGTTCTAATATTTTTGGAACTTTAAAAAAAATTCTAAGTAATTTCATAAATGTAGAAAACCATATCATCAATACCCAGGTTCAAAACTATTAAGGAGTGATGACATTTAAGAATGAATAAAGTAAGAATTTTTAGCTAGATTTATTATTTGTACTTTTTATCTAAACACCTGTGCCTTTCTCTGTTGCCCTAGAATTCTTCTCATTGTATTGAAATGAAACATAAAATACCAGATGTAATCGTATCTAGTATAACAACCAACCATCAGTAAAAATATTCTGGAGTTTAAAAGTAAATCAATCACTCATTCTTCTGATGGTATTATTATAAATACTAATGGTAATATTGCTTGTGAAGAGTGTCCAAGGAAGACACAGAATTTGACTTAACTTTGTCCCACTTTATTACTCATACATATCTAATTTTTTTACTCCAAATTCTTCTTTGCATGTATGTGACCCAAACTTGGAAAACTAGAAGTTGCCTATGACCTCCCTCTAACTTCTACCCACCTGAAATTATTTTTTTCTTCTCAGAGTTTCCTCCGTTAGTTTACTTATAGAATAATCTATTTTATCCCTTTTATCCCTCCTCTTAGAAGAAAGCATCTAATAAACTTAGTAATTATAAGCTATCAATGACAATTATGACTAGTAAAATTCATAGGGCATATTTATTTTTAAAAAGATGCAATAATTGTCTAACTCTGCCCCATACACACCATTAATTCCTAGAGATATTTGTTAATTGTGAACTACTAAAGAGACATCTTTTAAAATTAGTGTGTTTACCTAGCTCATGAAGATTTTTTAAAAATATCATTTTAACACTTTCAAACGGAAACTCTAGTAGCCTACTGTAAAAGGAATAATTAAGCTAATGTATAATGAGCCATAAACTGCATCAAAAGCACAATATGAAATGAGTGCTACAATGTCAGGCACTGTCACAATCAAAGGATTTATACTTTTTTGGTCACTAATGTGTTGGGTAACTGTTCTTACTGTGAAAAAGCTTAATTGCATTCATCATTCATATATATGGAAATCTCTGCACTGTTCATTCATTAAACATTCATTGAGCACCTACTATGTTCCTTGACTAATTTCTTGACTATATACAAAATATATAAGGCACACATATTACTGGTTAGGTTATGCCCATGGCAGCCACCTAACTTAGAGGCTATGAGTTGGCGTGTAAATAAACACTAAACAGTACTTTACATAGGAAAACAATTGCATATAATAATCTGCAACGCCTCATCGCATGAATACTTACACCAGTTATAGACTTATTCTTTTGCATCAAAACTCCAAGATATAGTATTTGGATTAAAATAAGACTTTTCTCCCCACTAAAAATAATGAATTGATAATCCTAGCATCAAAGGGTGCTGGAACTGAAGGAAAATGTAGAAGTATTTTAGTACAGGGGTGCTCAGACTTCCTTGAAAGAGGCCAGGTGGCTGCCCCAGGAAGGCTGCAGAAGTGGCGTGCTGGTGGGGGCAGATTGGCTGAGCAGACGGCCCCTGGTATAACAAGAGAAGTAAAATCCCTGGGGCTGGGGTGGCGGTCGGAGAAGGCGATGGCACCCCACTCCAGTTCTCCTGCCTGGAAAATCCCATGGGTGGAGGAGCCTGGTGGGCTGCAGTCCATGGGGTCGTGAAGAGTCGGACACGACTGAGCGACTTCCCTTTCACTTTTCACTTTCATGCATTGGAGAAGGAAATGGCAACCCACTCCAGTGTTCTTGCCTGGAGAATCCCAGGGATGGCGGAGCCTGGTGGGCTGCCGTCTCTGGGGTTGCACAGAGTCGGACACGACTGAAGCGACTTGGCAGCAGCAGCAGCAGGGGTGGCGGTGGGGGCAGTGTTTTCTGCCTCACACTCCGCCAGACTTTGCAAGTTGCTTATTTACATTATATGCCCTGGTCCTGAAGACATTGAAGTTTGCAAAGCCTGAATTATATTCTCCCCTCTCCTTGTCTTTTTTTTTTTTTTTTTAACTCATCTTTAGTTTCTATTCAGTGTGTGATCACTAAAGGAGATTTGTGTCATTGGCTGATGTTTTCCTAGATAGCACATTCTTTCCCAGCACAAAGGGAACCATCGACCTAAGTAATTTTTATTTTAACTCAATACTATCTTAAGTGATTTTATGTAAATTTGTTTTATGACTGTGGACAAGCATTATTAATGAATGTTTTTGGAATTATTTTTATTTTAACACTATTTGTATATAGCTGAAATGATAGTTTTAGGCTTGGAAGCCTGATCCATCTCACTTGCTTTAGATTTCTCACAGGCAAAAGTTAAACTATACTGCCAGCAATATGAGCTTCCCAGGTGACTCAGTGGTAAAGAATGTGCCTGCCATTGCAGGAGATGCAGGTTCGATCCCTAGGTCAGGAAGATCTCCTGGAAAAGGAGATGGCAACCCACTCTAGTTATTTTGCTTGGGAAATCCCATGGGCAGAGGAGTCTGGCTGGCTACAGTCTATGGGGTCTCAATGAGTCGGACACAGCTTAACTGTGTACAACAACAACCAGCAATATAACTCCAAATCCTTCACAATACTTAGGAAAAAATACAGATTTAAGAAAATTCATCTTATTCTATTTGACAGGAATGAAACATAGAGAAAGCTGCTATTTTGCCTGCTGCACTGTCCAATATGGTAGCTACTAGCCACATGAGGCTATTTAAATTTAATTTAACTGAAATTTTGAAAAGCAGTTTTCTCAATACCACTAGTTACATTTCAAGTGGCTAGCAGATACTTTTATGAGACAGCTGAGATGTAAAAAATTTTTCGTTATTACAGAAATTCTACTGGACAGCGCTGTACTAGAGAAATGTTATAAATTGAAGAAAATTGGTTGTCATCTATAAGCATGAAATCTTACTCTCCTTCTTTCTCTTGTCATGATAAGGAAATTGTTACTCTGTGGAAAGAATATCTAGTGTGTTTGTTTTCCTTGTGATATTTCTTCAATTGTCATGTCCTCCTGTCTACCTTTTACGACTAAGGGTTTATCTCTCCTGTTCAATCCACACATTAAACACAGAGACACCAACTGTTTCCACCCACAGCCTTCCCTGCTTAAAAAAAAAAAAACTCAACTGTTCCACTATCATTAATATTAACTATAAATTGTTATCCTGCAACTGGAAGACATTAGATTGTACAAACTTAAGCTAACAACTTCTATCTTTGATAGGTCTCCAGTAAATGTCTTTGCTCCCAAATACCTTCCAAGAATCTGGTCACAGTGCTGAAATCCCAGCATGTTCCTGAAAAATTTCACTTTGCCAGAAGTTTATTACTGAAATGCAAATTTCTGGCCGCTGTGTATGAGTCTGGTTTCCACCTGTAGCTACTTGTAATTTAATAGGTTAATTCTTCTAGGTTTAGAGCCTGGAAGGAAAAGGGCTTTGGCAACTAAAGAGAACAGTTTGTCAGGGGAAGTTTTCATGAAAATGCCAGGTTGCCCGTGAAAATGTAAACTTCCATACAAAGAAAGGAAACCAGAAGAAAATAAGAGGATGCTGTTTGCAGCACTATGGGATAAACCTGGCTTTGGTCCTGAATCTGTAATGTTCTCTTGAGCCCTTGGACATACTACTTAACTTCTCTGAACTTCAGTTTTATGTCCTTAAAATGTGTTGTTATCGTTCAGCTGCTAAGTCATGTCTGACTCTTTGCGACCCTATGAACTGCAGCACGCCAAGCTTCCCTGTCCTTCACTATCTCTTGGAGTTTCAAGTTCATGTCCCTTGAAGTGGTGATGATGCCATCCAACCATCTCATCCTCTGCCCCCGTCTTCTCCTTTTGCCTTCAATCTTTCCCAGTGTCAGGGTCTTTTTCAGTGTGTTGGCTCTTCGCATCAGGTGGCCAAACTATTGGAACTTCAGCGTCAGCATCAGTCCCTCCAATGAATATTCAGGGGTGATTTCCTTTAGGACTGACTGGCTTGATCTCCTTGCAGTCCAAGTGACTCAAGAGTCTTCTCCATCACCACAGTTGGAAAGCATCAGTTCTTTATCACTCTGCCTTCTTTATGGGCCAACTCTCACATTGTTACATGGCTACTAAATGGATCTAAAAGTAACTTATCAGGATAATAAAGGATATGAACAAGACCTGCTGCTGCTGCTGCTGAGTGGTTCTGTATAAAACATATACTGGGAATGATAATAAGGAGCTACTATTGGGATTATCTGCCCCACCTTGTCATTTTGATTTCAAACTAAAAATGATGACCATATTCAGTGTCTTTCCTCTCTGTCTCAATTACTTGACAGTCAGCCAGTCAGAGTCAGAAACTGACTCTGAAAGAGTTCAGAGAAGGTATAGAAGAGAACTTCCATGGTGCCTGTGATGAACACAGAAAAATGTCTTGCCTGGAGCAGAGAATCACTAAAGAATTATCCAGAAGTGCTGGAAAAGGAGACAGGAAGTTTGGGATAAAGATAAAATGCAAGGCTTGGCAAAAGTTGCTTTTTTGTTTGTTTGTTTTTATATAGCAGATTCCCTCAGGGACTAGAACCAGAAAGTGTAAATTATTCCTAATTGTTTCAGTTTCTTGTATCTGTCTGGTTTTATACTGATCTTAAGTATTCTTTTCAGTTACAACCAGAAAGTAGGTGCATACTGAGCACCTATTTGTGTCTATAAAATAGGCATATTCTTCTGTTCAGGATTTAAAAACAAATATTTTTATCATATTACTTTTCTATTTAGAAAAAATAATATTTATTTATTTTTTGGCTGCACTGGGTCTTCATTGCTGCACAAAGGCTTCCTCTAGTTGCAGTAAGTAGGGCTATTTTCTAGTTGCAGGTTTCCCTGGCGGCTTAGATGGTAAAAATCTGCCTGCAGTGAGGGAGATCCGGGTTCATTTCCTGGGTCAGGAATATCCCCTGGGGAAGGAAATGGCAACCCACTTCAGTATTCTTGCCTGGGAAATCCCATGGATAGAGGAGCCTGGCAGACTACAGTCCTTGGGGTTGCAAAGAGTCAGACATTACTGAGTGACTCACACACACACACACACACACACACACACTCTCTCTCTCTCTGTAGTTGGAACACATGGGTTTCTCATTGTGGTGGCTTGTCTTGTTGCAGAGCACAGGCTTTAGGTGCATGGGCTTCAGCAGTTGTAGCTGAGGGTTCTAGAGTGCTGGCTCAGTAGTTGTGGCGCATGTGCTTAGTTGCCCTGTTGCGTGTGGAATCCTCCCTGATTGGGATCAAACTCGTGTCCCCTTCATTGGAAGGAGGATTCTCAACCACTGGACAACCAGGGAAGTCCTAGGAACTTTTTTTAAGTCTAGAGGGGCAGATAGACTTAAAACAAAAATTTCTATAAGACAATATGACTTGAACGATGTAGACTGCAATGGGAATGCAAGTACATCTGCTCAGAAAAATAAATTTCCCCTGTAACAGCAACCAAAACCCAACACTGAGCAGATGTCATTTCCTGCAGCCATGACTCTCAAAAGACAATGGTTACTTTATTTAATGTTTTGGGATACTTTCTCTATCTTCTGCCTATCCTACTATATCTTTTAATATAAATCACCTAGAATCAAATTGAAATATTTAAGTTTTTGACTGTCCCAGAAAATTATAGTTAATAGTCAACATAATAATTCTTGTTCAATAACCTTACCCATTTGGAGTCAATATAAAGGATACAAATAAAATACTTTTTGAGGGCTATATGGTTGACACAGGTAGTTTTTATGATCATCATTTATTTTAACTTTTATTTTATATGTAGTGTGACAAATTCTTGTGTTCCTTTCTTGTTTGTTTTGGTCATCCATAAGGGCTGACTAGTGATAACAAATAAGAAATCTGAAGAAATCAGGCACTTTGGAAGTTGAAGTGGCTGAATATGAACCAGAAAGGATTCTGAATTTTGAAAAAAGGGCATTAAGATTTGAATCATACTGCCATTCCAATAGCAAACCAATGGGGAATGCATTTTAAAAGATTCCCTTACAAGTGATCAAAATGGGAAAAGAAGGCATCTAAAGTGATAAGCTTCCATTATTTAGAATTTTTTACTTATGTGAAATATTACTTTTATTGGTGATGATTGATAAATAAGGTGTTATAAAACCTTCAGACATAGGATTTATGTCCTCAAAATGTCTGCTTATTTATAAAGCTTTGCAAGAAAATTATTAAAATCTTTCCTCTCTGCACTCTGATTCCAGTGTCAGAAGATCTTACTCTTCAGGAAAGATTTTAAGGAAAATTAAGATTCTGTCATAAGTTTATGTAACAAAAAAAAAAAACAACAGAAATTAAAGGGTTTGACTCATTTAAACCAAGTTATTGAAAAATTTATAAAATTAAGTAGTGATACGCAATTTATATTTAGTTGAGTAACTTAAGAATAATTANGGGACCAAGGGCTAAAGAACTAAAACCCCAAAGGAAAGAAAAAAAAAAGATAAATCTTCAGATCAGCATTTCCAACTGAAGACTACTGTAAAAATCTACCTCCAGAATAGTAATTATAAAACGTTTTATTTCTTATGTAACAGTTAATTTCCAAAGACTGAAAATTTTAAGCACTAACAAAATTTATATGTTGATGTAGAAGTAGTAATACCAAGAGTACCATTAAGATCGTGGAATTAAAGTAGGGTTCTCTTATTAGAAAACAGAGTTCCAGTTTAAGCTAGAATGCAAATGAACACCTCATTCCCACCCACCTTAGTTCTGGGTCCTGGTTTAGCCACCTTTGCACTATTTCAACAGTCTGATAATTGAAAGTTTTCCTTATCACTGATCTTTCTTCCAGTTTATCCTATTCACTTGATAAGGTTAATCTTGCTAGAGCAGTGCTATTCTATGTCATTCCCACAATAAGAAAACTTCAAAGGCTCCCATTTTTAATTGAGTTGAGACACACCTGTCAGGTTGTACTTTAAATCCCTCTATCCCACTGGTTTTTCAAATGAATTCTCTGGAATCCTAATGAACCAAAGATGTGCTTCAGAAGTTACATGACATTTTGGTCTAAGTGCAATGGATGCTGACTCTGCAACTATTGTCTGTTATCCTGGGGTTCAAATGTCTACATGTCATTAGACCAGACATTATAGGAGTAACTGTGCTAAATTTGAACTTGCAGAATAACTAATTTACTACTTTATTATTTTTTTTTTGAAATTTTTTGAAATTTTTATTTTAACTTTAATTTACTTTACACTACTGTATTGCTTTTGCCAAGCATTGACATGAATTCACCACGACTTTAAAGTATTTTACAAATTAGTATTTTCTGCATAAAATGTTGTTTGAAAAAATGTTTGATCTATTAAAGGAGTTTGGGGAAAGTTGTTTTACATACAGCATAAAATTAAAAGTTTTAGTTGCTCAGTCATGTCTGACTCTTTGTGACCCCCATGGACTGTAGCCCACCAGGCTCCTCTGTCCATGGAATTTTCAGGCAAGAATATGAGAGTGGGTTGCCATTCCCTCCTCCAGGGGATCTTCCCAATCCAGGGAATGAACCTGGGTCTCCTGCATTGAAGGCAGATTCTTTACCATCTGACCCACCAGGGAAGAAAGTACCCTTTTTATTCCCAACATGCCCCAGTTCCCTGCATCTATTGTCATGCTGGTTCTCTTACTGGAAATTTCTTCTCTTCCCCTCATTCCCCATTGTCCCAAGGTTAAATCTTTCCATGACCATCAGAGATTTTACTGGTCCACCTGTCTATCTTTCTCTTCCCTTTGGGTTATGTTGAATGTTTACTGCACTCATTGGATTTTCTTCCCTGTGTTTTGTCCATATTCCACACTAGGTTTATTTTTCTTGAGGGTAAGAACTGTGTCTTACTTTCCATTTATTAAGTGACCGATATTTCTTTAAAAAGAATTGAGCACCACAATTCTGACATAAAAATAACTAGTACCACCATTGTTCCCACCCCATAAATTCTATAAATTCTCTGCTTTAAGAGTATTATCTTTTCAAGAGGCTGGTCCAATGACAGATGTTCCTTAATTAGTAAAAAGTATGAAATATGATACTTTCATAGAACATATGCAAAATCACCCATATCTTAGAGTTATTTGACAATATGAAAAAATATGGTTAGTGATAATAAGGATAATGAAACAATTTTATTGAATGCTTATCATGTGCTGGATCTATCCATACATTTTTCTCATCTCATTCTAACAGTTCTCCATAATGGGCAGCATCTTACTTTTATAGAAGAGAAAACTGATACTCCATGAGGTCAAGTCATTGACTCAAGGTTACAAATAGAGCAAGTAGGAGAGTCAGGATTCAAACATTGTTTGTGTCACCCAAGAATGAATGTTCTTTTCAGTTCATCACATTATCACTCAGAATAGAAATAAGGAAAATAACAACAAGAATGGCATATATATGAATTTTTCATGCAAGAAACTTTGAAAGTTATTATTCAATACTGGGAGTTTGAGGCTGCTTTTTAATGTGCTACAAAATTCTTTCTTGAGGGTTTCCCAAGATAACACACCCACTTGGTCTGAAACTGTTTTTCTCAGTTACTGAGCATTTCATTCTTTTTGGCTAAGATAAAGAGCTTGCGCCAGGACAAAAGACACTAAACGAAAAAAATTGAAAAATAGAAACCTTATGTCCTTAGTTACAGCTGTAAAGTTAAAATGGATACTGCTTTTCATAATAGAATAAGAATGAAGAGAACAAGTGCACAGTATACATTAGTTAAATATAGATTTTTGAGCAACTCTGGTGATGCTAATAATGTAGTGATTAAAGCTAAATAGACAGAGACAGACTTCCTATCATAGCAGAATGGATTGGAGGTATTGATGAAGATGCTCTGAAGTGTATAGGAGTTTCAGACTTTTTCAGCTTATTCCTCTGCTTGAATAAACGCCAGTGGTGCCAGTCTTCCTGGGAGACCTACTGTCTCCTCACTGATGTAACCAGGTAACCTCAACCAGCCCTGGTTTTAACTTCTCTTGCGAGTTGGCAGTCTTTCTGATTTTGCTTTTAGCTTTAAGCCCATTGACTGACTAAAAGCTAAATAGTTGCCTTATTTCACAATACTTAGAAATTCCAAGCTTACCCTTAGGACATTGAGCTAAATTTTACTTTGGTAATTCCTAAGTAAACTTAGCATCTTTCATAACTTACCCATATTTTTCCTTAATTGTGATCTTACAGTATCTGAATTCCTAAATTATAACACTAGATGCAATTTATCAGTCTCCAGTTATTTGGCAGGAGACACCAGTTCGATCCCTGGGTTGGGAAGATGTCCTAGAGAAGGAAATGGCAACCCACTCCAGTATACTTGTCTGGGAAAACCCATGGACAGAGGAGCCTGGCAGGCTACAGTCCACAGGGTAACAAAGAGTTGAACATGACTTAATAACTAAACAACAACAGTACTGAAACTAGCTCTTGTGACTATCACCTTTAGACAACCTTGAGATTATTACTAGGAGGAAAAGAATGTGAAGAGCAGGGATGCTTAGTGGAGGTGGTCTCCAAGGAAGGGGGATCAGAGGCTCAATTGTTAATTAGCCCCAGTGCTTGAGGATTCATTTCCAGTTACCCAGAAGCCAGTTGTCCTAAGCTGTTTACAAAACCTTCCTCTCCTCCATCTTTCTTTTCCTACCTGCCTCCCTCCTTTGCTCCCTTAGTCCTCTCTCCTCTTCCTCATCCTTCATCACTGATTTTCCTGACCTCTTCTTCTCTCTGATCCTACATTGATAGATTTGAAGTATGACTTCATCTTATGAGAAGCTTTCTCCAAAGTCAGAGTGAACAGAATCATTTTAGACAATGTTACTGTCAAGATGATATTTAAATTGTCAGTAAGAGATCATTGTAATTGCTAGCACCTACAAGATGCCACTTCTATTTAGAAATTAAAGATGATTTATATCTATTAAGTATAATCTTCATTTTGTTTCAAAGTGAAAAAATTTTAACTAACACCAAATTTTCATTATGTGCCAGGCATAAGTATTGACTATTTTACACAAACTTCCTTGTAAAATCTTTACAATCAGTCCCTGTCAGATAATAGGTACATGGAAACAGTGTCAGACTTTATTTTTGGGGGCTCCAAAATCACTGCAGATGGTGACTGCAGCCATGAAATTAAAAGACACTTACTCCTTGGAAGGAAAGTTATGACCAACCTAGATAGCATGTTGAAAAGCAGAGACATTACTTTGCCAACAAAGGCCCGTCTAGTCAAGGCTATGGTTTTTCCACTAGTCATGTATGGATGTGAGAGTTGGACGGTGAAGAAAGCTGAGCACTGAAGAATTGATGCTTTTGAACTGTGGTGTTGGAGAAGACTCTTGAGAGTCCCTTGGACTTCAAGGAGATCCAACCAGTCCATCCTAAAGGAGATCAGTCCTGGGTGTTCAGTGGAAGGACTGATGTTGAAGCTGAAACTCCAGTACTTTGGCCGCCTCATGTGACGAGTTGACTCATTGGAAAAGACCCTAATGTTGGGAAGGATTAGGGGCAGGAGGAGAAGGGGACAACAGAGGATGAGATGGCCGTATGGCATCACCGACTCACTGGACATGGGTTTGGGTGAACCCGGGAGTTGGTGATAGACAGGGAGGCCTGGAGTGCTGCGATTCATGGGGTCGCAAAGAGTCGGACGCGACTGAGTGACTGAATTGAACTGAACTGAATATTACCCTTACTTAACAAGTGGGGGAATTGGGACTTAATAGAGATTAGGCAATTTTCCAAAGTCACACAGCTAGTAAATATTCAGACTCAGGATTTGAAACCAGATACTACTAATTATAAAGAAAAAAAGAAGTGCTCTTTATCACTTATACTGCTGAAGATTTTAAATTATTAATTTTAAGCTATATCTGATACGCTTTTCATGAAAACCACCTCTCCTAAAGCTATTATAGAATATAGTGAAAGACAGGCAAGAAGCACATTGGTCAAATTTCACAGAGAATTAGTTTGGGTCAATAATAGTGTCAGTTTCAATAATGAAGTCTACTTGTATTATATTTCACCATATTATGATAAAATGGCTTTTTTTTCTTTTTGTAGAAATATTTTCATGTAGCATGGTAAGATGGTTTAAAACGCTACATACCATTCTCCTGTTAATTTAAGTCTTTCTCCAGAAATGTTCTTACAACTGGATAACAAAGATCTACTTTTTTATGGTGGGTTGTGGGGCAAACAATCTCCTAAACTTTAATGAAAACATCTCCTTAAGAACATGGAAATAATGTTTTTTTACATTTAATACTGTACCAGTCTTTAGGCTCACATTTGGAGCTGCAGTGTTACAGAGGACTTATCTCTTTACCATAGTTTTGTTGAGTATCTCCTGTGAACAAAGGGTCTTAGACAATAACAAGGTTACTGGTCTAGTATCAGCCTTTCTTGCTGGAGCCAGTAATGAAAGAGGACTACTTGGAACTATGGCTAAAGGAACCGTGATATCTCGCCATGATGAAAGAGGTTTGCACATCAAGATGAATCCCTCTGTTCTTGGAGCAAGCTGATCAGGAGTGAGTATTTCAGGAGCATTTCCCTCACCTCAGGTGGAGAAGCAAACAATTAACTGTATAGCCTCAGATTAAACTAAACAATGGTTTTAACCTATGCCACTGTAATCTACCTGACTTCCACTATCACCACTATCTGCAAATACCTACTTCTATCCCTTGTCTACTAGATTGAACCCACTGTATATTTACAATAATCTAGTCTAGGTTCACAACTCTTCCTAGGGCATGGTTATTTGGGGCATTGATACTTTTGGGGGAGCTCATCTACTTTAAGGATCATTTCCTTTAGCCATAGTTCCAACTAGTCCCACCAGTTTGAGATGCCATGTCTCCAGCTGAACCCATTTAATTATGACATTTATTTGCTAGAGCTGGAATGAGACTCAAGAACCCTGTTTTAAAATTTTTTAAATCAAAGTATAGTTGATTTCCACTTGGTGTGTTATTTTAATCAGTAGATACACTTCTTCAAGTGGAATTTAATGGAGGAGCTCAGCTTTAAAAAACAACTAAATGGAAATAAAAGTGCAGTTTAAACAAGAATACAGAAATGAGAAAGTCCAGGATTCCTCACTCCCCACCCACCATAAACACACCTGTTAAATGTGTTCAGAGCACAGCCTTAACATTCCTGATTTAGTCCAACTAACCCTGAGCCCTAGGCATCTTGCCTGAAGTCATCCAACTAGTAACCAACTAATAAGTCTAGGACCACAAACTCAAGTCCAGTGTATTAGTCAAGGTTCTCAAGAGAAGCAAAAACAATAGAATGTGTGTATGTGTGTGTGTAGTAATTGGAGGGGACTGGCAAATATGAAATTTGCAAGGAGGCAAGTAAACTGGAGACTCAGGGAAGAGTTGATTTTTAGCTCGAGTCTGAATGCTGTCTGGAGGCAGAATTCCCTCTTCCTTGGGGGACTTCAGTCTTTTTCTATTAAGGCCTTCAACCGATTGAAGGATATCCACCCACATTAAGGAAAGTGACTCACTCAATGTCTTCTGAGTTAAATGTTAATCATGTATAGGAAATACCTTCACAGTGACATCCAGACAGATGTTTGACCTAATATCTGGGTATCATGGCTTAGCCAAGTTGACATACAAAATAAGCCATCACACTCAGAATTCTTAATTAAAAATCCTGTGCTCTTTCCATTGTGAAAATGGTTTATGATCCAGCAGGAGAGAAAGAACAGTGTAGCATATACTGTTTGCTCCTTACCTAATACTCATTTTCCTCTTCCCCTTCCTAAGACAACCTACAATTTTTGTGTGAAGGCCAATGAGCCTACCTAGAATGTTACATTTTCTAATTATTCCTAAAGTTGTTTTTTGGCCAGTGAAATGTAACTAAAGATGAGTGGGTGCAGCTTTGGGAAATCTCCTTAAAGAGACAAGCTGAATCAGCTTGGCCTTTCACCATCCTCCTTTGTCTTGTCTGGAATGGACCTGAGGACTGAAGCTCCAGAAGATACCTTGTGATCACAAATGTCGAGAGGATCAGAAAAACCTAAGGCCTAACATTTTTTGAGTTGATGACCAGAAAGAATGAAGAGATGGAGCCAAAGCAAAAACAATACCCAGTTGTGGATGTGACTGGTGATAGAAGCAAGATCCGATGCTGTAAAGAGCAGTATTGCATAGGAACCTGGGATGTCAGGTCCATGAATCAAGGCAAATTGGAAGTGGTTAAACAAGAGATGGCAAGGGTGAACGTTGACATTCTACAAATCAGCTAACTGAAATGGACTGGAATGGGTGAATTTAACTCAGATGACCATTACATCTACTACTGCGGGCAGGAGTCCCTAAGAAGAAATGGAGTAGCCATCATGGTCAACAGAAGAGTCCGAAATGCAGTACTTGGATGCAATCTCAAAAACGACAGAATGATCTCTGTTCATCTCCAAGGTAAACCATTCAATATCACAGTTATCCAAGTCTATGCCCCAACCAGTAATGCTGAAGAAACTGAAGTTGAACAGTTTTATGAAGACCTATAAGATCTTTTAGAACTAACACCCCCAAAAGATGTCCTTTTCATTGTAGGGGACTGGAATGCAAAAGTAGGAAGTCAAGAAACACCTGGAGTAACAGGCAAATTTGGCCTTGGAATGCTAAATGAACCAGGGCAAAGACTAATAGAATTTTGCCAAGAAAATGCACTGGTCATAGCAAACACCCTCTTCCAACAACACAAGAGAAGACTCTACACATGGACATCACCAGATGGTCAACACCGAAATCAGATTGATTATATTCTTTGCAGTCAAAGATGGAGAA
>SJYQ01003843.1:58707-86519 GCA_006410935.1 Redunca redunca
CCAGAAAAACATCTATTTCTGCTTTATTGACTATGCCAAAACCTTTGACTGTGTGGATCACAATAAACTGTGGAAAATTCTTCAAGAGATGGGAATACCAGACCACCTAACCTGCCTCTTGAGAAATCTGTATGCAGGTCAGGAAGCAACAGTTAGAACTGGACATGGAACAACAAACTGGTTCCAAATAGGAAAAGGAGTACGTCAAGGCTGTATATTGTCACCCTGCTTATTTAACTTCTATGCAGAGTACATCATGAGAAATGCTGGACTGGAAGAAACACAAGCTGGAATCAAGATTGCTGGGAGAAATATCAATAACCTCAGATATGCAGATGACACCACCCTTATGGCAGAAAGTGAAGAGGAACTCAAAAGCCTCTTGATGAAAGTGAAAGAGGAGAGTGAAAAAGTTGGCTTAAAGCTCAACATTCAGAAAACGAAGATCATGGCATCTGGTCCCATCACTTCATGGGAAATAGATGGAGAAACTGTTGAAACAGTGTCAGACTTTATTTTTTTGGTCTCCAAAATCACTGCAGATGGTGACTGCAGCCATGAAATTAAAAGATGCTTACTCCTTGGAAGAAAAGTTATGACCAACCTACATAGTATATTCAAAAACAGACATTACTCTGCCGACTAAGGTCTGTCTTGTCAAGGCTATGGTTTTTCCTGTGGTCACGTATGGATGTGAGAGTTGGACTGTGAAGAAGGCTGAGCTCTGAAGAATTGATGCGTTTGAACTGTGGTGTTGGAGAAGACTCCTGAGGGTCCCTTGGACTGCAAGCAGATCCAACCAGTCCATTCTGAAGGAGATCAGCTCTGGGATTTCTTTGGAAAGAATGATGCTAGAGCTGAAGCTCAAGTACTTTGGCCGCCTCATGGGAAGAGTTGACTCATTGGAAAAGTCTAATGCTGAGAGGGATTGGGGGCAGGAGGAGAAGGGGACGACCCAGGATGAGATGGCTGGATGGCATCATGGACTCGATGGACGTGAGTTTGAGTGAACTCTGGGGGATGGTGATGGACAGGGAGGCCTGGCGTGCTGCGATTCATGGGGTTGCAAAGAGTCAGACACGACTGAGCGACTGAACTGAACTGAACTGTCTCCAGATTTTTTGCTTGTTTGTTTTATGAGAAAAAGAAAATAAAAAGACCCTTTTTCTCCCTATGCCATGTTAAGATTGTTATGCCATCTCAGTCCTTAATTTATATAGACAAGGATACAGGTAACTACAATGAAGATCTTGAAAACTGAACAATGATGACAACCCCAAGACTGTGCCTAAGGCAGCAAGGCAGAAGGAACAGGGTTTCTATGAGTGAGACGTCATGAACACATCAAACACTGTGGCAGACCATTGGGCAGGCACCCTGGGAGACTGAAGAGCTGCCATGAATCCAGCGAAAGTATATGGGGACATAAAAGGCTATAGGAAGAAAGGAGATGGACATTTAAAAGAACTAATTTTTAGCCACAAGCCTAGCAGAGTTGCTGGAATGAATTACAGTAAAGCTGTGTGACTTTTTTCTCTGAACCTTTCTAGGAAGGACAGGACAGAAGTAGAGCAAGAAGAAATTAACTATCCTCATTAGTATTCTCCAGTGTAACTCACCTCCTCATGATGGACCCTTTGATGAGCTTATCTTGACTGGTTTGTCAGTGGAAGCGCCTCCTCATCCCAAGGTTTTTTTTTTTTTTAAGACAACTGATTAAACTCTTTAACTTGTGACTACCAATGCCCACCTTGCAGCAAGAGCTGAATCACAAATCACTTTTAGACATTATTTTTCAGGGGTGTAGGTTGGGGAAAGAGAGAGAAAGAGAAAGATACTTAATCTGTTTGAGATGATTTAAATTAACTCTTGCTTTGAGGCAAAGAGAGAGAGTCTCTGAACTTTCCATAACCATCAAAAATCTTTTCTAAAGATCCTCTTCTTATGAGTATTTGGTTTTATGGAAAGAATGAGGGGTTGTACAGTACTGGTAAGGGTATAAGTGGGAGGATTTAGGAACTGAGTTTTTGTGAGTTGAAATGGGAAAGCTTCACTACATGGATGACCTTGGGTGCAAGACAATCATTAGCTGGAAGAGAACACATAATATCTTTGAGGAAAAAGAATAGAGTAGGACAGTTTTGAGTCAAGTTTGAAGCCTGAGATGTAAGTGAGAATCAAGATGTGTTTAGCAATAAGTGATCAGGATAGCAAAAGAACTAAGCAAGAGGACAAGAAACGGGCGGTTAGCAAATACAGGGTTGGAATTATGTCTGAAAATTGACAAAGGGAGATTTCTCCCCTCCTTTCATTTCCCTCTTTCTTTCCTTCCAGGACATTAGAGGTATTGGGCTCACTTTTCTGGCCAAGTTTCTTCCATCCTCTTTTCCCAACCCCCACACTGAAAATGAACATAATGGTCCTTATTCACAGTTCACCTCTGAGAAGTCTCTTGTGAAGCACAGAAATTCAAGCATGTTTATTATACTCCATCTGTTGTCAGGAATCTAAAAACTACTATTTGTGCAAAAAATACAACATGAAGTTGATTTTGACAAGGAAAAATAGTTATTTTAAAAATATTTTACACAATAGGGTATGAAACTCAAATCTTATAAAGCATCCATCAGTTCAGTTCAGTTGCTCAGTCGTGTCTGACTCTTTGTGACCCCATGAATCACAGCACGCCAGGCCTTCCTGTCCATCACCATCTCCCAGAGTTCACTCAAACTCACGTCCATCGAGTCAGTGATGCCATCTAGCCATCTCATCCTGGGTCGTCCCTTTCTCCTCCTGCCCCCAATCCCTCTCAACATCAGAGTCTTTTTCAATGAGTCAATTCTTCGCATGACATGGCCAAAGTACTGGAGCTTCAGCTCTAGCATCATTCCTTCCAAAGAAATCCCAGAGCTGATCTCATTCAGAATGGACTGGTGGACCTCCTTGCAGTCCAAGGGACTCTCAAGAGTCTTCTCCAACACCACAGTTCAAACGCATCAATTCTTTGGTGCTCAGCCTTCTTCACAGTCCAACTCTCACATCCATACCTGACCACAGGAAAAACCATAGCCTTGACTAGACGGACCTTAGTCAGCAAAGTAATGTCTCTGCTTTTGAATATGCTATGTAGGTTGGTCATAACTTTTCTTCCAAGGAGTAAGCGTCTTTTAATTTCATGGCTGCAGTCACCATCTGCAGTGATTTTGGAGCCCCCCAAAATAAAGTCTGACACTGTTTCTACTGTTTCCCCATCTATTTCCCATGAAGTGATGGGACTGGATGCCATGATCTTCGTTTTTAGAATGTTGAGCTTTAAACCAACTTTTTCACTCTCCTCTTTCACTTTCATCAAGAGGCTCTTTAGTTCCTCTTCACTTTCTGCCATATCTGAGGTTATTGATATTTCTCCCGGCAAACTTGATTCCAGCTTGTGTTTCTTCCAGTCCAGCGTTTCTCATGATGTACTCTGCATAGAAGTTAAATAAGCAGGGTGACAATATGCAGCCTTGACGCACTCCTTTTCCTATTTGGAACCAGTCTGTTGTTCCATGTCCAGTTCTAACTGCTGCTTCCTGACCTGGATATAGGTTTCTCAAGAGTCAGGTCAGGTGGTCTGGTATTCCTATCTCTTGAAGAATTTCCCACAGTTTATTGTGATCCACACAGTCAAAGGTTTTGGCATAGTCAATAAAGCAGAAATAGATGTTTTTCTGGAACTTTCTTGCTTTTTTGATGATCCAGCGGATGTTGGCAATTTGATCTCTGGTTCCTCTGCCTTTTCTAAAACCAGCTTGAACATCTGGAAGTTCACAGTTCACGTATTGCTGAAGCCTGGCTTGGAGAGTTTTGAGCATTACTAGCATGTGAGTCAGCCATAGGTATACATATATCCACTCCCTTTTGAAACTCCCTCCCATCTCCCGCCCCATCCCACCCCTCTAGATTGATATAGAGCCCCTGTTTGAGTTTCCTGAGCCATATAGCAAATTCCCATTGGCTCTCTATTTTACATATGGCAATGTAAGTTTTCATGTTACTGTTTCCATACATCTCACCCTCTCCTCCCCTCTCCCTGTGTCCATAAGTCTATTCTCTTTGTCTGTTTCTCCAATGCTGCCCTGTAAATAAATTCTTCAGTACCATTTTTTCTAGATTCTGTATATATGTGTTGCTGCTGCTGTTGCTGCTGTTGCTTCAGTTGTGTCCGACTCTGTGCGACCCCATAGACTGCAGCCCATCAGGCTCCCCCGTCTGTGGGATTCTCCAGGCAAGAACACTGGAGAGGGTTACCATTTCCTTCTCCAATACATGAAAGTGGAAAATGAAAGTGTAGTCGCTCAGTTGTGTCCAACTCTTCACGACCCCATGGACTGCAGCCTACCAGACTCCTCCGTCCATGGGATTTTCCAGGCAAGAGTACTGGAGTGGGGTGCCTTCTCTGATATATGAGGTGACCAAAGTACTGGAGCTTCAGCTCTAGCATCATCCCTTCCAAAGAAATCCCAGGGCTGATCTCCTTCAGAATGGACTGGTTATATGCATTAGAATACGATATTTATCTTTTTCTTTCTGAGTCACTTGACTCTGTATTCTGGGTTCTAGGTTCATCCACCTCATCAGAACTGCCTCAAATGCATCCTGATTCCAGTTTTTGCTTCACCCACCTTGGCATTTCACATGATGTACTCAGCATATAAGTTAAATAAGCAGGGTGACAATATACAGCCTTGACACACTCCTTTTCCTATTTGGAACCAGTCTGTTGTTCCATGTCCAGTTTTAACTGTTGCTTCTTGACCTGCATACAACTTTCTCAGGAGGCAGGTCAGGTGGTCTGGTATTCCCATTTCTTTAAGAATTTTCCACAGTTTTTTTGTGATTCACACAGTCAAAGGCTTTGGCATAGTCAATAAAGCAGAAGTATATATTTTTCTGGAACTCTCTTGCTTTTTCAATGATCTAACGGATGTTGGCAATTTGATTCATAGCATTATCCAAATTCTTCCACTGAAGTAGTATTTTGTTAAATAAATGTACATAATCTTAGCACTTTCTAAATTAATAAATATACATTAAAAATATTATGAGAAAAGTCTACTTAATTCTCTGAGTAAAGGGCATCTGAAAGAAAAACTATCTGTATTTTCTTTCTCTCTTTCATTGTTCTTTCTTTCTCTCTTTTTCTCCCTTTCTTTCTCCTCTTTCCTTCCCTCTTCTACTAAATTCCCTTTCCTCTTTGCTGTACTTTTGCAGCCTCAATTTCCTTTTAGCCAAATATCAATCAGCTAATTGGAATCTAATATTTGTTGAGTACAAACATGGTCTCATTTAATGCTCACAGTAAGCATCTTAACATTTAAAAAAAAAAAGATTTTTAGCCACTCGTTGAAAGTCACTTAACTAGTAAAAATAGTAGAAAATTTTCATTTTCCTTGAAATAAATTATCAGCTTTAAAAAAAGCCTTAGTAAATGATGCTAATTCTGTACACTTCCTCAAGTTATTTTCAAAGGCAGAGGAAGTATGAAAAGTGTCAGTCATTTGGTCGTGTCCAACTTTTTGTGACCTCAAGGACCGTAGCCAGCCAGACTCCTCTATCCATGGAATTCTCCAGGCAAGAATGCCAGAGTGGGTAGCCATTTCCTTCTTTAGGAGATCTTCCCAACCCAGGGATCGAACCCAGGTATCCTTCATTTCAGGCAGATTCTTTATTGTCTGAGCCACCAAGGAAGCCCTAGGGGAAGTATGCTGCTGCTAAGTCACTTCAGTCGTGTCAGACTCTGTGTGACCCCAGAGACGGCAGCCCACCAGGCTCCCCCATCCCTGGGATTCTCCAGGCAAGAACACTGAAGTGGGTTGCCATTTCCTTCTCCAATATGTGAAAGTGAAATGTGAAAGTGAAGCGGCTCAGTCGTGTCCGACTCTTAGTGTAGCCTAGAGTTAAAACTGAGAGCTGTTTGGGGGACATATAAACTGATTTGAATATGCTCATTATACCAATTTGATAATGAATACCCAGAACTAGAGGAACTTTAGTAGTAAAGTAATTATAGAAAATGAAATATTAGCATTTTAGTTTAGCAATTTTCTTTCAATATGTGGAGAAATATTACTTTATACAACAGAATTTGTAAACATGGTGGGTTTAATTTACAGTAATCCAGTTAATGGAGTTAGTGGCCAGCATGATGATGCAAACAGTTCCTAACAGTTGTCACAGAGCCTCACCGCTGGTCCTATACCTTTTCATGGCTCCATGTGATTTACAGTCATATACCTGTGACTTTCGGTAAAGCGTCTGCTTGCAATGCAGGAGACCCAGGTTTGATCTCTGGGTCAGGAAGATCCCCTGGAGAAGGAAATGGCAACCCACTCTAGTACTCTTGCCTGGAGAATTCCATGGACTGAGGAGCCTGATGGGCTATAGTCCATGGAATTGCAAAGAGTCAGACACGACTGAGCGACTTCATTTTTACAAAAAGACAGAAAAGGGTAAATGAGCAGCTTGGTTATTGTTTAACCATGAAATAATTTTCCTGCTTTTTACCCAATAGGAAAATTATATGATAAGCAAAAGATTGCTTTTCATATTCACCACAATGAAGGACTACATTTCAAAACCGTTTTACTTTGATGGTTCAATGACTTTGTTTNATAAATGTATCTATTAATAAGAAGGTTAAAGTTCAAAATAATCTATTTTTTAAATGCCACCCAATTTTCTGATATATTTAAATAATATTGCATACTAAGCTGAAACTCCAGTACTTTGGCCACCTCATGAGAAGAGTTGACTCATTGGAAAGGACTCTGATGCTGGGAGGGATTGGGGGCAGGAGGAGAAGGGGACGACCCAGGATGAGATGGCTGGATGGCATCACTGACTCGATGGACGCGAGCCTGAGTGAACTCCGGGAGTTGGTGATGGACAGGGAGGCCTGGCATGCTGCGATTCATGGGGTCACAAAGAGTCGGACATGACTAAGCAACTGAACTGAACTGAACTGAACACTTAAATGAAAAAAGTTTGAAACCTCAGCATTTCTAAGAAAAGAAATACTCTCTGATGAGCCCTCTCAGCATTTTTAGTTCATAGCACAGTACCTGGTATATATTTATACTCAGTAAAATTTAGTGAATTACTATGAATTATTTTATCTTAAAAAATTTTATATTGTATACTGGAAGAAATCTAGGAAATTTTAAGCATCCAAAAATTATGATCTAAAGTAAAGCATGAGTCAATAATGAAATGAATTGTAGGCTAGGATCTATTGGTTTTATGATATTTTGAGATGTAAGTTTATTTTAAAGTATTCTATGAATAGCAGCAGCACACTTAGCTACAAAATCCTTAATTGCTAAATATTTTATGTTTTAAATGGATAACCTCTGAATGGCAATTTTTTTTAGTGTTATTTGTACTTACCTTATGTTAAGTATAGTACATATTTAACATCTGTCTATTATGAACACATTCGTTCACATATGTAAACTTTTGCTAGGACACTCCCTCTTTATCTTTACTAAAGGTTTCCCCTCACAATAGCACTTCCTTCTGCTTTCTCAAAAGGACACCTCTGTCCTACTCCTGCAAAGCAGAATTAATGGGATCCAATGCTACTCTTGTTCACCTCTCTTCCACAGGATCCATGAATCCATAACCATCGCTCATCAAGCCTTTCTCTTTTGTGACTCTCATGTTGTTACTGGTTTCTTACAGCTTCCATTTATTGACTTCCAAGAGATTCAGGTTTTACAACTTCAATGCCTGGACTGAACTCCATCTCTTTTCATTCCTTGTCCCACTACCACATTCATCAGTGAACCTTCCAAAGAGATTGGCCCAACTCTCCGTCTCAGGCAGAGACACCCTGGTCATTACCCAGAACTGGTCCTTCAAGATGTCAAAGTCTGAAACCTGCCTCTCAGTCCACAACATCTTTATTCTCACATCATGAGCTCTTATACCCCTATGGAATTGTTGCTTTGTGCCCATAATAACTCTTGGTTTCCAACCCCTTTGTGCTGTCCTCAGGTATGAGAAAGCCAACTACCTTCGTGGCCTCATCACCCAGTTAAAGATCCCATGTTGAATCAATTAAACTTTCATTTCATTAGCCCTTCCCTCTCTTCCCCAATCCCAGACACATTCCACAATCTGTTCTCTCCACTCCTATTCCATGGCAGCATACTGCTGAAGAATGTTGCTTAGTGATGTGTACTATAGAGGAAAGAAATTTATGTTCTCTGACATCAGCTGGGTTTTCAGTGTTTCTCAATAGTATTTTTGTGATTTTTATCGGTTTCTTTTCTATTAACTATTATTTGTTACCTAAAACTTACTTCTGATTATCTCCCTCTAACCAGGGAGAAGATTTAGGCCAATTAATACGAATTCTCCATTTCGCTCCTCTCCAAAACTCTTTTCTTTCTTACTCTTGCGTTAGATAAAAAGAAAGATCGCTACATTTCCTTTGCTAAACTTTCCATCCATATTTTTAAGCCAAATTTTCCCCATCTTCTGCACACATTTTCTTTTAGTTCCTTTAATTTACCCTCATTTTCTTTCTTTCAGTTAATTTCCCTCTTTCCCTTGGTAAATGAAGGCCCAAGTTGTCACCACACTTAAGCTAAGTTTTTCTCAGTTTTGCTTTCAACTTAAAAAAGGCCATCCTCTTTCTCAGTTACTTCATAATTAAACTTTTAAAAGATAGTCTTTTGTTTCTGCTCCCTCTTCTTTCCCTGGCATTGTTTTTAGTAACTGAGAGCCTAGACTTCCTCCCACTGGTGTACTGGAACGGTTTTCTCCCAGATAAACAAATCCCCATATCCAGTGTCTCTCCCTAAACTACTCAAGTTTTAATCTAGCACTGTAGACCATTCTGCTTGTCAAATGTCCAAAGTGTCCTCCCAACAAATATTTAAATCACAACCACATGCAGTACATGCAGAAGCCCATGGACTAGAGATGGAACATCCTACTGAAGTTATGAGCAAGAGCTATCATGACAGAGAAAAACAGAGAGTGCTCAGCTCTCCCGGGGAGAACTGGGAACAACTACAGCCGTGTGTCATCTTTAGTGCCGGTACTAGGACTAGTATGCATTTGCTGCATGAAAAAGAGGAAGGGAAGCGTGGAAGATAGAGACAGCATGCCTGGGGCACTTCTCTGGCAAGTTTTGGAAAAATTTAATGTATGTGAGTAGATGTAGAATATCAAGCATTCAGAGTGTTTTATAGGATTGGTGAAGGTCATATGTTGAAGGACTTTTTAGACCAGGAGAGGTTAAAATCTGTCCCATTTGTATCAATGAGTCAATGGAGACTTCTAAGATGTAGAGCTTGATGATGTGATTTAACCAAAATAGAACAGATTGTAGAGCCTCTGAAACCAACCCTTCATTTACTAAAATTTTGATTAAGGGAAACTTCATTCTCCTAACCAGTCAGTCTTTAAAACTTAGACTTCTATGTCTAGTCTGCCCTTCCCAATCACTCTCTATATTGTCCATACCAAACTCTATCCATTTCACTCCACATCTCTTGCATTTTGGTTTTCCATTCCTCCCATTCTCCATGTCCAGATTCAAACTTCACTGATTAGCTCTTGCTTGGACTTTTGAAGCACATCATACATTGAGGTCTCTCTTTTTATTAACATGCTCCCCATAGTGTTCGAGTTATATAATCTCTGCAAGGAATAAACCAATATGCCAAACTTTCTCCAGGTCCATCTGATATGAAAAGGCTTTTATTTCCTTTTATTAAAACTTTATTGTACACTTACTATTTCAGAGGCACTCTGCTGGTGCTTTGTTATCTTATTTTACATTTACACCTAAGAAAATAATTTTGTATTAACACTAAAGCATGTCAGGGGACTTCCCTGGTGGTCCAGTAGCTAAGACTCTGCACTCCCAAGGCAGGGGCTGGAATTTGATCCTTGGTCAGGGAACTAGATTCCACATGCCACAACTAGGAGTCCACATGTAGCAATGAAGACTGAAGATCCTTCACGCCTTAACTAAGACCTGGCACAGCCAAATAAATAAACACATGAAAAAAAACCTCACTAAAACATGTCATAGCTGTATATACAGCCTCTGTCAGCATCTCCCTCTCCTGAATCCCCTTCCCTCAACTTTAATTTGGTAGCTCTGTCCCTAACACACTGTATAGGTTAAGTCCTTATTTTAAGTCACCTGTGTAAACAGAGAACTTATTCATCTCTGGTATCACCTCAGAAAAAATTGGATTGCTACCACTCTAAATGAACCACTAAAGTAGCTCCTTCAAAGGGTTGGTGCAATTGTGAATCACTATATTTTACACTTGAAATTTATATAACATTGTACATCAATTGTACCTCAATAAAAATGTTAGTACATAAATCATATAGATCAATCTGATCTTAGAAGTTAATGAATTTTGTGACTACTAAGCTACTGAAAACATTTAAAAATAGCTTTGGTGCAGTGCTCCATTTTTATAACTTTGATGGCAAAACTAAGGTCATCACCATAAATCATGGTTTGAAAAGTGAAAGTGAAATCACTCTGTCATGTCTGACTCTTTGCGACCCCATGAACCGTAGCCTACCAGGTTCCTCCGTCCATGGGATACTCCGTCCAAGAGTACTGGAGTGGGTTGCCATTTTCTTCTCCAGGGAATCTTCCCAACCCAGGGATTGAACCTGGGTCCTCCTGCATTGTAGGCCGATGCTTTTACTGTCTGAACCACCAGGGAAGCATGGTTTAACTCTGCTTCAATCATAATTTTTAAATTATAGAGCATGCAATGCCTATTATTAGATATAATTAGCTTATTATTGCTGCATAGCCTTTAGTATCAGAAAAATCCAGAGGTCTTAATGTAGTAAGTTATAATTACAGAATATTAGAGTGGAGGCTGTGAGTTAATATCTCCACTAAGCCCGTTGGTCCTCAAAAGTAAAGAAACGGGTAGCCAATCTGCTTCTTGCCTTTAGTCAGGGCAGAAAGCAGAAGTATCCTACTGGCAAGTGCCCTATGACATTTATCAAGTCCAAGGAGAAGTTGTAAAATGGTGGCCTTTGGGTTGAATTGACTCAAAAGCTGTGTTTTATATAAACAGCATCATTTAAATAAATATTTACAGTTTGGGACAACTCACACAAAAATAAAAACTTACGGTTTCTGTTGAAAACACCTATCTGTCAAAGCAGGATCAACAATCAGATGGTTCTAAATAATATGTGCACGTGTGTACATGCAGAATTACTTCAGTCATGTCCAACTCTTTTGCTACCCTATGGACTGTAGCCTGCCAGACTCCCCTGTCCATGGATTCTCTAGGCAAGAATACTGAGTAGGGAGGAGAAAATTCTTCTAAAGGTATCACTTGTTACTACCTTTTCATCTCATTTGATTTCTTTCTACTAATACGATTCTGGGGCTGGGAAGAGGTGCGAAAAAGGAAGGAAGGGAGGGTTGAAGAAGCCTGGAGATGAATTTCCTGTCATCTTAATGGGAAGAGGTCTGAGAGTCAGAATTACATTTTAAAAATTATGATCATAAAATAGTATGCCATTTCTTGAATACTTGAGTGTTCATACCAGCATATTCTTGCCTGGAAAATCCCATGGATAGAGGAGCCTGGCAGGCTACAGTCCATGTGAAAGTTAGTTGCTTCTTGAGATCCCGTGGACTGTAGCCTATGTTCATGGAATTCTCTAGGCAAGAATACTGTAGTGGGTTGCCATTCCCTTCTCCAGGGGATCTTCCTAACCCAGGGCTTGAACCCAAGTCTCCTGCATTGCAGGCAGATTTTTTTCTATCTGAGACCCCAGGGAAGCCCAAACAAAGTTTATGGAATTCTCCAGGCAAGAATATTGGAGTGGGTATCCATTCTCTTCTCCAGAGGATCTTTCCAACCCAGAGCTTGACCCCAAGGCTCTCACATTGCAGGCAGACTCTTTACCATCTGAGCCACCAGAGGGTTCACAAAAGAGTCAGACAGAATTGAGTACATGCACACGTGTAATGTCCATAATTTATCCCAACTAGATGTTAACATCAATGATTTTAGTTTAGATTTAAAATGACCCTTTGATTTCTACTTATATCTTATTCTCTCATCTTTTTAAGAAGAGTGGTCATCAGAGCATTGATAGATGCAGTGAAAAGTGAAGAGGGAAATATACAGGAAATGGGTGGTCTTCAACATAGAAATTCAAAGCAGTAAGTTAGGTTAAGGAATATCATGGGTAGAAAGCCAAGAAAAGAAAAATAAAATGCATGGGCAATTGAGCCTGGGAGAAAATTCCTTGTGTGATAAGAAAATGCAGGATTGAAAACAGAGATTTTTATCTTTTCAAGTGTCTTAATACACCAGGAAACATCACAGGCAGAGTTGGAGAGCATATGAAGCAGAAGTCTAGAGAAGTCCCCAAACTGATGAAAGAATCTACTTCCCCAAATAGTTTAAGGATGTTTGTCTTTGGTGAGCCAAACCACTAAAATAAAGAAGGAGGCAAGGTCAAGGTTTTCTCTTCTAGGTTTGAAGGCATCCTGTTTCACCTGATCTGATACTGAAGCAACTGTATTTCTCTACAGAGCATGAAGCTGTATGTAAATTCATCCATTGTTTAAACCTATTCTGCAAATACGTAATAGGAGACAAAGAAGTCAGCTGGCTCATAACATTGCATTTTATACCTTTTATTAACATGTATCCCAGGGACTCATTTGCATAACATTTGCATTGCCTCAGCCATGGACTACAAACTCTTGATCTAGGAAGGAAATAGTGTGTGATGGGCTTATTGAGGCATTTGTGAGTGAAGGTTGTGGATGGAAGGAGAGAGGCATTTGTAAGTTCAGTTAAGACAGAAAATGAGTATTTAGGTTCCTTAAAAACCTCTCTTTCCACTTTAAAGCTATTTTGGGACTTAGAACCTCAACAGTAGAAATTGTTCTTACAGGGAACAAAGTTCTCTAAAAGAAAAAAAATGCTAATTCCATATTTGGCAAGAGGCTTTATTTTTTAATTAAATTTGAAGATAAATTTGTTTTTCAGATAGTATAAAAAAGCAATCTCAGAAAAAATGTCAGAAAAGTTTAGTTTTTTATTTAAAAAACCACAGAGATATAAATTGATTTATATTCTTGTTATGTTCCCTTGGATATTACACAGATTGAAAAGTTGTAACTAGAAAAGGAATTAAAAATAATTCTATAAAACTTACACTGAAAATTCAGAAAGAATAGAATGACATAATTCAGTAGTCAATACAAGGAGTCATTCTTTCCGGTGAACTGAAGTGTGCATTATTGCAGCAATAGCAGAAAGACTCATAGCTGACACTTATTTGGTGGAGTTCTGACTGAGTGGCGTGTTATTCAAACTTTCCCTGTGTAATGTACAACTCCATATACATATCTGTAGTTCAGAGCAGAAGAATTTTGCAAAATCTCTGCCAATCTCTATACACATATACATATATTTAAAAGGGTTATGTTACTTAAGTCATAGCCAATAAGCCATTTTAAAAGAGAGGAACAACTTACTGTAAAAACCAAGCCAGTTCTTACTGTGTGTTTTTAGTTAAATTTCACATGTCAAAGTTTGCTTTAAAAAATTCAGAATTTCTAGACATTTCTCCAAAGATGACATACAGATGGCCAAGATGCACATGAAGTAATGTTCAGTATTGCTAATTGTTAGAGAAATGCAAATCAAAACAACAATGAGGTATCACCTCATACTGGACAGCATTAAAAAGTCTACAAATAACAAATGTTGGAGAAGATGTGGAAAAGAGGAAACTCTCATACACTGTTTGTGGGAATGTAAATTGGTGGAGCTAATATGGAGAACAGTATAGAGATTCCTTAAAATACTAAAAATAGAGTTGCTCTATGACCCAACAATCCTATTTTTGGGTATATATCCAGACAAAACTATAATTCAAAAGATATATGCACTCCAATGTCCACAATAGCCAATACATGATAGTGTAAATGTTCATCAACAAATGAATGGATAAAGAAGTGGTATGTATATATATAATGGAATACTACTCAGCTATAAAAAATGAAGTAATACCACTTGCAGCAACATGGATGGACCTAGAGAGTGTCATACTGTGTGCAGTAAGTCAGAAATAGAAAACTAAATACCATATGATATCATTTATACATGGAAACTAAAATAAGACACAAACAAACATACCCAGGAAACAGAAATATAAACACAGATATGGAGAACAAACTTGTGGATGCCAAGCAGGAAGGAGGATGGAGGAGGGAGGGATTGAGAGATGGGATTAGTAGATGCAAATTATTATATGTAGAATAAATAAGAAAGTCCTACTATATATATAGCACAGGAAACTGTATTCAATATTCTATGATAAACCATAATGGAAAAGAATGTGAAAAAATATATTTATGTATAACTGAATGAATTTGCTACACAAACAGAATTAACACAATGTTGTATATCAACTATACTTCAGTAAAATTAAAATAACCTTCAAGGCAAAAAAAAATTGGAATTTAAGACATAAACAGCATAGAGTTTTATTGTTTTTCCAGTCCATCACAATCAGAAAAAGAAGTGAATTATTTCAAAGTCATCACTTGAAAGCTATATTATCATAGTTGGAAACTATCTTTGGGAAAGTTCCAACTGTCACCAGGGAACAAAAAATTATCACATTTCAATTCAGAGCTAAATTTTAAAGTGTTCCATTTATCACTGTATGGAATATTTTTGAAAAACATAGGTACATCTTTCTATGTTTTGTTGTTTGTTGCTCTAAATAATTTTCAGCTAAACAAAAGTTTCAACTTATATAAAATGTAGTTCATAACACAGTAACTACAGCATTTTTACGATAACTTACAATCTTCTGAGATGATGTTTCACAACTCCTTTAGTTAGAGCTGGCAAATATGATTTCTGTTACTCTTCTATTTTAGCTTTTCAGTAAGTGCCAGCAAATGAAATTATATTCCTTCCCTTTTATGGCTTTCTACAAGGCCCTGGCTTGTGAAGAAGGCATTTGTGAAGTTGCTAACATTAAAGTTAATGTTAAACAGCTTGTATTTTAACTATAGCTATTTTGCAGGTGGAAATACCTACATTTTGATTCTTCACCACACATTTTGGTAGTTGAAATAGTAAATGACCATACTTTCTTCTTACTTATTTGTATTACTGGAATGGTGGCCTCTTTACACCTTTGGAAACAAACGTTTCTATTAAAAGAAGATCTGGAATATTGATTGATATGGAGATGAAAGTTCATGTGATCAACATTTTTGTTTGTTTTAAATAACTTAGAAGCCAAAAAATGAAATTAGTTCACATGGCCAAAATGCAAGGCATTTTAGGCTTTTATAAAGAAGTAAACACTGACATGGAAATAAGGAAACCACTTAGAGAAATATGTGACGGGAAGAAGGCTTTTGTTGGAGGACATGGTGGCTTGCCATTAAAAACGATTACTGTTCCAAGAAGTCTGTCTGGCTAATGCCAGAGACTCTTTATCAACAAAATAAGTGAAGCATGCTATGCCTCAGACATGTTTCTACACACTCCTTGAAAAAGTCTGAGCAATTGTAAAAATAAGAATGAAGAGTAGAAGCTGTATTGGTCATAGTCTTGTTTGAAGTGATCCCTGGTGATCTCTACCACCACTCTGAGCTCACCTCCAGGCCCCAGCTCTGTGCCTGTGACAAATGGAAGCAATAAATGACATCCTCATCAACAGGATTCCAGCAAAAGCTCTGACTACATTTCTCTTTGCTTTTGACCACATATATTGGCATTGTTTAGATATAGCTAAAGGAAGTGAAAAATTGATTTAGGTAAAAGGGTCAAAAAGAAGCCAAAGAGGCACTGCTAATAAGAATGCACATTAAAATATGCTTTCATATGATAAGACTGTTACTCCTAAAACACTCTTTGAAAATCAGTTTTTATGGAATGTACTTATTGGGCCAACCAAAATAATCTATACTATCAAATATTTTAAACTATTGAAATTCTGAACAGTGCCTCCTTTCTTATGTAATCCTTTGTCTTACAAGATAAAGGAATATTTTCATTCATTTTCCCTTACTTAAATGGTTGTCCTGTCGAAAGTAATAGTGCTCTGATATTAGGATTTTTTTCTTTTTTAACTAAGCAGTTCTCTTCTTTTTGATGCATGTTTGGTTGCCTACACATATTTGTACAACCATGTGCTAGCCTGTTAGTCTATTTGATTAGGTGTGATCACTGGCCAGTTGGATTTATACTTTTTATGGATCTTTTTTGTTAGAACTCAACAAACATTTAATAATGATCATTATAAAGAAGTATGGAAACAGCCACAGTATAGTTCTATATAATCAGTGAAAGTGAAAGTTGCTCAGTCGTGTCCAACTCTTTGTGACACCATGGTTGTAGCCTACCAACCTCTTTTGTCCATGGAGTTCTCTAGGCAAGCATACTGGAGTGGGTTGGCCATTCTCTTCTCCAGGGGATCTTCCCTACCCAGGGAGTGACCCTGGGTTTCCTGCACTGTGGACAGATTCTTTACCATCTGAGCCACCATGGAAGCATATAATCAGTGACTATAGTCAATTATTGTATTTTATGCAATTTTCTAATTTCTAACATTTTAATATAACTGATACATAATAGTATGTCTGAAAAATCAAATAAAACTTTTTAAGAGTATTCTTTCCCATTCTCAGAAATAAGCCACCTAATATGATTTAATTGAACTTTGATATTCTTTAAAAACATACTAATTAACCTTTTAAAATACAGAAATTCATAATTTTAAGTCTGTTATGAGCCTAAGAAATTGTCTAGCTCAATTGCCTTCATTTTGCAGATTAGAAAATTTGAGTCACTGAATGAAAAAATTGCCTGGATTCATGTAGCAGATGTGAATAGAGTAGACAGAGCAATTTGAATATGAAACAAAATAATTACAATCTAAAAACCTGAAATTTTCTTCTTTTAGTGAGTATAAGCCCCCATCCATCTACCACATGTGTTTGGTATAAGATTAGAAGCCAGTGTTTCCCTTTTTGAAAAATACTCTTTGTATCATAGAAACATAAAGATAAAAAAATAACTTTTATTCTCATTTGTTTCAACAGATATTTAGAGAGAATGATTGCCTTCCAAACAATAACAAAAATGTTTTGCAGTTGTTTAGTAGCTAAGTTATATCTGACTCTTTTGTGATCTCATGGACTATATCCCTCCAGGCTCCACTGTCCATGGGATTCTTCAGACAAGAATACTGGAGTGGGTTGCCATTTCCTTCTCCAGGGGATCTTCCCAACTCAGGGGTTGAACCCATGTCTCCTACATTGGCAGGCGGACTCTTTACCATTTGGCTACCAGGGAAGAGGTCAGTTCAAAACATTTTATTAACATTTTCATAACAGCAATATATAATGTGTAATTATAAAATATTTTGGGAGTTACTCAGTGTTACTGAAATTCTGATGTTTTAATAAATTATTCTGTTGCTAAATCCAAGCTGTACACTTTCCAGTCTCCAAATTATTAAGTAAACCATTATAGAATTGAACACACATTATACCTTGTCTTCCCTCATTAGTCCTACTTTTCAAGCAATGGTAATCTGAATAGATATTTTTATTTTGGCTCTTTTTGTAGTGAGTTATAAACAAACAAAAAAGGCAGGGATAACTATATGATGAAACATGTAACCATTAAAACCCTGTTATTAAATCATCTTATAATGGCAAAGGAAAAAGAATATAATTTAAGTGAAATAATCCATAAGATCCCATTTATAAATATACATACACACACACAGTGCAAGCCTGTAAGAAATATTCAAGAATATTAAGAATGTTTTCCCCCCTAGGGGTTTTGGAGGAATTTTTTAAAAATAAATGTCAGTATTTTTAGCATTTTCTACAATTATCTGATATACTTTTATAATCAGGCAAGATTAAAAATAACTTCAAAAGAATATAAACATTAAAAACTAAAGTATGGAGTATAATTATATATGTGCAATTCAGGTTGCTTAAAGTTTGCATTTGGACAGCATCTTTTCTCCAGAGAATGTTTAGATCTCGTGAGTATGTATTTTCTAAGGAGGTAATGAGACAAAAGACATTTTTTGCTCAGAGAAAGATTAGAAGCATTGCAAAGCGGAAGAGTCCAGTGGCACAGGAAACAAAAGTAAAAGAGTTAAGATAAGGGACTGCTGAGAAAAACAAGAGAGCCTGTGACAAGTAGTAAAAACATTTTCTGAGTGTTTTGGCTTATAACATTTGTCAGAGAAAAGTAGAAGAAAGTAAAATTTTGGCAACATCTGCAATATGGCAGAAATTTTTCGGTCATTTAATTCTTAGTTGTATTGCACTGGCCTCATATATTCTCATATAAATTATGGATAATTTACCTCATCTTGGTGAGTTATCCAGAAAAGCAGAATCACAAAATTAAGGAGACCAGGATTTAAATCTAAATTAGTTGGCACCTGAAACTTCTGCTCTTTGCATTTCACCCCACTTTCTCCAGAGTCTTTTGGTGAAATAACTAAACAGTTTGTTTTCTAGGACTTTAGTGACTGTTATTTGACTGAAAGAGAAAGGAGAATTTGGTCCTTTTTACTTTCAGATAGGAAAGTAGAACCCGGGAAGTGTTTAATGTAGAGACAAATTTCTCAGTGTTCTCAGTTCTCTAGCTGAGAGGAAGCCAGTAAAACAAAACGGCCACCAGAGTAAGATAGACCTTAGTACTCAGATCACATTTACTAAATATGTGACATCAGGCAAGTTTCCTAATGTTTCTGAGTCTAGATTTCTTTTCTTTAAAATGATTTAATGATACCAGCATACAGGGTGGTTGTAAGGATATATGAAAAAAATACTCCAAGTGTGCTTAGAAGAGGTCATCGTATACAGTAGGCACACAGTAAATGTTGGTTATATTTTCCTTGTATCTTGGCCGTTGGAGACATATTACAGCAAGCTACTCATTGCCCAAGACATTTTAAAAAGTACTTATTTATTTGGCTACATTGGGTCTTAGTTGTGGCATGCAGGATCTTTAATTGTGGCACACTGACTTAGTTGCCCCATGGAATGTGGCATCTTAGTTCCCCGACCAGGGCTTGAACCCATATCTCCCATATCTCCTGCTTTGGAAGTCATATTCTTAACCACTGGACCACCAAGGAAGTCCCCCAAAGTGTTGATTAGTTGTTACTGAACTTTCACTAACAGTTGGCAGCTATCTATGAATTCTTAAGTACAAGTAATTATTTTTTAAAAGTACATCTTGTTGAGATGTTTCATTGTGATTTTCCCTTTGCCATTTTGTTTTTCTCCATGAACTTCAGTTTTCTGCTGTCAAAATATAGAGATGAAATTTAATAAAGTCATAATCGAGCTTGTATTTAGAGTATGTAGCATCTCAGTATTATCAAGTTCAAGAAGTCAACAGGATGAATCAGGCTCATATTTTTTTAGCCTGAGCTAGAACAGCTTCTATCACTGTAACTATTGACATTGTTTTCTTTCCAACTTGAATGTTCCAGGTAGCAAATCTGTCTCCTGCAAGTTCTATCACTCTCTTTAGTGGCAGCTTCTCACATTTACTTTCTTTATGTGGTACTGGATTTCATTCATGCCCTTCTTTCAATGGTCCCATCAGAAACACTGACATATATACACTGCTCTGTATAAAAGTGATAATTAATGAGAAGCTACTTGTATAGCACAGGGAACTCTACTCAGTGCTCTGTAGTGACCTAAATGGGAAGGAAGCCTGAAAAAGATGGGGTATATGTATACATATAACTGATTTACTTTGCTCTACAGCAGAAACTACCACAATATTGTAAGCCAATTACACTCCAATAGAGATTAATTTTTTTGAAAAGAGAAGGAACAATGGCATCACTTGAAGAGCCGTTAGAAACTCCTGGGCCTCAATGCAGACCTGCTGAATCAGAGGCTCTACAGACGTGGCCCAGTCGTCTAGGCTTCAGTGTCACATCCGGGAACACTTGCTCCAGTTTGAGAATCTGTGTTTTCGATGGTTACAGCTAAATCACTACCAGCACTCAGGTCTCGTGACAGTAACCCGGCCCCTCCGCCCCCACAGGTTCAGTTCTTGGCTACTGCCTGTTTGCTTTCTTTGGGGGCATTTTCAGTAACATTGACCTTGCAACGTCTCATGTCAGCCTCCACAGGGAGAGTTCCCTTTTACAGCAGTTTCACAAAGTGGCATTCAAAGCATGTCTTCATGCCTCTATGACCTTCTCCCAATCCATTTCCTGTTTACCACACTAAACAGTGTTTACCACACTGTTAAGACCTCCATGGAGGTGAGAGCACAGTATATAACTAGTGTTCTTTTTAAACATTAACAGTTTGATCTTGTTTTCTTAGGAAGTTGAGACTCACTCTGTAGATTAAAACCTAACAGCAAAACAAAAGCAAAAACATAACCCAAATCATCAAACCAAACAGAAACCCCCCAGACCAAGTCCGTAAAGTAACAGAAAACTTAAGCAGTATGTATCTAATTAAGATCATTGAGGGTCGCTGTTACATCGCACAGGCGTGTTTGGTGTCAGCCACTTTTGGTTTACAGAGCAGAGTTTGGTCTCCTCCACCTATCTATATAAGCAACATAAACACAAAGTGGAACCTGAGCTTCTTCAACTTCTGATACAACATGTCGATGTGAAATAAATAGCAATACGCTTATAAAATAATGGAAAGTGAAAAGAGAGTTAAGTTTCATTTCTATTTGTATTGCTAAATTTTGTTTTGTTTCACTTGATTTTGTTTCTTTTCCACAAATTTTTTTCCAAGTCAGGGAAGCTGTTAACATTACTGCTTCTTCAAGATGCGGGAAACAGTAGTCAATCATGGACTGGGCAGTTGAAACCTCAGTTGTCTAAACTTGACTACAGTTTGATGATGCTATTTTTGGTGCTACAATTTGTAAGTGCTTACTCATTCCCCACAATGAAATCCCTTTCAATGGACTTTCTCCTTTATCTAACCATGTATATTTCTCTTAAGGTTCAACAGACCGTATACCTACTAATGTTTTTATCAGAAAATGAGGGGGGAATTTTGGGACAATTTGCAATTATTTTTTATATAAAGAACAAAAGTTAAGTGCAAAACAGTGAATGCAATGCAATTATTAAACAGAGAATCTTTTTGCAGAAAAGATTTATTCTTCATTTCTCTCCTCAATAGCTTTCCCTCCAGAGCTATGAAAAGATATCCAGGAATATTGTCTACTTTATCCGTGTATATATTTTGCTTTATTCAAATCTCAGGAATAAAATCTATGAACTTCTTGTTATGAGAAACAAAATATTTTCGTATCACTGTTACTTTACATAGTGAGTGAGTGCTAAGTTGCTTCAGTAATCCACCAGGCTCCTCAGTCCATGGAATTCTCTAGGCAAGAACACTGGAGTGGGTTGCCATGCCCTCCTCCAGAGGGTCAGTCCTGACCCAGGGATTGAACTCATGTCTCCTTCTTTGGCAGGTGGATTCTTTATCACTAGCGCCACCTGGAAACCCCGCTTTATATAGTGACATGTCATATATACGTTTAGTATTCTTGTGGACAATTAACAGACTGGAAAATAGAGTACCGAAAATTATTATTTGGGGGGTATATTATCTTATTATTATTTGAATAATCAGCATTTGGCACAGTTCCTGATACCTTATAGACAGTGCATGTTAAAATCACGAGTGCATAATTACTAATATTCACTGGCTTGATTAATAATTTGGGTAGTTTTAAAAAAGTCTTAAAATGGATAAGGAATGAAGCAGGCTATGATTCATCATCATAGATTAACTAGTAGGAGTTTAAAAACTGAACAGCAACAACAACAAAAAAAAACCCTTTAGAAATGACATCTGAGTCATAAACCCAGTAATAGAAGCCTTAAGTTTTAAAGCATGTGTTGCAATCACTTAATTTCAATCATTCCTTCACTATCCTCCAACTTCACATGCCATGTTCGGAGGCAATATGTCAAGATGTGAAGCGACCAGCTTACCACGGAGAGTGCAGATACAGAATTCCTCTTCTGCTTTCATCTACATTTTGTCATTTTGTTTTCTTTTAGGAGAGATGGGGGTTGAACTTCTGCCTTACATCAACACTTGAAAACGTGTTTATTAAAATAAATATGTTTATAATAGGCATTTTTTTGTGTATTATACAAATGGTTTATTTGGTTTCTGTTTCACAATCTAATTTACTTAAAAAGTCTTTTCCAAGGGTAGGCATATTTTATTTTTGTAATTTTTTGTTAGTTCCTGAATTGGGGGGAAGATTTTTTTTTTCACTTAAACACTTAAATTTCAAGACATCTTCAGATGCTTCTGAGTAATATGAATTCTAGCCGATGGTTAGTTCTTCACAATCCATTTAAGAATCACTCTGAGAAAAGCAACAGTGTTGAAGATTCAGTCTCTCTTTGCAGTTCTGTAAGTTAAAATGACTGAAAATGAAACTTTGTATGTGGTTAGTGTAGACTGAACTCACCCATGTTTCTCAACTTAACTTCCTTATTTTGGGCAAATATACTGTCGTTAATACTTTCTTTATTAATTCAACAAGGGATTAGAAAAAAGGAGAATGGTTATTTTAAAAAGTGTTTCCCAAGATGATAAGTGAAATGACTAAATTCATTCTATTAACAAAATGTTAAGTGTTTTTATCTTGCTTAAAAACTTCAAATTTGTTTCCATTTTCATATTTGTTTCCATCTATCCTCTTCAAAGCCTTTCACTCTGTTCAGATTCATGCCTTAATTTTCTTTAAATCTACTCTTTATATAATCACCTTTCCAAAAAACTCCTTAGCTTGCTTAGGACCACTCGTATTGAAAATATTACTCTATTTTGTATTTTCTTACATTCTGCTTAAGAAAAAGAGTTATTGGGTTAAAAAAGAAACCCAACAATAACCATTAGCCTTTCCCCACCTTCTACTCTTACATATAAATTCCTCATTTAGTGTCTCAAGCTTTTCTACACTGTGGTCCCATTGATATCCTCAAGCACTTTGATTCCCTAACCCCATGGACAGAGGAGCCTGGTAGGCTGCAGTCCATGGGGTCGCACGGAGTCGGACATGACTGAAGCGACTTAGCAGCAGCAGCAGCATTCCCTACCATAAGTCAAACTCCACTTTATTGTCTTCCAGTTGTAACTTGTAGGTTTGTTCAATCTTTTAATTTACATTATCTCCCTCTCAGCTTCTTATAATCTACATCTACCTCCTTCAGGATTAACATTTAATACACAAATATCTACTAAGTGTCGTGCTCTCTTGGTTCTCTGGATCCATGACAGCATGGATCCCACTAAGTGTAATGCTGCTGCTGCTGCTAAGTCGCTTCAGTCATGTCTGACTCTGTGTGACCCCATGGGCGGCAGCCCACCAGGCTCCCCCGTAAATCCCTACTAGGTGTCACCATGTCCCTGGCCCCAAGGTAGAAAATGGAGAAATGGAAGTGAACAACTAAAGAATGGTCCCTGCACGTGTAGAGCTTACAGTAAATAAAACCAAAATCACCAAGTTAAAAAACTAAACATTTACTTAAAAACACTTGGAAGGTACTTTCTCCATTGGTCCCACTCTCTCTACCCCCCCATCCCCACCCCCACCACTGTATCCACAAGTACATTCTCTATATCTGTGTCTCTATTTCTATCCTGCAAATAGGTTAATCAATATCATTTTTCTAGATTTCATATATATGCATTAATATATGATATCTGTTTTTCTCTTTCTGACTTACTTCACTCTGTATAGCAGGTTCTAGCAGAGAAGGCAATGGCACCCCACTCTAGTACTCTTGTCTGGAAAATCCCATGGATGGAGGAGCCTGGTGGGCTGCAGTCCATGGGGTCGCACAGAGTCGGACATGACTGAAGCGACTTAGCAGCAGCAGCAGCAGTAGCAGGTGGGACTTTGCTGTATAACATAGAAAGCCCACTCTGGAGTTCTGTGATGGGGTGGGGTAGGGGTAGGGGAGGGAGGGGGAGCTGTTGTTGTACAGCCATATAATTTGTGTTGTTGTACAGCAGAAACTAACACAACATTGTAAAAATTTAAAAAAAAAAAACAAAAAATAAAAATAAATTCTAAAACAAACACTTGGAAGAAAAGATCCAGAGAATCATGAGAGCAAAACAGAGAGACTCAATTTAAATTGAGGAATTTCTCAGTTAGCAACACTGTGAGATCCAAAGTACAGACAGGATTAGCTGAGCAAAGATTAGGTGGAAATCCATTCAGTCAGAAGGAACAGCATTTTCATAGCATTAAAGAACTTTCTGAAGAAGATTAACTGTGACCATTGAATAAAATGAGAGAAGGAATTGCATCTAGATGGAACACCTGTCCCAGGCTGCAAAAGAAAATGTGCTTATCCATTCCTTCTTCTAACCTGAGTACTGAACAATTTTTATGTAATTATCCATCCTTGACTTACAAATTTTGTAAATATCTTATATCCCCTCATAGCTCAGTTGGTAAAGAATCCGCCTGCAATGCAGGAGACCCCGGTTAGATCCCCTGGAGAATGGGTAGGCTACTCACTCCAGTGTTCTTGAGTTTTCCTTGTGGCTCAGCTGGTAAAGAATCTGTCTGGATGTGGGAGACCTAGGTTCAATCCCTGGTTTGGGAAGATCCCCTGGAGAAGGGAAAGGCTACCCAATCCAGTATTCTGGCCTGGGAATTCCGTGGACTGTATAGTCCATGGGGTCGCAAAGAGTTGGACACGACTGAGCGACTTTCACTTTCACTATCTCCCCTACTAAACCAGCTCCTTGATGGCAAGAATTATTTCTTATTCCTATTTTTGTCCTCTGTATCATGCATAATGATCCATGGGTAGTCACAACAAGGCTGACTTCCTAAGTGTAGTACTGAGAGGGACCCATTGTTGCCTTAACTCTCTATTGTCACCGTCTTCCATTTCTCAATACTTTTGGAATAAAGCGGCCTGCATTTTCATATTTCACTGAAACCCCCAAGTAACTTAGTTAGTCTTGAGTGAATACAAAGGTTCCGAGTGAATGAGGGGCTCAAAGTTTAAAGGAATCGAATTAGAGTATTCTGTAGGGTATTTTTTCTTTTAGGGTCAACTTTATTCCAGGAACACCATATGATTCTTGGTTATATGATGGATAGCTGAGAAATGGACAGTGTTCTTTAAGAGAAGTCCCTAGTCCTTCAGGGTGCTATTCCTTAAGTACTAAATTGAACTTATTCATTTGGCCACTGTGACTTATTTTGGTCTTCCTAGAACCCACTCAGTTGAAGCATTTTCTTTCATGAACACTTTTCAGAATCTACACTAGGAATTAGTCTAAGTCCCAGACATTATTTATGAGGTCATTCATCTTTTTGCATTATATGAATTCTTTGTCCCCTATCACAAGTGCAAATGTGGAAACATATTATGTCATTCAGGCCCCTGCTCATGAGTCTCCAGAAGCTTATTAAAAAAAAAGCAGAAGCAACAAAGAACTTCAATTAGGAAGTTTAATCACATTATTTGTGCCTGGCAGCGACTGAGACTGGACATTTTGAAGCTGAAGACTTGTGATTTTGGGGGTCTGAAGAAACTAGTTTTGTTCTTAGTTGAGATGAGTACAATGCTGGAAAGTTGTGAGAACAAGCACAGTTGTGCGAACCTGGAATAAATATTGAGTTATTGACTGAATTGCTCTTTTTATTTGAGAAACCACTTGAAGAATAATGAAGGATTTTTTCATGCTCCAGTTCACCAAGCTATAATCAATGTTATTACAAAGTTTTGATATGACAGGCTACCTCCCTCTATCTGTCTGGCCAATGATCCATGGATTATGACCTCTTTCGTGAGGTTGACGACCTAAACTATTTTACCTCATGAGGAGTTTTTACAGTTATTTGCAGCAGTGAGTCGAAAAAGTACCTATAGAGTACAACAATGTACCATTCATTCAATTCATTGCCTGCTGACACAGTGTACAGATTCCAAGTCTATTTCATGTGAGACTTTTAAGGATCCCAGTGGACAAACTCATATACATACTGAGCTTAAGCCTAGGTTGTTATTTCTCTGTTAAATAATGATGGTGAATATTTCCACTAATAGTGATTGCCATACTTCATCATCTTTCAGAAGAGCTAAGAACATATTGTAAAATTAGTGACTATAAATATTGTTTTGAGAGAAGGTGAAATTTAACCCTATGCAATGAAGCAGGACTGCATAAATCTAGCCTTGTCACCTTGGTGATTATATTTAGAAACATGGAGTTATACTCTTGCTCAGCGAGAACATTCATTTTGTAATGGTGGAATATTGTGAATCTGTATTATTTATGAACACATATCATCCCTGTGGATTTTATTTTTCTAAATCCCTCAAGAAGGATTCCTCTTTGGTAGCCTACTTGTACATTGTACATTTTTCCTGGGAGTTCTTAATGTATTCACTTTTATTGTTTTATCTCTCTAGCTGAAAGCTCCTTGAATGTAGGGACCACTCTTTGAGGGCAGGGATTTTTTGAAATCTTTATCCACAGTTTTCTGGAAAGTAATAAATGCTTATTAAATAAATAATGAAAAAAACATGTAAATGATTCTTCTTTTAAATTATATCATAGGTATCTGTATCTCCTTAGTCCAGCCACTTAAATAACCATCAAGTCTATGAAAGACAGTCTGATGCAGTAGGAAATTTATACCAGACCCAGAAGGTGTAAGGACCTCTGAGAAGGTGCCCATGTGTGATGAGCTCTGGAAAGCAGAGTGTTTTCTATCCTAGAGGCAAGACTATCTAGCTCAAGTGGCAGAGGCAGGCGGTGTTGAGCAAACAGCAAAGGGCCTGCTTTGATGCCTCTGCTCACAGTAAACCACATCCTCACCCTTGGGGTGAGTTAGTCTCTGAAGGGCCTGGCCTGTGCTCTAACATCTGAAATGAAGCACTCCTTTTTAACTTTTGCCTCCCCCCCAGCACCCAAATATAGGCTGTAGTCGGAAGATGGAGAAGTATAATTAAAGCCCCTCAGTTCAGTTCAGTTCAGTCGCTCAGTCGTGTCCGACTCTTTGCGACCCCATGAATCGCAGCACGCCAGGCCTTCCTGTCCATCACCAACTCCCAAAGTTCACTCAGATTCATGTCTATCGAGTCTGTGATGCCATCCAGCCATCTCATCCTCGATCGTCCCCTTCTCCTCCTGCCCCCAATCCCTCCCAGCATCAGTCTTTTCCAATGAGTCAACTCTTCGCGTCAGGTGGGCCAAAGTACTGGAGCTTCAGCTTCAGCATCATTCCTTCCAAAGAAATTGCAGGGTTGATCTCCTTCAGAATGGACTGGTTGGATCTCCTTGCAGTCCAAGGGACTCTCAAGAGTCTTCTCCAACACCACAGTTCAAAAGCACCAATTCTTTGGCGCTCAGCCTTCTTCACAGTCCAACTCTCACATCCATACATGACCACTGGAAAAACCATAGCCTTGACTAGACAGACCTTAGTCGGCAAAGTAATGTCTCTGCTTTTGAATATGCTGTCTAGGTTGGTCATAACTTTCCTTCCAAGGAGTAAGCGTCTTTTAATTTCATGGCTTCAATCACCATCTGCAGTGATTTTGGAGCCCAAAAAAATAGTCTGACACTGTTTCTACCGTTTCCCCTTCTATTTCCCATGAAGTGATGGGACTGGATGCCATAATCTTTGTTTTCTGAATGTTGAGCTTTAAGCCAACTTTTTCACTCTCCTCTTTCA
>SJYQ01003843.1:86945-98739 GCA_006410935.1 Redunca redunca
ATATTGTTTTCCCAGTAAGTTTTCCCTTTTGACTTTTGGCTCCACTAATTCTTTTCTCAACATGATTTCCAATTACAGCATATAATGCACTATTATTTATTGACAGCTTAAAAGATAAGTAATACCTGTTTTATTTTAATTTTACCCAAATCATTTTAAATGTACATTTTTTCTTTTTAATTGTTATTTTCTTTTTTTAAAAATTGTGTACAAGAAAGTTTTACTCTCAAGGGACTTCTGTAAACACTGCTGTTCCTCTTCCCAACCCTTCTATGCTCACACAGAAGCATGATTTTTATTTTATTTTTTTTGAAATATCAGGAGAACATTCCTTCACCTTAGGAAGGAAATATTGATTAGTTTAAGACAACTATTCATCTTTTAAATAATGTAATGGAAATGATCACATGATGTAATTCACACCAGGGGAAGGCCTGCTAGAAGCAACAAGGAAAATTGTTCGTTTCATTAATAAGAGGCACAAAGAAAATATATGGCCTCTTATAACATTTTTTGGGTGATAATGCAAAAATATTTGCAACTATTGCAGCCATCTTAGAGTTATGTGGAAGAGATAAGGGTGCCTGTGGGGCAAAGCTAAGGAATTAGAAAGAAAAGATGAACAGATCATGAATCAATTTAAAAATCTTTGTGAGTTAACAAATTATCTTATGTTTTAAGCCAATGTAAGTAGCATCCTCTTTTATTCATTGAAAAATGTTAACAGATGTGGCGCTGTTTTTGGAGACTCATGGCTTCCACTGAGAGTGGGGCTATGATTTCATACCAGAAGTTGTCATTGAATTCAATATTTTTTATTGAATGTGCAAACTCATCCAATTAAGGTCTGTAATTTGATTCTTAGGATATTAGATGAAGACGAAGGTAAACTTAAGCTAAAATTCTGTAGTTCCAAATATCTATATTTTTAAAAATATTTTGACATTTAAACTATATGGGTACAGAATTAAGCTGCTGTAATCCTGCCTTTAGAATGCCATTCACATTTTGAAAACTTCCTTTCTCTTCCTCTCCCTGTTTGCTTTTACCCAATAGCTTATTATAAAGTGAATCTGAAACATTTTGATCCATTATTATACTGAGACATCAAAATCATCAAGATGTGACGACTGAAAAATTTATTAACAAGACATAGACTTTTAGGGAACTTTACACAATTCTGATCGTTTTATTACGTCCTGAATATTCAGAAAAATGCAGTTGAAAGTCACATACCAATAATTTTCTAAGAATATTGCCATGAGAACCAACAAAATAACTCATGGCTAGGGCATTTTGGAGAAAGTATCAAAATTAAAAGAAATATTCTACTTTGTCAGTTTACTTATTGATGCTTAATTCTTCTCAATATCACTGTAAGTAATTCCAGTCCAGTAATTCTCCTATTTAGTATCACAATTTATTAGTATGTAAGTGGAATTTTTATGGCTTGTTGTTGACTGTGACTTGTTAATAAAAATAGAAAAATCCATTTCATATTTTGATTTTTCAAGCCATGCTTCATTGGAATCTGCTTGTATTTTCTAGTATTTCTCATAGTGAATCTCTATGAACAGTATATTAAACAGAATTCTAAATAGATGCAGCTTAAAAGGCAGCTGAATGGTGTTGTCTGTATAGCTTCTACCATGATTCTACCATGCAGCGCATGCCTGCCAGCTCTGGGTTCCTATCCTTAAGACCTTGCAATGCCACAATCCTTGCAGAGACTACAATGTTTCCAGAGCAGAAGGTTGTCTGCCCTGCTGTTTCCCCCCGGGGTGAATAGCAACTCTACCAGTACCATGTGGAATGAGAGAAGGGAGTAATGCCCCAGTAGCATAGGCCCCATTACCAGCAAAGAATGGCAGAGATTCTAAATAAGACAACACATGTCTTCTACACAGGGGATATTTGAAGCAGTATGCAGAGTTTCCCAAACTAATTTGCCTGGGAACCATTTCCACTCGGAACATCTGTTACCATTTCTGGGAAGCAAATTTTTGACTTAACACTCTGCAAAGTTATTCTTTAGAGTATGCAAAACACTTCAATACAGATTAACTCCCTGGACCTTTGTAACAGTCCTACTGGATACATCAGCCAGATATAACCAGTTTACCTTAGGACACTGAGATTCAGAGAGATTTAGAGACTTGTGAAAAGTCACATAGACTATTGGAATAAAAATTCAGTTCCAGTAAATTGTTGAAAGTTGTGAGACAGTGTTTGGACTGTGTAGTGGCCAGTTTTTTTGTTTTTTTTTTTAAGTTTTCTCTAATTCTGTAACTACCTCATGTAAGACCCTTCACACAGCAATGTTGATGCCATATGATAACTTGGGCACTATGTCATTTTATAATCCATGAGTACAATTATACAAGGAGGCCTTTTGTATCAACCACTTACATGAGAATCCTGGCTATTCTTTAGATGAGAGTTGTGCCCTCAGGCAAGTTACTTTCACATTTGAAAATCACATCTATGAAAAGGCTTACCTTATGGGGTTGCTGTTGTGATTAATAAAGATAATGAGGGTAAATTACTTAACAGTGATTAGAACACATTAATCACTCAATAAGTCTCAGTTATGAATTCAGAGACATTTTTCACAATTGATAAACTGTATAGTGAAAAATTCCAGAAAGTTTAATGTTAATTGTATATCTCTCTTTCAAAGCATGAAAAGGAGTTAAAAATCTTGCCTGCAAATATGCTTTTTTCCCCTGATCTGTATCTTCTAATATATTTTGTAAAAAACATAGACCACACACACACACACACACACACACACACGGAAATCAATTAACCTAACTTGAAACAGATGTCATGAAGATGAGCTGTATGTACTTTCACCCATGAACAGCTAACATATCAATTATGGGAAGGGAGAAGCGTCCAAAGCCAGATGTTTTGAATATCTTTGGAATTTATACTTTCTTCACTATGGCCAGTTGAGTTACTGGATGTTGATAACTGAAATAACTTCTCCTTAACTGCACATCATTGGAATCTCAAAGACAGCTCTTGGCCTTTTAAATAGGCAGAGAGGTGCTTCCGCTCAGTGTGAAGCAGATATGAAGAGAGATCAGATGCAGAGCATATGGATAACATTCTTTTTTTCTAAATTATTCCATCAGAAAAGGGATTCAAACATATTTCCTTTTGCCAGTCTTTCTTTATACCTTGGTAGAGCTGACAGATCTCAAAGGAGCTCACAACCATTCCACATAGGGCTTTACTCCAAGTCAGAAAGAAGCAAATATAGTGTATTATGATTTACAGTCCATTGCTGAAAATAGGATATTGTGGCTTAAAGAAATATTTAGACGTTACTTAAGCTAACTATTATGGGATTGAAATGAAGGTCTAAATGTTATGACTGGAACTGCACTCATGTTTCCAAAACTTTTTAACCAGGCTGGTAGCCTGCCGAACAAACTCTATTCTGGAGTAGAAAATGGACACACACATACCCGCCTATATATATAATCAAGCCCAAATAATAACATAATTTATTTGAGTATAATTTCTAATCTTTTTTTCAAAACTTAATTGGTATTACTTAGCTCACTGAATATGGATAATTTATTTCTGAATATTCAAGAAGTCTGCCTCTGAGAACTTGCATGTCAGATTGTCTTGAATGTATACTATAATAATATGCTCCCCCAAATTTTGACTCAGCTTCACTACTTGACTATAATAGTAGAAAACTTCCCTAAAGCATCTCCACTTTAAAATATGTTTACGCTTGAGCATGGGCCTATTCAAAGAAATCCAAAACTTTTAATCTCTACGATATGAAGATATGAGGAAGTTTGACAGTGGGTGGACTTGGCATGTGTCTCTAAGGAATGGAGGGCTGTGGTGGGGAGAGTGCAGTGGGAGAGAGTGTGGGGTGGTTTGGGACTTGAGCTTGAAGTTGCCCACTTCAAGTATTGACATTACTTTGAAGTCCTGCTTCAGCATAAATTTGTGTGAATTTAATAATTATTTTTATTCAAATCTTTAAGTATAATTGATTCTTTGGGAAAATGTTAGCCAGTGATTTCTCACACTTGCTGGCCCACTCCCACATATGCAAACCCCAACTGAGAAGTGTGGAAAAAAGTGCACACCAAGTTTGCTTCATGGAAAGTCTTTCATGACTGAAGAAAAATCACACACAGGACCCAACTTTTATGCAACTTTCCGGCAAATATTTTTAGGCAGTGAGCAGAGGATTGTGTTGCCACACTACTCTAGCAATGAAAATCTTCAGGGAAGGCTCCTGGTTATGTCTTAAAGAAAAAGTTAGAAGTAGAGAGAAGGAGTGGAGCCACTGCTATCTAGTGTACAGGTCATGCCCTCACTCCCTTGTAAGGACTTGGGGGCCAAAATCCACTGAGTTTTTAGTAAGAGCAATAAAAAGACTGTAGGAGATGTAAGAGACATGGATTCAATCCCAAGATTGGGAAGATCCCCTGAAGAAGGGCATGACAACCCACTCTAGTATTCTTGCCTAGAGAATCCCATGGACAGAGGAGCCTGCTGGGCTACAGTTCATAGGGTCGAAAAGGGTTGGACACGACTGAGCGACTTAGCACAGCACAGCACAATTAGATATATATGAGTACCTCTCTCTGCTTTCCTCTAACACAGGGGTTGGCTTGTTCTATGCATCTTATTAAGTCATATATAGCCTGCTACTGAGGGATGTCAATACATTAAGAGAAGAGGATGCTATCAGGACAAAAGGAAGGAAGAAGGACTTGGCCTGGAGAGCCTCAGGCTAAATGTCTAATTGTGAAGATTTCCTTGTTGCCTGCTACATCTCATCAAGCAACTCAGGAGGATTTGGAGGCAGAATTTTTTTCAACTGAGGCATGTGAACTAGTTGTGACATGGGATCTAGTTCCCTGACCAGGGATCAAACCTGAGCCCCTGCATTATTTTTTCCTAAAAATCAGCCCAAATAAGACTTATTATAGCATAAATCCTGCTTTATTTCTTTATCTAGGATGTTGAACTGAAGGAGCAAGTGACAGGATGGGATTTGGAGTCTAAAATATATGAGAGAGAACCCTAATGTAATAGGATTCAGAATTTTAATTCAGATGGGCAAAGATAACCCCCACCCACCAGCAACTGGGAAAAGAAATGACTAAACATCCAATCCAATTAAAAACTTATCCTAATTATATAATATATGCAATCCCTTTAGGTAATTAATACTCATTTTTTTCTGGAAAAAAGAAAAGCTCAATTTGAGCCCCCCCCCCTTTTTTTTCCTTCTTCAGTTGCAGCACGTGAACTCTCTTAGCTGCAACATATGGAATCTAGTTCCCTGACCAGGATTCAAACCTGGGCTCCTGCACTGGGAGTCTGGAGCTTAGTCACTGGACTACCAGGCAAGTCCCCCTCTTCTCCTTTGCTTTTTTTCTGAGGTGATGATTAAGTATCTGGGATAAAGGGTAAGACAGGGAAGCACTGCTGTCCTTGGACACAGCTACCTCAGCTCCCATCCTCCTCGTGTCCATACCCTTTCTCTCGACTGTGCTGTCTTTCTATTCTGTTGCTGCTTGTCCACTTATCAATCTGTACCAGTTGTGGCTGGAGGGGTGGTACAAACTCTTATCTTTCTGAGAACTTGGAAAAAAGTCCAGTAGGTGGGATAAAGAAAGGGGGGCCCAGCCCACCTCAGTCCCTGATGGTACTACAGACCCCTCTGATACCAAGTTGTGATGCTCACTTGGGCTCCATCTGGTGGTCTGTCCAGTAGCTCTTTCAATAAAGCCATCTGTCTCTTAAGCCATAGCTACTGCCAAACTACACATCAGATTCTCAATCACGTCCAAGTCCTCTTTATGCCACAGAGAAACCAAGGTGATGTGTACAGCTTAATCTCAGGGCCTCCTCTGCCTGGTAAAACCATGGGTTGATATGGCTGGTCAAGGCTCAGGACTTGAAAAAGGCTTGGGAACATGTCTGATAGCCTTGCTCTCTAGTCAACCAATATCTCTTCTCTTTCCTCTTCTGTTATCTCTCCACCTACCCTTCTTCTGCCATCAGCCGCGAGCTCTCCCCTGTGCCTCACCCTTTCTTGTGTCTCTCGGCTCCTCTCAAATCTTAGTAGAGACAGAGTATTTTCTCTACACCAAACGAAAACTCTGATCCTTCAGGTTTGGTTATTGAAATGCAAAAGTGTGAAGAAAACAGATGAAAAAAAGTTTAGGAGATCATTTTTCAAGAAAATGTCCTGGCTTATAAGGCACTTTTCCTACTGCATCTGATTTACATGTGAGAAGCAGAATATCTCCTTCTTTCTTTTACTCTCAATGTAATAAATGATTTCCTTTTGTAATAAATTTTAATCTTCCTTCAGCAGATAGATACTTTAGGTTTACCTGTGCCAAGTTTATGAGTTCATGTATTTAGAAAGGCAAAAGTAGAAAACATATTAATATTTCCAAGAAGTCAGATGGCATTTCCAGACTTTCCTCTTCTAGTTTTGACCCAGAAAAAGGCAGTATGTTTGGTAAATGATGGTAATACCAAGGGCAGTGTTTTTTTTGCCTTACCCTGCTTCTTGGTAGCTGTGTACCCAAGAAGAGGTTGCTCTGTCGGATATCCACACCACCGTGGGTGCTGCCTGGTTCCTTTGGGAGGTGAGAGTGGCATAGTCAGACTCAGAATTCCAGAGCCTCTTTCATTTTCCCTGCAGTGTGGACACTGAGTTGAGAGCACAGGTGATTGGTGGGTTGCCAAGGAGGAGGCTATGTTTAAGATGGAAAGGTGGTACATTGTTCTGTATCTAGTAGGAGCTGAGGGGAAACTGAATCAAGAAGGTGCCTCACTGTAGCTTAAAAAAACCCCTGCACATGAGTTCAGAAGCTACAAGTTTTGACCCTGGGATCCAGCTAGACATCTAAGTAGCAGGACATCAGGAACTGGGCATGGGAGACCTATGAATGTCAGCAGAAGCCCACCATGAAACCAGTCATGTTAGACAAAAGCTTAAGAGAGATGGGTTGTTTACTTAACCATATCACGCTCTCCTCATCAGAAGAATCTCAAACTCAAAAAAGGCCCCACCTTTCAGTTCATCCTGGAATGCCCACAAGATGGTGACTTTCCATGAGCCGTCTTTTGACCCTGAGAATTTAGAGTGAAAGTGTTAGTGGCTCAGTTTTGTACGACTCTTTGTGAACCCATGGACTGTAGCCTACTAGGCTCTTCTATCCATGCGGATTCTCCAGGCAAGAATACTGGAGTGGGTTGTCAGTCCCTTCTGCAGGGGATCTTCTTGACCAGGGATTGAACCTGGGTCTCCTGCATTGCAGGCAGATTCTTCATCGTCAAAGCCACCTGGGAAAATTTAAGCCATATGGTGGAGGAAAAATATAAGAGCCTGGGCTCTTAATGACTTCATGAAGCTGCCATAATCTATCCTGGAGTATCCTCTTCTGCACTTGCTTTAATCAAAGAATAAAATTCCCAGATTTCTATCACTAGAGTCAGTTCTCTATCACTAGCAGCCAGCAGAACTCAATTCCTAGCTGAAACAATTAGCATGTTTTCTCCTCTTTGAATTTCTTCTGCTAAGAATTTATCATTTCCCCCAAGACATACATTGTGTACACAGGGCAAAGGTTATTTTTTTCAGAGACGCAAAAGAACACATTAGGAATTTTCAAAATGTTACCTGAGTGATTGTGCAGGACTGAGAGTCAAAGTTATTTGTCTTTGTTTTTTTAAAACCTATGCCTAAAGGGCATAGAGATCAGGTGTGTATGTATACATAGATATGTGCTTCTGTTTTCTTGGCTGAATGGAATAGAAAAAAAAAAAAACTAGGGGAGATTATGTCAATATGATGAGTGTGGAGATAGAATTGCAGCATGTATGTGAGTGCTCAGTGGTGTCTGAGTCTTTGTGACCCCACAGACTATAACCCATCAGGCTCCTCTCTACATGGGATTCCTCAGGCAAGAATACTGCAGTGGGTTGCCATTTCCTTCTCCAGGGAATGTTCCCACTCTAGGGGTTGAGCTCTCCTGCTTGGCAAGAAGATTCTTTACTTTTTGAGTCACTTGGGAAGCCTAGAGATAGAATTACTGCATATAATTTATGAAAAATGCTCAGATAGTAGCATCATTGTCAAGGAAAAATGAAAGGCACTCCATGCGTCTGAAACATGACCATTTTAGAACATAGATAATAATGTGGGGAGGAATGGGTTGCCTAGTCCCAGCATATTAACTATCTGTGTAGATAGACTGTACATATGTCTGTCCTCTGAGTGCTGGAGGCGAGGACCCTGGGCAGGCACTTCTCCTCGTGAAGCTCCAGGAAGCACCCTTCAGATAGGAGGGGAGGGAGCTCTCTGAAACTCCACTGAAAATTTCTATATCTGAAACCCAAACCTATAAGCTCAATTGCTCCTTTAGCAGAATATCTGTAAATTTCTCTGTCCCCACATATTGGTTCCATATTATTTAAAAATTTTTACTGGCCACATTACCTGTATTTTTTTTTTTTAAAATAGTAATTCTATAATTGAACAAACATTATCTTTAAAATGAAAATGTTCCTGAGGGCAGGTAACATGATTATGTTCTTAGGGAACATAAATTTTGTTTGACGAAAATAGAAAGGAGATAGCAGTATGGGAATCATGTTGGTACTGGAAAGATAATTCTGGAAAGTAAGACCTGGCAAGGAAGGGCCAGGTCACGTGGGAAACATTCAAGTCTTGGTTAGCAGAGGTATTTGGGGAAACTTCTGAAACCTTTGCACTTATGGAGAGGTCTTCTTTGTTTTTCATCTTGGATCTTACCTGCAGTAAGTATACATCCCAGGCTACATGCAACAGTCCCAGCTTATACCAGCTGTCCTGGAACAATTCTTTTACTTTCAAAATTGTCCCAGAGTTTCATAATTGTCCTAAATCATAGGATCTAGTCAGGACTTAGATAACTTGCTTTCTGGTAATTAAATAGTAGGATAAAACTTAAAAAATCTAAAAGATACATACTTGCAATTAGTAGATGCATAAGTCCTGGAGATCTAATGCACAGCATGGTGATTCTAGTCAACAACACTGAGTTGCAAATTTCAAAATGCCTAGGAGGATAGATTTTAATTGTTCTCACCATTAAAAGGAAATGATGACTATGTGATATGAGAGATGTGTTAACTAACGCTATGGTGGTAATCATATTACAATATATAAGTGCATCAAATTCATACACTGCACATCTTAAATGTATAGTGTTACACATCAGTTATATCTCAGTTAAAAAAAGAACTGGAGAATTAGAAAAAATAGTCCCTGAATGCATGATAAATTTTATGGAAAATCTCTTCCTGATTTTCAGAGATTCAGGATGAGTCTGTGATTTCTTTCTTTAAGAGGGATACTTGTCTCACTTCTCTGTCTTGGTGTCTTTCTAGGTTAGGGCAAGATCTTGTCTTGGGATAAGGTCCTTTTATCTATAATGTCTCAATGAACATGAGTTTGAGTAAACTCTGGGAGACAGTTGAGGACAGAGGAGTTTAATGCACTGCAGTCCATGGAGTCACAAAGAGTTGAATACAACTTAAAGACTGAACAACAGCAATGTATAGCGTAGTTGAGAGCCTCCAAAATGAAAAGGATACAACTAAAGAGGGCCTTTCTGCCTTTTACCTGCCCCAGTGAGACAGATCAGGGGTGAAGTGGTACTTGAGGTGATTTTAAGGGCCCAAGGATAGTGATATCCATCTATGTATAGTGATGGTACGAACAATCACACCTACCTTACATGTGTGTGTGTTGGAGGACAACATATGAGGGCAAAATATCTTACATTGAATTTCCTCTATACAGACCCCAAGTGGAAGTAGTTTATTTGGGAAGTAATCTCAAGAAGGGCTTCTCTGATAGCTCAGTTTGTAAAGAATCTGCCTGCAATGCTGGAGACCCCGGTTCAGTTCCTAGGTTGAGAAGATCCCCTGGAGAAGGGAAAGGCTACCCAATCCAGCATTCTGGTCTGAAGAATTCCATGGACTGTACAGTCCATGGGGTCACAAAGAGTTGGACATGACTGAACGACTTTCACTTTCACTTTCAATCTCAAGAAACCAATAGGGAAGTGGAAACTGGTGAGTTAGGATAAGAAAGGAAACCAATGATGATAGTCTATTATTGAGTGGGCTACCTCTGTGAGTATGGTGGCTCAGTCTAGCTAGGGACCTCTGGTAGGTTGTGTGTCATTTGAAATAAGTTGTGGAAGAACTAGGGTATTTATCTACTAACTCCTGATGGTCATTTGAAATAGACTGCTCCCAGGAAGCATAAACAGCCAAGAAATTCTGATCTATCAGCAAATGGGCAGAAACATCTTCCATGGTCTGAAATCTTCAAACAAAGGGTCTCAGGTCCTTGAAGATGGAAGCCAGTGTTCTGTACAAATGTAATTCCCAAAGAGATGTAGATACGACATTGATGGTGTCTGGGGCATAAGCACAGGGAAATCAACTGCATGTGAAATACGATTTCAGGAGGGTCAGATAGCTCAATCAACAATCTATGACAGCCCCTGTAAAAGCTGTTTATCTTTCACTAATGTTGAAAACAATACTTGATTCTAATCTCTTAGTTACAAGTTTAGTGGTAAATAGGCTTCCTAGATCAGAGGGCAGACAGACTGAAACTACAATTACAGATAACTAGCCAATCTGATCACACGGACCACAGTCTTGTCTAACTCAGTGAAAATAAGCCATGCCGTGTGGGGCCACCCAAAATGGCCGGGTCATGGTGGAGAGGTCTGACAGACTGTGGTCCACTGGAGAAGGGAATGGCAAACCACTTCAGTATTCTTGCCTTGAGAACTCCATGAACAGTATGAAAAGGCAAAAAGATAGGACACTGAAAGATGAACTCACCAGGTCGGTAGGTGCCCAATATGTTACTGGAGATCAGTGGAGAAATAACTCCAAACAGAATGAAGGGATGGAGCCAAAGCAAAAACAACACCCAGTTGTGAATGGGACTGGTGATGGAAGCAGGGTTAGATGCTGTAAAGAGCAATATTGCATAGGAACCTGGAATGTTAGGTCCATGAATCAAGGCAAATTCAATTCAGTTCAGTTCAGTTCAGTCGCTCAATTGTGTCCAACTCTTTGTGACCCATGAACCGCAGCATGCCAGGCCTCCCTGTCCATCACCAACTCCGGGAGTTTACCCAAATTCATGTCCATTGAGTTGGTGATGGCATCCAGCCATCTCATCCTCTGTCATCCCTTTCTCCTCCTGCCCTCAATCCCTCCCAGCATCAGGGTCTTTTCCAAAGAGTCAACTCTTTGCATGAGGTGGCCAAAGTACTGGAGTTTCAGCTTCAACATCAGTCCTTCCAGTGAACACCCAGGACTGATCTTCTTTAGGATGGACTGGTTGGATCTCCTTGAAGTCCGAGGGACTCTCAAGAGTCTTCTCCAACACCACGCTTCAAAAACATCAATTCTTCAGTGCTCAGCTTTCGTTATAGTCCAACTCTCACATCCATACATGGCCACTGGAAAAACCATAGCCTTGACTAGATGGACCTTTGTTGGCAAAGTAATGTCTCTGCTTTTTAATATGCTATTTAGGTTGGTCACAACTTTCCTTCCAAGGAGTAATTTCATGGCTGAAATCACCAACTGCAGTGATTTTAGAGCCCCCCAAAATAAAGTCTGACACTGTTTCCTTTGTTTCTCCATCTATTTCCCATGAAGTGATGGGACCAAATGCCATAATCTTTGTTTTCTGAATGTTGGGCTTTAA
>SJYQ01003843.1:106740-130871 GCA_006410935.1 Redunca redunca
CATTCTGAAGGAGATCAATCCTGGGATTTCTTTGGAAGGAATGATGCTAAAGCTGAAACTCCAGTTCTTTGGCCACCTCATGCGAAGAGGTGACTCATTGGAAAAGACTTTGATGCTGGGAGGGATTGGGGGCAGGAGGAGAAGGGGACGACCAAGGATGAGATGGCTGGATGACATCACTGACTCGACTGACGCCAGTCTGAGTGAACTCCAGTAGCTGGTGCAAAGGACCACTCATTTTGTCTTCTTTGGAATAGACATTTTCCCAAAGATGTCATACGGATGGCCAACAGACACATCAAAAGATACCCAACTATCAGGGAAATGCAAATCAAAACCACAATGAGACAACTCTTCACTTCTGTCAGAATGACTAGTATCAAAATAACAAAGAATAGCAAATGCTGGTGAGGATTTGGAGAAAAGGGAATACTTGTGCACTGTTGGTGTGAATGTAAGTTAGCGAAGTCAATATGGAAATCAGTATGGAGGTTCCTCAAAAATTTAGAAATAGAATTACCATATGATCCATCAGTTCCATTTCTGGATAAGTATTTGAAGAAAACGAAAACATTAATTCAAAAAGATAGATGAACCTTTATGTTCATTGCAGTATTATTCACAATAGCCAAGATATGGAAACAACCAAAGTGCCCATCAGTAGATGGATGAACAAAGAAGATGTGGTATACATAGAATGGACTGCCATAAAAAAGAATGAAATCTTGCTGTTTTTGACAACATGGATGGACTTAGAGGGTATTATGCTAAGTGATATAAGTCAAATAGAGGAAAAACAAACACCATGCGATTTCACTTATATGCTGAATCTGAGAAACAAAACAAATTAATGAACATCATAGAACAGAACAGACTCATAGATGCAAAAAACAAACAGGTGGTTGCCAGAGGAAAGAGAACTGGTGGGATGAGTGAAATAGGTGAGGGAGATTAACTGGTATAAACTTGCAGTTACAAAATAAAGGAGTCATGGGGACAAAATATACAGCATGGGGGATACAGTCAATTATATTGTAATATCTTTGTATGGTGACATATGGTAACTAAATAAATCAATTCCACTTCAGTTAAAAAATCTGTAAACACTGGGAGGAAATACATCAAAACACGAATGACAGCTATCTCTGGAGGGTGCGGGTAAAGGATGATTGTTAATTTTTACTTCACAGGTTTATGCATTTCTAGTTGTCTGCAATGAACATGTATCTTTTGTAAAGATACATACTTTACCATGTACCTTTTGTAAAGTTAGAAAGAAAACAATAAATGTTATTGAAAATGAAAAAAGTGAAAGAAAACTGTATACCACTAGATGATCATTATCTGGATATGCATAAACTATTTAGAAAGTAACATTTATGAAATTCACCTAATCTTGCTACAATGTGTCCAATATTTCTCAATCTCAGTCCTAAGTGTAGCATGATATGGGTAGGTGTCTTGGTGATATACTGGCTGCCTTTGCTTTCAGCATTTTCTATTTCATAAGCTCTATCTCAACATTATTATCACCATCTTTGCTTAATGGGTTGTTTCTACAAGGCCTTTGTAAACAATAGTGAGGTAAAATATAGAAGCCACTTTTGTTATGCAGTAGGACGCATTCATCAATCACCTCTTCAGTTATTCCTATATACCACCACAAATGGTAATTAAAACACTAGTCAGGAAACCTTTGTATAAAAGGCCAGATAGTTAATCTTTCAGACGTTTTTGGGCTATGTGGTCTCTGTAGCAAATACTCAACTCTGCTTGCCACAGCGGACCCAAAGCAATCATGGATGATACTAAACAAATGGGCGTGGGTGCATTCCAATAAAACTTTATTTACAAAGACCAGCAGCAAGCTGGTTTGACCCATAGCAGTAGTTTGCTGGCCCCTGTATTAATATACTAGTGTTAACACATTGTCAGCAGTCATATTTGTAAAGTTTGAAAGTTTGGAAGAGTCTCTAAAGGAATAACTACAGATGAGAGAACTCTGAGAGGAAATTTGAAGATTAGAATCTTTCCCTGAGGGGAGAAGATAGCTACCCACTTCAAGGAGCTGCAGGGACAAGTAAAGGCTTTAAGGAGGAGAGAATGGATAGTTACCTTTATCTGTTAGAGTGTGCCTAGCAACTAATGCAAATTTCACCCATTTTGCACTTTTGCTGAGGTCTGGGACAGGTTTCAGTATTGATATTATCCAAATATTACACTCAGTTCTCTAGGGGCTTGATGTGAAGCCAAAAAGTATACTGCATTCAGCTACCATCAGCTTGAAGTATTTCTTCACTTGGCTGGTGGCAAGTTGGTTAGAAAGCCTTGGGCACATACACGTAAAACAGTACTTAAAGGCAAAATGGAAAACTGGGTTCAGCAAACCTTGACCTGGGCACTCACAAAGTATACATTATGAGTATAAAAGTAGACAAATGAAACTTCCTCCTAGGGGAAAAGCCAGCTTGCCAAATGAACTGAAATAAGAACCAAAAGAATCTTTCAGGAAGTACATTAGTTTTTACTTTTGTATGGAGTTCATATACCATCTTCCTTCAATTATAAAATAACATGGTTTGTAAGATGCACAACTGACTTAATAGTCACTTTACAGAAAGGAAACCAAAGCAAACTAAACTCTACCATATTAAATCTTCACATCAATTGTAGAATGTATATTTTGGCTTTAGAAATTTGAAAAGTAAAAAACCCCAAAACATCAGCCTGCTGCTGCTGCTAAGTCGCTTCAGTCGTGTCCGACTCTGTGCGACCCCATAGACGGCAGCCCACCAGGCTCCCCCGTCCCTGGGATTCTCCAGGCAAGAACTCTGGAGTGGGTTGCCATTTCCTTCTCTAACGCATGATAATAAAATGGAAAAAAATATTTTATATGATCTCCTCTACTGTTCTCTCTCCATCCCCAAATACACACACATCCCTTGGCTTTATGGAAAAATAAAACAAGCAGGAGTCTATCACTCATTCTTCAGGATTAAGGCAACAGAAATGAACTTCATTGCTTTGTCCCAATTTGTCTGTTCTAAGATGAAATGAAATCTTGTACTTGGACTGTTTTTAAGTGGATATGAAACTGTTAAGAATTTTAAAAATTTAATTAATTTATTTTAATTAGAGGCTAATTACTTTACAATATTGTGGTGGTTTTTGCTGTACATTGACATGAATCAGCCATGGGTGTGCATGTGTCCCACCAGCTTTATACATTTATTACAAATATAGTACAGAGAGTTTTAACATACCCTTGCCAAGTTTTTAAGTTCAGTTCTTGCTTATTGTTGTTGTTGAATTTTAAGAGTTATTTGTATAATTTTAGATAGAAGTTCTATATCAGAAATATTTTGCAGATATTTTCTCCCAATTCATGATTTGTTTCTCTTTCTCTTGACTGTGTTCTAATTTCCTTCTTCTGTTCTAGGGTCTCATCAGTGATATCACATCAAATTTAATAGTCATGTCTCCTTAGGCTTCTCTTGGTTTTAACACTTTCTCAGACTTTTCTTGTTTTCAATGACCTTGATAGTTTCGTATATTGTTGGTCAGACATTTTGCAGAATGTCCCACAGTTGGGATTTGTAATACATTTAAATTCTTTTGTCAGTTTCTGCATTCCATGGGGGGTGCCCCTAAACTCCTAAACGATTTTTAAAATTTGTATACATTAAAATATATTCTTTGTGCTATACTCTGTGGATTTGGACAGATGCTGAACCTCTTGTGTTCTCCACTGCTGTATCATATAAAACAGCTTTATTGCCTTGAAAATTCCTTTGGTTAGCCTATTCAACCAGCTTTCCTCTGCCACCCTCAGAACTCCTGGCAACATACTGATCTGCTTACAGTCATGATAGTTTTTCATTTTCCAAATGTCATATTCTTATGGAAGCATACAATATGAAGCTTTTTCAAACTGGCTTTCATTTAAGGTTCCTCCATGTCTCTCAGGGCTTAGCTTAGACCATTTCTTTTCATAGCTAGATAATATCCTATTTAATGATGTATCAAGATGGTTTATTCTGTCACCAGTTGAAGAAAATCTTGGTTGTGCTCAGTTTTCGATGATCGTAAATTCCTTTTAAATGTTTGTGTATATGTTTTTATATGAATATAAGTTTTCAACTTATTTAAGGAAATACTTAGAAGAGTAATGCTGGATCTTATGGTAAGCCTATGTTTAGCTTTGCAAGAAACTGTCAAAGGCTGTTTTGAACTGGATGTACAATTCTAGCAATGAATAAGAGTTTCTGTTGCTCCACATCATGACAAACATTCCATGTTGTCGGTGTTTTGGATTTTCTCCATTTTAATAAGTGTGTGTGTGGGTGCAGGCTAAGTTGTTTCAGTGGTGTCTGACTCTTTGCAACCCTAAGGACTGTAGGCCACCAGGCTCTTCCATCCATGGGATTCGCCTGGCAAAAATCCTAGAGTGGATTGAGATGCCCTCCTCCAGGGGATCTTACCAACCCAGGGACTGAACCTGCATTTTTTATGTCTCTTGCATTGGCAGGTGGGTTCTTTACCACTAGAGCCACATGGGAAGCCCAATAAGTGTGTAGTGATATTTAATTATTCTTTTAATTTGTAACTCTTTAATGATAAATAAATGCTGAGCATCTTTTTACATGCTTATTTTCCATTAGCATATTTTCTTTGTTGAAGAACCTGTTCAGATCTTTTGTCTATTTTTAAATTGGGCTATTTACTTTCATTTGGTTGAGTTTTAGTGTTACTTATGCATTTTGGATATATATCCATTATCAGATATATGTTTTGCAAATAATTTTTCCCAGCCTGTGGATTGTCTTTCCATTCATTAGTGTTTTCTATAATATAACTTTTGATTTTTAAACTATTTTTATTATGCTAAAATATCTATAACAAAATTTTCCATTTTAGTCACTTTTGAGGTACAAGTCAGTGGCATGATTACATCCTCAATATAGTGTACCCATCTCCACTTAATTTCCAAAATTTTTCATCACTCCAAACAGTGATGTTGTACACATTAATTAATACTTCCCGACTGGCCTAACCCCAAGCCCCGATAACTTTTCTGTCTCTCTAAATTTGTCTATTTGAGATATTTCTTATAAGTTCAGTTCAGTTCAGTTCAGTTGCTCAGTCGTGTCCGACTCTTTGCGACCCCATGAATTGCAGCACGCCAGGCCTCCCTGTCCATCACCAACTCCCAGAGTTCAACCAAACCCATGTCCAGTGAGTCGGTGATGCCATCCAGCCATCTCATCCTCGGTTGTCCCCTTCTCCTCCTGCCCCCAATCCCTCCCAGTAAAAGAGTCTTTTCCAATGAGTCAGCTCTTCGCATGAGGTGGCCAAAGAACTGGAGTTTCAGCTTCAACATCAGTCCTTCCAATGAACATCCAGAACTGATCTCCTTTAGGATGGACTGGTTGGATCTCCTTGAAGTCCAAGGGACTCTCAAGAGTCTTCTCCAACACCACAGTTCAAAAGCATTAATTCTTCAGTGCTCAGCTTTCTTCACAGTCTAAATTTCACATCCATACATGACCACTGGAAAAACCATAGCCTTGACTAGACAGACCTTTGTTGGCAAAGTAATGTCTCTTCTTTTCAATGTGATGTCTAGGTTGGTCATAACTTTCCTTCCAAGGACTAAGGGTCTTTTAATTTCATGGCTTCTATCACCATCTGAAGTGATTTTGGAGCCCCAAAAAATAAAGTCTGACACTGTTTCCACTGTTTCCCCATCTATTTGCCATGAAGTGATGGGACCAGAGGCCATGATCTTCGTTTTCTGAATGCTGAGCTTTAAGCCAACTTTTTCCGTCTCCTCTTTCACTTTCATCAAGAGGCTCTTTAGTTCTTCACTTTCTGCCATAAGGGTGGTGTCATCTGCATATCTGAGGTTACTGATATTTCTCCCAAAAATCTTGATTCCAGCTTTTGCTTCTTCCAGCCAGAGTTTCTCATGATGTACTCTGCATAGAAGTTAAATAAGCAGGCTGACAATATACAGCCTTGACGTACTCCTTTTCCTATTTGGAACCAGTCTGTTGTTCCAAGTCCAGTTCTAACTTGCTTCTTGACCTGCATATAGGTTTCTCAAGAGGCAGGTCAGGTGTTCTGTTATTCCTATCTCTTTCAGAATTTTCCACAGTTTATTGTGATCCACACAGTCAAAGGCTTTGGCATAGTCAATAAAGCAGAAATAGGTGTTTTTCTGAAACTCTCTTGCTTTTTCAATGATCCAGTGGATGTTGGCAATTTGATCTCTGGTTCCTCTGCCTTTTCTAAATGCAGCTTGCACATCTGGAAGTTCATGGTTCACGTATTGCTGAAGCCTGGCTTGGAGAATTTTGAGCATTACTTTACTAGCATGTGAGATGAGTGCAATTGTGCGGTAGTTTGAGCATTATTTGGCATGGGTTTTCTTTGGGATTGGAATGAAAACTGACCTTTTCCAGTCCTGTGGCCACTGCCGAGTTTTCGAAATTTGCTGGCATATTGAGTGCAGCACTTTCACAGCATCATCTTTCAGGATTTGAAATAACTCAACTGGAATTCCATCACCTCCACTAGCTTTGTTCGTAGTGATGATTCCTAATGCCCACTTGACTTCACATTCCAGGTTGTCTGGTTCTAGGTGAGTGATCATACCATTGTGATTATCTGGGTTGTGAAGCTCTTTTTTGTACAGTTCTGCTGTGTATTCTTGCTACCTCTTCTTAATATCTTCTGCTTCTGTTAGGTCCCTACCATTTCTGTCCTCGATCGAGCCCATCTTTGCATGAAATGTTCCCTTGGTATCTCTAAGTTTCTTGAAGAGATCTCTAGTCTTTCCCATTCTATTGTTTTCCTCTATTTCTTTGCATTGATTGCTGAGGAAGGCATTCTTATCTCTCCTTGCTTATATTTCTTATAAGGTGGATCATACAAATGAAATATTTGTCTTTTTGTGTCTATTTTATTTAATTTGGCATGTTTCCAAGGGTCATCTGTGTTATTGCATGTATCAGAACATAATCCCTTTTAATGAGTGAGTAATATTCGACTGATGTTGAATCTGAGACTCCAATACTTTGGCCGCTGATACGAAGAGCTGATTCATTTGAAAAGACTCTGATGCTGGGAAAGATTGAGGGCAGGAGGAGAAGGGGATGACAGAGGATGAGATGGCTGGATGGCATCACCGACTCAATGGACATAGTTTGGGTGAACTCCAGGAGTTGGTGATGGACAGGGAGGCCTGGTGTGCCATGGTTCATGGGGCCTTAAAGAGTCAGACACGACTGAGTAACTGAACTGAACTGAACTGAATATTCTGTTATACCTACATACTATATTTTGTTTATCCATTCATCAGTTGATGGGCACTGTGTAGTTTTCATCTTTTGGCTTTTGTGAATAGTATTGCTATGAGTACTGGCATAAAAGTTTTTTGAGTACCAATTTTCAATTCTTTTGGATATATACCTGGAGGTACAATTACTAGGCTGTATAGTAATTTTGGGGAATTTCCTGGCAGCTTAGAGAGTGATGGATCCACCTGTAATTCAGGAGACCCAGGTTCAATCCCTGTGACAGGAAGATCCCCTGAGAAGGGAATGGCAACCCACTCCAGTGTTCCTACTTGGAGAATTCCATGAACAGAGGAGCCTGGCAGGCTACAGTCCACAGGATTGCAAACCGTCAGACACCACGAGCGACTAACACTTTCACTTCATGGTAATTCTGAGTTCACGGGGTCACAGAAAGTCCAAAACAACTTAGTGACTGAACAACAGCAATGGCAATTCTATGTTTAGTTTTTTGAGAAGAAACCAAACTGTTTTCCACAATGACTTACCATTCATTATGTATTCCTACCAGCAGTGCATGATGGTTCCAATTTCTCCACATTCTCACAACGCTTGTTATTTTCCGTTAGTCTTTTTAATGGTAGTAGCCATTTTAATGGGTATGAGATATATCTCATTGTAGTTTTGACTCGTGCTTTTCTTAAGACTAATTATGTTGAACATGTTATCATGTGGTTATTGGTCATTAATGCATTGGTATATCTCTTTGGAAACTGTCTTATTCAAACCGTCAAACTATTTTTACTTTTTTGGGTCTTTCTGCTGTTGAGTTGTCACAGCAGTCACATCTTTTGGATATTAATCCCATATTGCTTATTTATTTACTTATGCCTGGAGAAACCCAGGGATGGGGGAGTCTGGTGGGCTGCCGTCTATGGGGTCGCACAGGGTCGGACATGACTGAAGCGACTTAGCAGCAGCAGCAGCATGTTGGGTCTTTGCTGCTGCTAAGGGTTTTCTCTAGTTGCAGTTAGTGGGGGTCTATTCTCTAGTTGCAGTGTGCAGGCTTCTCATTGTGGTGGTTTCTCTTGTTGCAAAGCACACGCTCTAGGGTACATGGGTTTCAGTAGCTGTGGCACGTGCTCTCAGTAGTTGTGGCTCCAGGGCTCTAGAGCCCATGCTCAGCAGTTGTGGTTCACAGGCTTATTGCTCTGAGGCATGTGGGATCTTCCCGGATCAGGAATCGAACCCATGTCTTCTTCACTGGCAGGTGGATTCTGTACCACTGATTCTGTCCCCCCAGTTGTGTATTAAATGTATGACTTACAAATATTTTCTCCCATTCTGTGGGCTGTCTTTTTTTTTTTTTTAATTTAGACTTTATTTTTTTAGAGCAGTTTTAGGTTGACAGTAAAACTGAGGGGAAGGTACAGAGATTTTCCATATATTTCCTGCCTGTACATCACACAGTCTCCCTCATTATCAGTGTCCCCCACAAGAGTGGCACATCAGTGACAATGGATAAATCCACATTAATATTACATCATTATCACGTAAAGCTCATAGCTTTTTCTGCAATTCACTGTTCTCCTTGTACATTCTATGGATTTAGACAAGTCTATAACAACACATATCTGCCATTATGGTATCATACAAAGCAGTTTCATTGTCCAAAAACCTTCATGTGCTCTACGTATTTATCCCAGCCTCCTCACAACCTTTGGCAACCACTGATCTTTTTATTGTCCCCACAGTTTTGCCTTTTCCAGAATGTCATATAGTTGGAATCACGTAGTATGTAGCCTTTTCAGATTGCCTTCAAGTTTCCTCCATGTTTTTCATGACTTGATGGCCCACTTCTTGGCTGAATAATGTTGCACTGTCTGGATGGACCACTCTTTGTCTATTCATTCACCTACTGAAGGACTTATGGTTGCTTTGAAATTTTGTCAGGTATGAATAAGGCTATTATATGCATCTGTGTGCAGGTTCTATGTGGACAGAAGTTTTCAGCTTCTTTGGATAATGCCTGGGCGTGGATTGTTGGATAATTTTGTAAGAGTATGTTTAATTCTGTAAGAAACAACCAAATAGTCTACCAAAGTGGCTGTCCTATTTTTGCTTTCACAAGAGTAAAGAATGAGCATTCCTATGTTCTGCATTCTTGCTAGCATTTGTTATAGTGAGTGTTCTGGATTTTGACCATCCTAATAGATGTGTAGAGATATATCACTATTTCAATTTGCATTCCCCTATTGGCATATAATGTGGACCATTTTTCCACAAGCTTATATGAAATCTGCATTTCTTCTTTGGTCTGTTAAGGTCCATTTTTAAATCAAGTTGTTTATTTGCTTATTATTGAATTTGAGTATTGTTGAGTTTTAAGAGTTTTGTGTATTTTGGTCCTTTATCAGGTACATTTTTGCAAATAGTCTCTCTCACTTTATCTTGTCTTCTCATTCACTTGACATCATCTTCTGAAGAGCAGAAATTTTTAGTTTCAATGAAGTTTGATTGGTCAATTTTTTTTTTTTTTTTAGATTGTGCCATTGCTGTTGTACTTAAACATTGCCATAATAAAGGTCATCTAGATTTTCTTCTACAATATCTTCTAGCAGTTTTACATAGTTTTGCATTTTACATTTAGGTTTGTCATCCATTTTGAGTCAAGTTTTGTGAAGGGTGTAAGGCCTTTGTCTAGATTCATTTTTTTTTGCATGTGGATGCCCAGTTACTCCAGCACCGTTTGTTGAATCTTTTGTTTTTTTCACTCTCTTGATAGTGCCCTTTGATTCTCTTTGATGAACTTCTAATCAAGTCTAATTTCTGTTTTCTTAAAAAAATTTTTTTTTGTATATGTGCATGATAAAGGTCCATTTTCATTCTTTTACATGTTGATGTTTTCCGGAAAACTTACAAGTTTTCTGGTAAACTTTCTTCAAAGACTGTTCTTTCCCTATTGAATGGTCTCCTCATCCTTGTCAAAAATCAATTGACCACAGAGGTGAGTTTACTTTTATGTTCTCAATTTTATTTGTCTGTTCTTATGCCAGAACCACAAATTTTGATTACTCTAGCTTTTTAATTCATTTTGAAATCAGGAAGTGTGAGTCCTTCAGCTTTGTTCTTTTTCAAAGATGTTATTGTTATTCGGGGTTCCCTTGAAAGTCCATGTGAATTTTAGCATTTGTCCATTTCTGCAAAAAAATAAATAAATAAAAATAAAAGGCATTGGGTTTTGATAGGGATTGCCTCATTAACAGATAACTGGAGGTAGGATGTGAAATGCTGACAACTTACCCCATTAGGAATATAAACTTCTAACTGGAAGCTGGGAAGAGAAGGAAACCCCGTGTTCTCAAAGGTATTTCTCTTTCACTGACCCCTGAGATAGGAAGAGGAAACCCATCTTATTTCAAATGCTATAGATTCTCATTGTTCTTAGTGAGTTTTAGTAGATTTTCTTTTGAGTGTTTCTTCATTTGCTGTATACCCTTAGGGTCATTTCCAAAGACTTTAAATAGTTGTTTCTTTAATTTTTTTTTTTTTTACCAGGTTCTTTGGAGAATGTGTCAGCAGCGCACTTAACACTGTCATGCTGTCAGTGGAATTCTCAACATAATTTAATCCAACATTTATAACTTGTTAAACTCTTCAGAAAGCAGATTTGTCCTTCACAGAAAACTAATTTGAATTATAAATTTATTCATAAAATACTTGTTATAAATTGGTGTGTGGCATCTTCCTCAACAAAGTCAAAGTTTTGGATATTTCTAGGAAATTTTAAGTCTTTTTTGGATCAATTAGTAAGTTAAGATATGGTTTGATTTTTGTAATTCAAAAATTTTAATTGAAGCATTGTGTGTAAACTGTACACATTTGCAAGGAAAGGTAATAAACTGACTAGTTTCACAATGCATATTTTCCTTTTTATTTTATTTATAATGCATCAATAAATATTGCTTATTAAAGGTTTAAATAATGCAGTTCTGTATCCCCACAGAAGTTTAATGCATTTATATACATACATGCTTATGTATAATTTAAAAACAAATGCATCTGTTTTCTGCAACTTCATGTTTTTCACTTCATAACAGCTCTTAGAAAGTTTTACTTGTTAGTTGGTATCTATCTTCTTCATATTTTTCTTCAGTGATTGCAAAATATTTCATAATGTGGATCACCTTATTTTTTCAAAACACTCCCCTATTGGTGAACATTTAGGTTTGCTTTTTTCTTGAATTTTAATTATAATTATTTGGAATTGGAGTTCATTGAACATTACTCATTAAAGTGGATTTGGGTTCAGTTACATGTAACAGAAATTCTAAATAATAAGCTCTAACTTTCCTCTTCCACTATACAATTATCAAGATGCTCAGAGGTGGGGTTAGTTAATGATGTTACTGAATTCTTAGTAGAGCAGGGTCAAGGATTCTGAGATTCTCCTGGTTTTCCCTTCCAGATCACAAAATGGCTATTCCAGCTGCAGCTTCTCATCCACATTCCTGGTCAAATGAAGGAAAAAAATACGACGCACAAATAAAGCTTATGCCCCGGTTAAAGTGCTTTCCTGCAAACTGTACTGTTAGGCGCTGAATTGTGTCACATAATTGTGTCACACAAATTGTGTCTCCCAATTTGTATTTTGTATTCCTAATTCCTAGTATCTCAGAATGTGACAGTATTTGGAGATAGGGTCTTTGAAGAGGTAATTAGGTCAATATGAGGTTATTTTAATGGGCTCTAAGCTAATGTGACTGGTGTCTTTATACAAAGAGAAGATTAGGACACAGACACACACAGAAAAAGACCATGTGAAGATCCAAGGAGAAAGTGACCATCTACAAGCCAAAGAAAGAGGCCTCAGAAGAAACTAACTCTATCAACAACTTGATCTTGGACTTTTATCCTCTAGAAATTGTGAGAAAATAAATTTGCATTGTTGTAAGCCTCCCAGTTTGTGGTTTATTACGACACCTTAGGAAATGAATACATGTACTCAGTGATTTTTTTTGCTTACATCACACTGATTAGAAGTATGTCACTTGAATATCCTTAGATGTAAGGAAGGCTGGGAAATTTTATAATTTTATAATTGAATATATTGCTGTCCCTATAAAAACCAGGATTCTGATACTATTAATAAATGAAGCTATAATAGGTAATGGATAGTCTCTGTTACTGAGTTCTAAACCCTTTACTTAAATAATTTTATTTAATCTTTATAACAACTTTGAAATATTGAATAAATCAAGGAATCAAATAAAAGGCTATATATTAGTGCACAAAGCACCCTGATTGGATCACAGGCTGTCTGACTGTAGAACCTAGGTATCTAAAATATCTCAACATTTGGCCTGCTATTATGCATAATATCTGAAGAAGGGAATGGCAATCCACTCCAGTGTTCTTGCCTGGAGAATTCCATGGACAGAGGAGCCTGGCAGGCAACAGTCCATGGGGTCGCAAATAGTCAGACATGACCGAGCAACTAACACACACACACACATGCATAATACCATAATTGAATCCTTAACACATATACTTTTATGTATATGAGAAAGTAGATTTTCAGAATAGATTCCTATGATCATAACCACTGGAATCTATGCTGATATTAATGTTTAAAATAAGAATATTCTAGGGTAAATTGCCTTCTAAAAAGTCATTCCCAAGTAATACTCCCACAAACAGTTTATGTATCCATTTTCTCTCCAATACTAGATATTAACAATCCTATAATTATATTTTGCTAATCTAATGGATTAAAAATATGCATAATTTAAAAAATATTTATCTCCCTTATCATCTAGAAAGTAAAGAATATTTTTATACATTCATATANTTTTTTACACCAAAACATTACAATCATACTGCATTTATTATAAACCTTAAGTTGGAAAACATGTTTTGATGGTTTATTGTTAAAATATTTGTACTCTTTCTTTAGTTTATGGAAAAATTCTGTTTCACCAGTAGTTTTAACATTAGGGTTGCTCCCTTATGGGAGGCAAATATTGCCTTTGGGGGATTCTCAAGTGGTTGGTGAACATGCTTCTCTATTTGGCTTTTCCACTAAAACTTTTATGCCAGAGCTATTTTTAGTTCCCATCTGTTAGCGGATTAAGATGTTTGATGGAAACTACTTTATCTCAAAGATTTATTCAGTCCTTTAGACACTTGAAAAATGAAGGTTAATCACAAAACACAAAGTTTTATTCATTGACTTAAGAACATCCCACTGAGGGGTTAATATTTCCTTCTATAGAAAAAAGAAGGTTCATAATTCCCAGGGAATTAACTAAACAGGAGGAATTATCTGACCCAGGGCAATTCCTCAAGGGTCCTATAAAAGTTCCAAGCATTCTGAAGATTGGTACTCAACCTAGTCTGTTTTTTTTGAGCCAGTTGCACTGTGGAAGAAAACATTTTCTCTGATACTTTGTTTTATCAGCATACAATTTAGTACTGCATATATAGAAACATCTTCCAAATTAGACAGGAGAATGATATTTTAGGAGAGAGGGGTGAAGGGGGATTCTTTTATAGCAATTAGTAAAATGAAATTAATAGTCTAATATAAATTTCTTCAAATTTAACACTTACTATAACCCAGAAAATTTGACTATAAATATTCTTGCTGTCTTGATAAACTGTAATCTGTCTCAGCTACATTAGAAGGACTGCAATAGGTCCATCTACACTGAAAAAAGCATAATTGATCTATTTTATAAATTGAATATAGAAGATAAGATTTACTTGTGTATATTTCCCTGTAAACTTGGGAATACTGATTTACTTTGTGAACACTATTGGTTACAGACCAGTCCATCTCCTTGACTTCTCACTAGTCTATTTCTAAATTAACTGTATTGTTTTAGATTCAACATATCTAACTGAAATATCATGTGCTACAAATAAACAAATAAATATAAGAATTAAGAGTTTTACTGAAGTGAAGAGATAATTTACATTCTTAAAAAGTAATTTTTGAACTCTTAGTGTGGACATTAGAAAATAAATTATTTTGGTGGCTGTGTGTGAAATTCTGAACATATTCTTTCAAGGAACAGATATCTACTTAAAATTTTAACAAGCATTTCTCACACTGTTGTTTTGTTTTCCTGATTGTCGTTATCCAGCAGTACATGATTTGCAAGCTCTCTTCTTATTGCTTGGGTTGCAAAAACTGTCATGAATTAAATATGTTGTCTAAGGAGTATCGCTAATCTAGAAACCAACATCATGTTATGCAGCTTAACCTTGACTTTCTTTGACAGTTGTTACAAAAATTGCTTTTGGTTTCAATCCAGTCCTGTTTGATAATCACACTTTGCATTGCTTCTCAGAGAAAATCCTTTCCTATGATCTGAGTGGGGAATTTCTAGGTTCATTGTATATATCAGGTCTTCTTAGGTAAGTGAAAATAATAGCTGATGCAAACTCCTTATTTAAAAAACAATAGCTGTTCCTATATCTTTGAACAAAAGTCAACAAAATAACAACAGCAACTCAAAAACTTTCTTCAGAAAACACATCTCAGAAAAAAACATTCTTGCAAGCATATTCTTAGAGACTGGTATAGAGGAAAGATCCTAAACTTTAGGCCACATGGATGTTGGATTGATCCCAGGCTCCCACCTGCCTAAGGGAATTTTAGCAGCCATTAATTTAACTCTTCCATATCTCAGCTCTTTCTAAAGTTGGGTTGCAAATGCCCAAGTCATAGATTGTTATGTGTAACAGGAGAATTACAATATAGAAAGCACCTGACCCAGTGCTAGCAACAGTGGGCCCTTCTAGGTAAACACTCCCTGATCAAATTATTCTCCCTAGGTTTTAACTTGCCACTGAGTTTTGTAGAGTTTTTCACTACTGTGTGTTCCCACACCCTACTGAAATTGGACTCAGGACAGGGAAACACTAAGGCAGGTAGCCTGCGTAGGGAAGAAGTAGAGGGGTAGGGAGAGTTAAGTTATTGGGGCAGAAATATGGTGTTATGAAGCTTTTAGAAAATGAATTTTTGCATATTGTTAGCAGTCATGGACTACGCTTAGAATACTGATGTGATGGTTAATCTTATGTGTCAACTTAACTGGGCTAGGATTTCCTGGGTGTGCTTGTGAACAGATTTCAGGATGAGATGAGCATTTGAATCAAAAGATTGAATAAAAAAGATGGGCTTCACCAATGTAAATGGGCATCTTACAATCCATTCAAGGCTTGGATAGAACAAAGTGAAAGAACGGTGGATTCTCTCTCTCTGAACTGAAACAACCACCCTCTCCTGCCCTCAAACATTGGTGCTCCTTGTTCTTGGGTCTTCTGACTCAGACCAGGTCTTGTACCTCAGCTATCCATTTTCAGGCCTTTCAAAAAGAACTGAATACCATCATCACCAGCTCTCCTGGTTCTCCAGCTTGCAAATGGCAGATATTGGGGTTTCTAAGCCTCTATAACTACATGAACCTTTTTTAGAATAAATCTTCTTATATATATATATCTATATATACATATATCTATGAATCTCTTACTGATTCTGTCTCTGCAGAATCCTAACACAGTTGAAATTTTGCTTTTCTTCATATTCAGGTAATTTGAAAAATAGAGAATTTAGAGTCATGATATATGCATTTACGCCCTGCCTGTTACTACCATGCTCGTGAAAAATTATAATAAGGAAACCTCATTAATTAGAGTTGTGAGGCCAGAAGGGGGAGCGCTCATGTGGTACCACTTGAAATCAATTATAGGAAGAATTGTTAATTACAGACCCAAGAGAAGACTCATCAGGAAGGAATCATCGATTTTAGGTCTCAAGAGGAACAGATGCACATTGCATCTCCTATAAGAAATCAATTACCCCAGCAACTTGGCCGATGAGAAACTGTCATTATGCTGCATTCTTGCGTTTCTCCAGTGAGCTTCTGTTTGAAACAACCCCTCTCAACTTCCTCCTTTTTTTCTATAAAATAATGTTCCTCATCTTTGTTTCTTGGACTTGCCTGTGGTTTTTGCCATAACTTGCTTGTAATGAATTGTGATTCTCTGCTATTCTTACACAAAATATTTTTGCTGATATTAATAAAATAATTGATTATTTTGTTTTTAAGGTCAGCATTCTTAAGCAAATAGCTTCACAGATTTAGGCTTCAGTTTTCTTATCTGTAAACTGACAACAGAAATATTTCATGCTGTGTTTAATTCAAATGATTATTGAGAGAATCAAATATAATTAGTGTATGAGATAAGTCTTAGAGAGTATAAATCCTTGTATACATTTCTTGGTCTGGATGAATTAACCATATATCATATACCAGAGGAGAAATAAGAATAAATACAAATTGATTGTATTGTAAAGTACCACATAATAATCATCAAAGAAAAAATTCTCAAGGAAATAAATAGATATTTTCAATATATAAAGCCAGTTTATGTTGATCATATAGAAATTCTCATAGTTTATCACATACTCACACACACACACACAGACACACAGTATTTATAATGAGAAACCCAAGACTTCTCAGTAGAAAAATCTAGACTTTTTACTAGAAAAACTAGTGACCTGGAGATTTTATTACCATGGTTGATAATTGTTATTAATATAAATGTAATGTATTGAAATTGTTAAGTAATAAAATTTTAAGCAGTTTCAGAAAGCTAAATAAAATAGAAACTCCTTCTTTTTTTTCTTTTTGGTCATTCAGTCAGCCTCCTAATATGGGCATAAACTTTGGAGGATTGGACTTTGGACTTCGAAAATAAAGCAAACTGTTTCCCATGACTTTATAACATTATTCACCCATTGGAAATAGGTTGCACAAAAACTTCATGCACAGCACGACATAGCAAACATGCTCCAGTTGATGCAACAGTGAAGGGAAGCACAGTGTGCATGTACATTTAACTGTCCAGAAAAGCTCCTTAACTTTAAAACTGTGCATTGGAATCAGACCACATAGAAACTTCTAATGGACTCCAAATGAAGAATAATGACAGAAATTAATTGGAGCTGGAGAAAGAATAAATACTACTTCTCCAAAAAGCATGTACTAAGAATCCAAGGGAACAGATATGTTACTCATTCAGGGAATGTTTAATGAGGTTTCAAGAAAGCACTCTATTTAAAGATTGGTAGCATGTTTTGGTTACATTTGCAGGACACTCTGATGTTTTCTTTTTTACTCTGACTGGAATTCTAATTTTTGCTATGTCAAAGAGACTTGCAAGTGCTTTTTAAATCCTCTTGTAAAACTATTTCTCTATTTGGCACTTAATGTAGATCCAATCAACCCAAAGTACATTGCATTTCAGGGAAAGAAAAATTAAAATATAATTCTGCTGCTGCTGCTAAGTCACTTCAGCCGTGTCCAACTCTCTGCGACCCCATAAATGGCAGCCCACCAGGCTCCCCCATCTCTGGGATTCTCCAGGCAAGAACACTGGAGTGGGTTGCCATTTCCTTCTCCAATTCATGAAAGTGAAAAGTGAAAGTGAAGTAACTCAGTCATGTCTGACTCCTAGCAACCTCATGGGCTGCAGCCTACCAGGCTTCTCTGTCCATGGGATTTTCCAGGCAAGAGTACTGGAGTGGGGTGCCATTGCTTTCTTTGAAATATAATTCTAGTCCCTATTATTTTAAATCTGCTATATTTACCAAATACTTTTGACTCATTGACATTTTTTAAGGCATCAATATTTATCAATATGAAATTTCTTATGTATGTTACTGTTAAAATTTTACATTATGCTGTACTGTTTGCATATTATTTTAATAATATGAGAAAAGATTATGACAGATGATTTACTGTGACCAGGTTTTCTCATTTCATATAAAGGAGAACTTTATGTAGGTAAATTTTTTTCCAGCCATTTCTTCTTCAAAATAAATACAAATTTTCTCACATATGAGGCTAAATATCATTTAAAAATAGTCCAAGCTTGTTGAAAGAATTTACTATTTTCACAACCTCACCACACAGTATTTCATATTATAGCTCCATTATTTGCCAATAACTATGCACTATTTAAAGAAGAGAAAAAAACAGACATGGGACTAGCATCTCAAAAATATTTTAATTGAACATTAGCATATTGATTTCTCACAAGAAGAATGAAGAATGTGAGTCAACAAGAGACTCTTAAAAAACTGCTATTTTAGCATATTGATTTCTCACAAGAAGAATGAAGAATGTGAGTCAACAAGAGACTTAAAAAACTGCTATTACTTCCTTTTCCACATTCCCAGAAATTATCTGTAATCTACATTCCAGAATTTACGTATGTCATACTAAAATTGTATACATATCTATTTCTCTTGAGAGAATGTTAGGTCCTCTAAGATAAGAGACCATTTTATTATTTTTTCAATTAATTATCAGTGTACTTAACACAGATAAATGAATAACTGTACATATGTATGAGCATAAATGCAATTTTGGTAAATTTTAAAAAATATTTATGATTCACAGTAAAAATACATTTTACATTGGGGTGCAAAATACAATGTCTATCTCCCTATATATCAATCTATCACTTCTCCATCATCTCTCTCACTCTTAACTTTTCTTCTTTGTAGTTCTTTTGGCTGGCAATTAAAATGACATAAGGCAGATTAATAGGAGAAAATCAAATTTATTGCATGTGCACATGGAATCTACATTAGTATGAATTCCATAGACTATAAAGGCAAAATGAGGTATATCCTCCAAGAAGGAGGATAGGGTTCTGAGACTTCAAAGGGAAGTAAGGTAATTCACAGCAAGATTAAAAAGTTAATGTTTGATAAATAAATGTTTTCAGGGCTATTTAAAGACAATGGGACACAGAGAGGACTTTGATCAGATGGGCTTTTCTTGTTTCCTCCCTGAAAATTCATACTTAGTTATCATCAGTGATAGCTCCTTCTGGGGCAGGCCTCCTATCTTAAATTCTTTTAGGCAATAAGGAGGAAGTTCAAAGTTTCTTCCAGAGTCTTTTGGGCTTTGATTGTTTCAGCTCAAAATAATCCACAAGTTAGAGCAGCATGTCTTGGGGCAATCTTCTCTGAATTTCATCACTGTCATTTATCCATCTATCTATTTACTTACTTACCTACCCACCTATTTATCTATCCACTAGAAATATCAATGCAGCATCAGCAAGTAATATTTTTCCCATGGTGAAAAGGAGTATACACAGGAAACACAACCAACCTATTCAAATGCCCTTAGAAAGAAGTGATAAAGATCAGACTAATTTGGAAACAGCTAAAAAAGAAAGGTGCCTGTTTGCTTAGGAGACTGAGCAAAGGCTGGCTTTAACCCTTCATTTTATGACCTTGGCTAAGTGGTGGGATATTGGCAACAAAGACAGGGCAATGGAGAAACTGAAAATAATGGGTTGTGTTAGGGGCTATTAAAGGTGTTTTTTTTCTTTCTTTTTTCACATCTACTTCTGCTTTATTGACTATGTCAAAGCGTTTGACTGTGTGGATCACAACAAACTGGAAAATTCTTCAAATCATGGGATCACCAGATCACCTACCTCCTGAGAAATCTGTATGCAGGTCAAGAAGCAACATGACCTGGATATGGAATATGAGACAACAAGGACATAGAACAATGAGGACATGGAACAACAGACTGGCTCCAAATAGGAAAAGGAGTACGTCAAGGCTGTATATTGTCAGCCTGCTTGTTTAACTTCTATGCAGAGTACATCATGAAAAACATTGGACTGGAAGAAACACAAGGTGGAATCAAGATTGCCAGGAGAAATATCAATAACCTCAGATNTCTAGTCAAGGCTATGGTTTTTCCAGTTGTCATGTATGGATGTGAGAGTTGGACTGTGAAGAAAGCTGAGCATCGAAGAATTGATGCTTTTGAACTGTGGTGTTGGAGAAGACTCTTGAGAGTCACTTGGACTGTAAGAAGATCCAACCAGTCCATTCTGAAGGAGATCAACCCTGGGATTTCTTTGGAAGGAATGAAGCTGAGACTCCAGTACTTTGGCCACCTCATGCGAAGAGTTGACTCATTGGAAAAGACTTTGATGCTGGAAGGGATTGGGGGCAGGAGGAGAAGGGGATGACAAAGGATGAGATGGCTGGATGGCATCGCTGACTCGATGGTAGTGAATCTGAGTGAACTCCAGAAGTTGGTGATGGACAGGGAGGCCTGGCGTGCTGCGATTCATGGTGTTGCAAAGAGTCGGACATGACTGAGCGACTGAACTGAACTGAACTGAAAGGTGTTTTTGATGCTGATCCACTATTGAATATTTCAATATCCAAGTTTATCTTTCTACATGTATAATGGTGATTTTTAGCTAAATTTTTTCAATCATCTCTTTGACAATTTGTAGTTTGTATTCTTACCTTTGCTATGACATGACATCAGGATGTAGTTGTTAGGCAATGAATGATTTATAGTTGCACAACTGAGTGCCTGCGCTCAGTTGTGTCCAAATCTTTGCGACCCCAAGGACTGTGGTCAGCCAGGCTCCTCTGTCTGGGGGATTCTCCAGGCAAGAATACTGGAGAGGGTTGCCATTTCCTTCTGCAATTGCACAATTGAAATTAGGTTAAACTTCAGTGTCTGGATAGTCTATTAGCAAAGAGGCAACCATCTCAGTAACTACCTGAACTGGATTACTCTTGACATTTTCTCCAAATCTTATGGTTTAACACTGTTGAGATTCAATATACAATCCTAGGTTCAAAAATTTAAGTATCAGGAACCAAAAACTAAAATAAAAACAAACAATAAAGTTGCCATGAAACAAACTGCATCATGGAAATATATTGAATGCCATACAAAGCTTGACCGAAGTTGCTTCTTTCTTTCACAATGAAACCATTCTGATCTTGAGCATGTTTTTCAAAATTAATAGGTTTCTATCTATTAGTATTAAAAATCTCTTGCCAGCGTTGTTCTCATCTCCCACTACTTTCACCTTCTTCCTATTCCAAGTCACTAAACTAAGATACAAGAGTGGACTGTGGTAGACACTTTTGGCAAAAACTAAACCCAACAGATACAGAAGTATAATACAGAGCATTGTTTTAATTTTTTAAACATCCAAGTAAATTCAGTTTGGGCTTCAGAATATTAATTAATATTAATTATTTTCATGACTACTCTTATCATTTGGAATCCATTCATCTGAATAAATCAGAAGTCTTACAAATAATATCTTTGTATGATGATTCACTTTACCACTATTGTTAGGTAGTCAGAATAGGAAAAAGGAGTCCAGAATGGTGGTGGCTAAAAGACAAGGAAGGGAAAAGTCTGCAAAAATAGAACAAAGGAAGGTCCGAGGACCAGAGTGAAGACCTCAGGTAAAACAAACAGCACTCCTGGATAGCCCAATTTACATAGAGCAGGCCCAGGGGGAGGTGAGAAAACATAAAAAGAGGAGCCAAAATTGGTCTGGGGGGGGCCTCTCTTCTCTTCAGTCTTTTGGGTCGGCATTCCTTCCTGCCTCGAGGATGTATTTTCCTTTACTTTCTAAATAAAACTGAGCTGTAACATGGAGCTGTAATGCTGGCCCATCCAAGAGCTGTAACACTGGTCCATCCAAGGGCTGTAATGCTGTTCCATCTGTCACTTCAAATTTTTGTTGCAACAGACAGAACAGAACTCACCCAACACTATGATTTTATGTGAAATGAGAGTATCCATTTCATTAATTTGTTTTGTTCTCAGACAGAAAAGATGCTCATGATAAAAGTCAATGTGATAGAGTAAAATATTAAGATTTTCAGGGTCTTTTTAGAGTGTGTACATATAGTAGGGTAGCATCATATACTCGACAAGAAATGCATATCTTACAACTTCAGAATGTGTTCAGATGTCTACAGCATATGTTTCAAATGTTTTAATAGTCTCTTTGCTGTTGGTCCAAAAATATAGCACTTTGTTTATGAGATAAAATGTGATACACAACAAATTCCTACAAAATTTGTTTGAGCTGAAAAAAGGAGGTAAAAAACTAAGCCAGCTAAATAGATTCTTGTGTGTGAGAGAGGCCTCTACTGTTAGTGACCTGCAGGTCTGGTGGAAAGAATTATTCCAGACACCAGTGCTGCAAAGCGTTCTGTTCCATTGCAGGAATTAATGTTTCAAGACATCTTTATGGAATGTCAGGTGATGCTCGGTTAAAAGCCAATTTCCCCCCTCTAGATTCTAATGGCTCCTATCATGATTAAAATGTTCTGAATGTAACTGCTATAATGACAGTCATTAGGAATAAAAGAGACATCAGTCATGGATAATTAAAAAATTAAAAGAAAAAATTACTTTCTTCAGGTAAAACAAAATTGGGATTTGGTAAGCATTATTACTCCAGTACTTCCATTCAGAAATAATGCATTAGGGACTAGTAAGAACATCTAAAATATTATTCTTCACAGGTAATGATGTCTTCAGTGTTCAGTGCTCAGTTGCTCAGTGGTGTCTGACTTTTTATGATCCTATGGACTGTAGCCTGTCAGACTCTTCTGTCCATGGGATTCTCCAGATAAGAATACTGGAATGGGTTGCCATGTCTTTCTCCAGGGGATCTTCAAGACCAAGAGATCTAACTCACATCTCCTGCACTGGCAAGTGAAATTTTTTTTTTTTTTTTTTTTTTTTACCACTGAGCCACCAATGATGTCTTAGAAGAAACTAATTATTCAGAATTTAGTCACTTTCTTTGTTAGTTCTTTTATAGTAAGTTTAAACGATAAAAGAAAGAAGATAGTGTTAACTATGCCAGATTCCAAGACTGCACTATATTGGAAGTGGTTTAACTTCAGATAAGGTTCCAAAAAAGTGAATCTGAATCATAACAAGCAAAATAATTCCAAAGCTTCTGAAATGTGACACCACAGCTGATTGCTGAGAATGTAATTATTATAAAGAGTCAACAGTGAGTCTGCACTAAAATATGATTTAAATGATCTTTCCTTCTTGCAATGCAAAAAGGAGCATAATAGAAATTCAAACTCCAGGAGATGGCGAAGGACAGGGAAGACTGGTGTGCTGCAGACCATGGGGTGGCAAAGAGTCAGATACGACTGAGCGAATGAACAACAACAGGAAGTGTCCGTGGGGCAACCCAAGACAGGTGGGTCAAAGTGGAGAGGTCTGACAGAATGTGGTCCACTGGAGAAGGGAATGGCAAACCACTTCAGTATTCTTGCCTGGAGAACCCCATGAACAGTAGGAAAAGGCAAAATGATAGGATACTGAAAGAGGAACTCCCCAGGTCAGTAGGTGCCCAATATGCTACTGGAGATCAGTGGAGAAATAACTCCAGAAAGAATGAAGGGATGACGCCAAAGCAAAAACAATATCCAGCTGTGGATGTAACTGGTGATAGAAGCAAGGTCCGATGCTGTAAAGAGCAATATTGCATAGGAACCTGGAATGTCAGGTCCATAAATCAAGGCAAATTGGAAGTGGTCAAACAGGAGATGGCAAGAGTGAACATCAACCTTCTAGGAATCAGAGAAATAAAATGGACTGGAATGGGTGAATTTAACTCAGATGACCATTATATCTACTACTGCGGGCAGGAATCCCTCAGAAGAAATGGAGTAGCCATCATGGTCAACAAAAGAGTCCAAAATGCAGTACTTGGATGCAATCTCAAAAACGACAGAATGATCTCTGTTCGTTTCCAAGGCAAACCATTCAATATCACAGTAATCCAAGTCTATGCCCCAACCAGTAATGCTGAAGAAACTGAAGTTGAACGGTTCTATGAAGACCTACAAGACCTTGTAGAACTAACACCCAAAAAAGATGTCCTTTTCATTATAGGGGACTGGAATGCAAAAGTAGGAAGTCA
>SJYQ01003843.1:137333-161742 GCA_006410935.1 Redunca redunca
AAAAAAAAAAAAAAAAATCAGATCAGTGGGTCACAGGGATTGGGGGTAATGGATGTGTTTGATAGCAAACAGGCTGCAAAAAGGAATTTTTAGGGTGGTAGAACTCTTCTATACGTTACTATGGTGATTAACATGCATATGCAAGTCCATAAAACCATACACCACAGAGTGACTTTTAGCTATGTTAGTGCTTCTAAACTGGGAGTGATTTTGCCCATAAGGGGATATTTAAGAGTACCTGCAGACACTTTTTGTTCTCACACTGGGGAACTTGGTGCTACTGGCACCCTAGTAGGAGACTAGGAATATTGATAAACATCCAACAACTCACAAGACAACCATCCAAACAAAAGATGATCCAGCCCAAAATGTCAACAGTACCAAAGTTGAGAAAGCCTTCTACATGGAAATTTTAAAAATCAACTAGAGTGTCAGGAGAATACAGGAAAGAATACAGATACATGTAACTGGATTACACATGTCTTAGTCTATTTGGGCTGCTATAATAAAACACCACAGGCTGGGTAGCTTATAAACAACAGAAATTTATTTCTCACATTTCTGGAGGTTGGAAGTCAAAGATTAAGGTGCCAGCATGGTCGAATTTTAATGAAGATTGTTTTCTGGGTTGTAGGTTGCCAGTCTCACTGTGTCCTCACATGGTGGAAAGGATTAGGGAGCTCTCTGGGGTCTCTTTTATAAGGACACTAACTCCATCATGACTGAGTATCCCCTAGTACAATCACATTGCACATTAACATTTCAACAAATTAACTTTGGGGAGACACAAACATTCATACCATAGCAAAATGTATGAAATCACTTCCCTGAAGTGGATAGGGAATAATGGAGATGACCTAAGTAACAAAGAAATGACGTTTGATGGGATGGTAGTAGTCTTTAGTCACTAAGTCATGTCTGACTCTTTTGCAACCCCATGGACTGTAACCTGCCAGGCTCCTCTGTCCATGGGATTTCCCAGGCTAGAATACTGAAGAGAATTGCCATTTTCTTCTCTACTGGATTGTCCCAACCCAGCGATTGAACCCACGTGTCCTGCATTGGCAGGCAAATTCTTTACCATTGAGCTGCCAGGGAAACCCTTTGACTGGGTACTGCAAAGCAAAAGACAAAATTAACTGTATTCTAGTTGGTATATCCATTTCAGAGTGTAGTATAGCAGTTAATTACATGTATAGCCATACATTGCATGTGTATGAAGGTTAAACAAAGAAGTTTATATTATATGTTGTAGATAGTGGAAGCCAAGTTTCTCACGTCAGAGAAAGAAGTTGCAAAAAGGAAAGGATTTAGTGTCAGAAACTTCAATATGAACTCCTGTGTGTGTGTGTGTGTGTGTGCACAATTAGTTCTGTCCACTGAGAGGGCCTAGACACAATGCTACCCCATTAGCAATGAACACACATAGGGCACAGATCTTGGTTTCTAAATACCATTTTTTAATAAAAGGAATCATGACTCCTTGAAGAAATAGTTGATCCTAGGATCAGGGCAGGGAAAGTACAAGATGAACCTGGAACGTCTTGTAGTACTAGAAGGTAAAGAAGTGTTTTGTAAAGAGTATGCAAATGTATTTGTTTTCCTTTGCTGTGTAACAAATAACCACAAAAGTAGTGGCTTAAAACAGAAATCCAGGCGGGCTCAGCTGGATTCCTTGAGTAAGGTCTCAGAATGCTGAAATCAGGGTGGCAGTAAGCTTGGACTCCTATCTGAAGGTTCTGAGAAGGAACCTGCTGCTGGACTTACCAGGTTGTTGGCTGAATTCAATCCATGCAGTTAGAGGGCGCTGTTTCCTGCCTGGCTGTTGACTGAGGTGTTTTTTGTTTTTTGTTTTTTCCAGCTTCTAGAGACTCCTTATATTTCTTGGCTCTTGGTCACCTCCATTTTACAAACCCAGCAATGACAAATTGAATCATTCTCTTGCTTTGAATGTCCTAGACATCCTCTCCTTTCTTTTCTGCCTTCCTCTTCTGCCACCAGCTAGAGAAGTTTCTATGCTAACAACTCATGTGCTTTTGCTCAGCAGATCAGGATAATCCAGGATCATCTCCCAGTCTTAAAGTCAGCTGATTGAGTGTTAAATTATATCTGAAAAAAATCTCCTTACAGCAATACCAAGATTAGTATTTTATTGAAGGACAGGAATCTTGAGGGGCATATCTTTAAAATTATGCCTAACATATTGGACATGTCAAAGGGACATGAGCCAATACCAAAGAACTTCTAAAGGACAAAACTGGATCAATTTGAGAAAATCAGATGCTATTTGATTATATCACAAAGAATAAAACATCAAGGTAGCTCAGTGATAAGGAAGCTGCCTGCAATGCAGGAAACCTGTGTTCAGTCCCTGGGTCAGGAAGATCCCCTGGAGAAGGAAATGGCAACTCACTCCAGTATTCTTGCCTGGGAAATCCCATGGACAGAGGAGCCTGGCAGGCTACAGTCCATGGGGTCACAAAAGAGCTGGACATGACTTAGCAACTAAACAACAACAGCAATACTGATATAAATTAATGATTAAATAAATAAGGACTTACTTACAGAATAATTCCAAGTAATAAATGTAGGTGATATGAGGGACATAGAAAATCACCATTAGAACACCAAAGTAGTAATTTGATGCAGGTAAGACCCACTGATGAATGTTAAACCTAATGGGCAAAACTTTAAGGAAAATCAAGATATTTGCATAGCTTCAAAGTATCTCACCTCCAAATTTTAATTAATAATTGTGTTTATTTTTATACTCACAAATTCTTTGGTACTTCTTCCTCCAAGAAGTGAAGCTTAACCCACCTCCCCATTCTATTGACTATGAGCTAGACTAGATGACTGATTTCTAAGAAATAGAGTATGAAAATGGAGAAATAGAAATTTACAGAGGAAAAACTTAGCTAAGGGATCAAAGTGAACACCACCATCAATAAGTCATGTTGATATCATATAATTTATATGAATGATAAAAAGAGCTATCAACTCTGTGATTGAGATAAATTCTCATAGTAATCCCAGTTATCATGAGAAAACATCAGACAAGTCCAAACTGAGGGCCATCCTACAAAACAGCTGATAAGTACTCTTCAAAAAGTGTTAAGGTTATTTAAAAAAGTAATAAGGAACTGTCAGAGAATGTAGGAGAACGAGGAGACGTGATGACTAAATACAATCAGTATACTGGATTGAACCTTGGGCGGGAAAAAGGACTTTGGGGAAAACTTGTTAACATTTGTATAATGTGTCTAGCTTAGTTAGTAGTACTGAACTAATGTTAATTTCTTAATTTTAATAGGTGAAATATGTTAACTTAGGGGAATCTAAATGAAAGGTATACAGGAACTCTCCTTACTACCTTTGCAACTCTTCTGTAGATGTAAAATTATTCCAAAGTAGAAAGTTAAGAAAGGATTATTAGTTTACTTGGGCTTTCCTTGTGGTTCAGCTGGTAAAGAATCTGCCTACAATGTGGGAGACCTGGGTTCAATCCCTGGGTTGAGAAGATACCCTGGAGAAGGGAAAGGCTATCCACTCCAGTATTCTGGTCTGGAGAATTCCATGGACTCTACACCCCCTGGGGTTGCAAAGAGTCGGACATGACTGAGCGACTTTGACTTAATTCTTGTGAGATTTCACAAAGAAAGGAAGATAAAAAACCTTGTAGTTAATTTGCAAAATTTAATCAGAATTCTCCCCTAAGTTTTTCATTTCCTATATACTACAAATCATACCTCGTACCTCGAGGCAGACCTCATTATATTGTGCTTTGCTTTATTGTGGTTTTTACAAATAAAAAGTTTGTGGCAATCCTGCCTTGAGCAAAAAGTCTATTGGTGACATTTTTGAAAGAGCATTTGCTCACTTTGTGTTTTTGTGTTACATCTTGGTAATTTTTGCAGTATTTCAAACTTTTTATTGTTACTATACAATATTGTTATTTATTACAGTGATTCATGATTGATGATCTTTGATGTTTCTATTGTAATTGTTTTGGTATTTTTTATTGATAAGGTATTTTTATATTCAGATATGTATTTTTTAGACATAATGCTATTGCACACTTGATAGACTGCAGTATAATATAAACATAATATTGTGACTTGTGATATCCACTTTATTGTTATTCTGGAACTGAACTTGCAATATCTCTGAGGTACGCTTGTAATGCTGTTATAAACATTTGTGTACAGGTTTTGCAAACACGTTTTCAATTTTCTTGAGTATATACCTACAAGTGGAATTGCTAGGTCGAATGGTAGCTCTACATAGAACTTTTAGGAGGACTGCCACAATGCTTTCCATGGCAAGTGCATGATTACACTTTTCCACCAGCAATGCTTGAAGGTTATAGTTCTCCACATCCTTGCCAACACTTGGTACTACTTTTTTGGTTCAAGGTGTCAGCAGGGCTGCATTCGTTACTGAGACTCCAGAGAAGAATACATTTCTCTACTTTTTGAGCCTCTCAAGCCTGCCCACATTCCTTGTCTCAGAGCCCCTGTCCTCTATCTTTAAAGCTAACACCACCAAACTGAGTCGTGCTCATGTTCCCACTTTTCCGTTTCTACTGTTGGCTTTTATTTTTTGGATACTAGCCTTGCAAGTGAATGTGAAGTGCTGGAGGGGCACATCCCCAGTGGCTCTGCTCTTCTCTAACCTTTCTGCAGAAATTAGTCCTCCTGACTGATTTACTTCTGGACCAAATTCTGCCATTCACTTGGAAACATTTGGCCTAATGGCATCCTTTTCAGATCTCTATCAGAAAGGATCTCAATAGGTTATTTTCATGAAGCTATACTCGACAAGTTGTGATGAATGTAGTGATTCATCACTACAAGTTGTGATTTTCGTTTCCAAAAATGAAAACGAAAGAGAAGGTATCCTATGTGAAAGACGCAAGAGTTTTCCCTTCTTTCAGTTTACAGAGACCCCAGGGGCTGGTTTAAGATGTTAGAAATACATCTTATAAGGTGACATTATTTCTTATATGTAAAACTAAAACAAGCTTCTCAAAGTAAAAATTCTAAACACTACTTGTGGGTGATGAACAGATGCATTTCTTTTTAAAAAATTGCTTGTTGTGACCTACAAAACTGATTTCAAGAGCTGTAATTTGCAGCAATTCCCACTATGAAGAACACTGGATTGAAGGATATTTTAGATTTCTTTCTGCTCTATTCTAAAAATTAACCAGTCTACATTGGAAAGACAAAAAAGGAAAACACAGAAAAACAGCCTCAGTCTTGCCGAGTCTGGTCTTCTTGAGCTTGTTGTCAGTTAAAATAGTCAAATATTCTCCATTTCCGGATGACAGAGTCCTACAGAAAAAGCCCCAAGTCAGATCCCCCCCCACAAAAATGTACAGCAGAAGGTAACCTTGGTACTTGGCATCTCAACTCCAGTACCCTCATCTGCCATTGTCCCTACCCTTTTTATAATCAGTCTACTTTAAGGTCTTGTACTTTCCTTTTTTAATGCTTTTGCTCAGTGAATTCAGGAAGTATTCATCATGTTATTACACTTACTTCGTTTACACTTAATGTGACATGATACACATATGTGTTCATGAAATATACATACAGCTTCCCTGGTGGCTCAGTCGGTGAAGAATCTGCCCACAATGCAGGAGACACAGGAGACACGGGTTGGATCCCTGGGTGGGGAAGATCCCCTGGAGAAGGAAATGGCAACCCACTCCAGTATTCTTGCTTGGACAATTCCATGGATGCAGAGTCAGACAGAACTAAGCAACTAACACTTCACTTTCCAACATACACACATACAATAGTGGCCTCTAGTGATATACACTAGAATTACCTGGAAAACTTACTAAAAACGGGATCATTTGGAGTTCCTACTCTGGTTCTGGGCTTCCCCGGTGGCTCAGCTTGTAAAGAATCTGCCTGCAATGTGGGAGACCTGGGTTCAGTCCCTTGGTTGGGAAGATCCCCTGAAGGAGGGCATGGCAACCCACTCCAATATTTTTGTCTGGAGAATCCTCATGGGCAGAGGAGCCTGTCAGGCTGCAGTCCATAGGGTTGCACAGTCACTGAGAGCCTAAGTAGTGCTCTTGTTCTAAAGGATAGAAACCAGAGGTCCCACATTCTCAAAGAGCTTCCTCCACTAAGGTATTTTTATGAAGATGGTGGACTCACACTCCTTGAAAACAGTAGGACATGCAAGGAGATCGAACCAGTCAATCCTAAAGAAAATCAACCCTGAATATTCATTGGAAGGACTGGTGCTGAAGCTGAAGCTCCAATACTTTGGCCACCTGATGCAAAGAGCCAACTCATTGGAAAAGGCCCTGATGAGAAAGATTGAGGGCAGGAGGAGAAGGGGACAACAAAGAATGAGATGGTTGGATGGCATCACTGACACAATGGACATGAGTTTGAGCAAACTCAGGGAGATAGTGAAGGACAGGGAAACCTGGCATGCTGCAGTTTATGGGATCACAAAGAGTTGGACACAACTTAGTGACTAAACAACAACAATGCATTCTTAAAGTTCTATCAGATATTGAATTATGAATATGATCCTTCCTGGTTGGTTGAGGACAAAAAATAACCAAAGACAATTGATATTTTGTGTCTAGGGAGCTAGAAGAGGAAAGGTAACATTAACAAAAAATAAAACAAGGCGTGTACCAGGAAGATTGCTTTTAAAACTGCTTTATTAATTTCATATTATGAAAAGAATACTTTTTCTTATAACTGAATGAAATTGCCCTGCTGACAGAAAGTTATACAATGAGACAAAATAGTATTCAGTTAGAAACTGGTAAGTGGAAACACCAAAAGATTTACAGAAAAAGTAACTCACAAAAACTACAAGCATGTAGAGCAGAGGCCACATTATTAACCTCAGGAAAACTCTTAACATTCAAGGTATAAGGCAAAACTCATAATGATTGTCAGGTTCAGGAGTTTGGTAGGGCACATGATGTCTCATCTGCTGCTTCTTAGTCTTTCTCTTGATTTCTACCATCTGCCCCATATGCTTTTCTACATTATTTCCCACTTCATTGTGATCAATACGCCTGTTGGGTATAGCCCATCGAAAATTAGGGACAAGTCGTCTAACCCATCCCAGCCTGATATTTCCTCCAGACTTCTGGACTTTGCCCCCTCCCAAGTCGCCTGATTCCTCTCCAGTCTTCAAAGGGGCCTGGTCCCCTCCTTCGTTTTCCTGTTGGGCATCTTCCATGTTGAAACTTTCTATTGCTCGTTCCTCTTTGGACGCCATTGCTCCTAGGAGACAGAAGATGCAACAAAGGGCTATTTTCTGGGTGGAATGATCAGCACCGAGGACAGAGGCCCTACTACGCACCTCTCAAGATTCCCAGTCCTGGTGGTCAAAGGCTTTTCAAATTTTCCTTTTCCCACCTGGGAGGCCTCCTATGCCCTCTAGGAAGTCCCCAGTCTGAGCACTACCCCCGCTCCCGCGCCCCAAACCCCCCATTTTCCCTGCCGATCCAGGCCCAGGTCTCTGCAGGCACCAAAATGGAGGACGGGGTTGCAGGGAGCACTTGGAGTCTTAGGGTTTTCCTCACATTCCCCCCACCGCCCAACTGTCCCTCGCACCGACCTGGGCCTATCCTTGCTGTCTCCGCTCCTCCCGATTCTTGCTGCAAGTGCGCCGCTGCAACACTTCGACTCACAGACCTGCAGAGGGTCGGGGTGGGGGCAGGGGGCTGCTGCAGCCGGGCGCTCGGCCCCTTCCCGGCCCCGGGTCCCCTGCCCCCAGCCACCCCCACCCAGTGTGCCCCGCTCCACGCTCGGCCGCCCCCTTCCCAGCCCCCACACGCCGCGTCGACCAACATTTTACAATCCGAGAAGAACCGGGGCGGGGCAGGGGTGTGGGAAAAGCTCGCTACGGTGCGAGAAGCAGGTGTTAGCAAAGGCCTCCGGCCTTAAGGCCTCCCGGCCCGTCCCCCACCCAAGCCCCCGGGAAGGCCTACCGCTTTCGGTAGCCAAACGCCCGGTGTCGAGGCGGGGGCGAAGTGGCGTTGGAGCTGCAGTCTCCACTCCGAGGCAACGGACTCCCGAGGAGAGGTCCTCAGGCTGCGTCCGCTCGCCGGCGCCGCCTTTGCGGACCCCACTCTGAGTCCCTTACCTGCTCCTCTCGCTTCTCCTCTTAGGGGTCGTCCCCGGCCCGCGCTCCCTCAGGGCCACCCGGAGCAGGTACCAAGAGGCGAGGAGGCGACCGCCGGGTCTGACGCGAGAACAGGGCGTGCAAGCAAGACGAGGCACTGGCGGGTTACGAGGGCTTGTGTCACCTCGGAAAGCCACGCCCTCGCCCCGCCCTTCCTGCCCCTCGGGGTCTCGCAGAGCCCTTGGTGGTGCACACACAGTTTCCGTTGCCCATCACTCCTCACCACCACCACCTGCCGCCCTGTGACACTTGTCCAGGAGCCGGCCACAGAACCCTCCTTTCTTCACGTGTTCCTGGGCCTTTCTCTGCCGGCCACCTAAGGGCAGTATCTCCCCGGGGGCGGATAGCCATTCTCATTTCTCTTCTGAGGACTTCCCTTTTCTCTCCTCTGCACCCAGGATATACCTCTCCACCTGCCAGGATTTGGGCACAGCATTTTAGGGGATGCTAAACCCCTCAGCACTGAAGATAATCACACTTTAATGCAGTATTCTAAAAAACAAAATTAATGCAAGAATATCTGTGACGAGCAAGGTGTGCCACCCACTTCACTCCCAAGCTTATTCTCCTTATCATGATTGTCGACCGTTTTCTTATTTTCTCTGAACACAAATGCATGGGGGAGAGTGGGGAACAGGAAATGAGTCAAGGAGATGGTGTTGTTTCTAATTATTTTCACACTTTTTTGTTTTGTTCTTATTTTTGATTAAAAACTCCTTCTATTTATAGTTTACGTTAACTTTATCTTTTATTATGGAAAATTTCAAACATATGCAAAAATAGAACAGTATAATGAAAGGCAATGTACTTATCACTGAGTGTACACAACAACTGAAAATGTATCGGGACAACTCATGGTCAATCTTCTTTAATCTATATCCCCTTACCCACTTTCCACCCTTAGAGATTATCTTTGAAGTAAATCTCGGACATATCACTTTGTGCACTTCTACAAGGACTCTTTTAATGACAACCATTATATCATTAACATGTGCTTAAGTTGCTTCTGCTGCTACTGCTAAGTCATTTCAGTCATGTCCGACTCTGTGCGACCCCATAGAGGGCAGCCCACCAGGTTCCCCCATCCCTGGGATTCTCCAGGCAAGAATACTGGAGTGGGTTGCCATTTCCTTCTCCAATGCATGAAAGTGAAAAGGGAAAGTGAAGTCGCTCAGTCGTGTCCGACTCTTAGCGACCCCATGGATTGCAGCCTACCAGGCTCCTTCGTCCATGGGATTTTCCAGGCAAGAGGACTGGAGTGGCGTGCCATTGTCGTGTCCAACTTTTTGCGACCCTATGGATCATAGGCTGCCAGGCTCCTCTGTCCATGGGATTCTCCAGGTGTGAATACCGGAGTGTGTTGCCATGCCCTCCTCCAGGGAATCTTCCTGACCCAAGGATGGAATCCATGTCTCCTTTCTCGCCTGCGCTGCAGGTGGATTCTTTACCAATAAGCCATGGGAGGAGCCCCTTGGCTATGACAATTTGATGGCACTGTGTCTTGGTGAGTATATCCTGCTTTGTTTGTTGAGCTTCTTGGATGTGTGTGTTTGTGATTTTCCTTGAATTTTAAAATTTCTATCCATCATTTCTTCAAATAATCTTTCTTCCTTCTCTCTTTCTCTTTTTTCTTTCTGCTCCTCAGACAGAGTAATAGACTTATCTTAAAGTTCCCTGATTCCTTCTTCTGCCTGTTTACTTTTGATGTTGAACCTTGATATTGAATTTTTCATTTCAACTATTGTACTTTTCAGCTTCAGGATTTCTGTTGGTTCCTATTTATAATTTTTTTCCTGTTTATTGATATTCCCTATTTGGTGAGACATCATCTTCCTGGTTTATTTTAATTCTTTATCCTTTATCATTTTGATCATATTAAAGACAGTTGATTTAAAGTTTTTGCCTAATAAGTCCAATCTCTGGGCTTTCTGAGTAATGTGCATGTTAAGTTGCTTCAGTTCAGTTCAGTTCAGTTGTTCAGTTGTGTCTGACTCTTTGCGACCCCATGAATAGCAGCACGCCAGGCCTCCCTGTCCATCATCATCTCCCGGAGTTCACTCAAACTCATGTCCATTGAGTCGGTGATGCCATCCAGCCATCTCATCCTCGTTCGTCCTCTTCTCCTCCTGCCCCCAATCCCTCCCAGCATCAGAGTCTTTTCCAGTGAGTCAACTCTTCCCATGAGGTGGCCAAACTACTGGAATTTCAGCTTAAGCATCATTCCTTCCAAAGAAATCCCAGGGCTGATCTCCTTCAGAATGGACTGGTTGAATCTCCTTGCAGTCCAAGGGACTCTCAAGAGTCTTCTCCAACACCACAGTTCAAAAGCATCAATTCTTCGGCGCTCAGCTTTCTTAGAGTCCAGCTCTCACATCCATACATGACCACGGGAAAAACCATAGCCTTGACTAGACGGACCTTAGTCGGCAAAGTAATGTCTCTGCTTTTGAATATGCTATCTAGGTTGGTCATAACTTTCCTTCCAAGGAGTAAGCGTCTTTTAATTTCATGGCTGTAGTCACCATCTGCAGTGATTTTGGAGCCCCCCAAAAATAAAGTCTGACACTGTTTCCCCATCTATTTCCCATGAAGTGATGGGACCAGATGCCATGATCTTAGTTTTCTGAAGTTGCTTCAGCCATGTCTAATTCTTTGTGACCCCATGAACTGTAGCCCACAAGGCTCTTCTTTCCATGGGATTCTCCAGGCAAGAATACTGGAGTGGGTTGTCATGCCCTCCTCCAGGGGATCTTCCTGACCCAGGGATCGAACCCACATCTCTTATGTCTACCTGCATTGGCAGGCAAGTTCTTTACAACTATCGCCACCTGGGAACCCTTCTGAAGGACAGTTTCTATTAATTTTTTTTTCCTGTGAATAAGCCATATTTTATTTGCATGCCTCATAATCTTTTTCCAGTTGAAACTGGACATTTTGACTATTACTATGTGTTACCTCTGGGAATCATATTCTTCTCTCTCCCCTAGATTTGTTGTTGCTGGCCATTGTGATTTGTAGTTGAATTTTTGTTTAGAGATTTTTCAAAACTGTTTTTGTAAAGTCTTTATCCTTTATCATGTATGTCCACTGAAGTCTCTGTTGCCTAAACTTAGTGGTCAGCTGGTGTTTGGACAGTTTATATAAATACCTGGAGTCAATGAAAGTTAAGAAGAAAAAAGAAGAAACACTCTTCCAAGTCTTTGCAGATTGGTCCTTGCTGGGGAACTCATTCAGTGTTTAGCCAGGCAATTTACAACTCTCTTAGTTTTTACTTCCTACTTCAGACTTTCCTTGGGTGGCTCAAATGGTAAAGTACCTGCCTGCAGTGCAGAAGACCTGGTTTCAATCCCTGGGTCGGGAAGATCCCCTGGAGAAGGAAATGGCAACCCACTTCAGTATTCTTGCCTGGAGAATTCCATGGACGGAGGAGCTTGGTGGGCTACAGTCGTGGGGTCCCAAAAAGTCAGTCACAACTGAGTGACTAACACTTTCTTTTCTTTCAGAGTCTGAAGAACATCCAGAGGTGAAAACTTGGGGTCTCCTCAGGCCTGTAAAGCACATTCCCATTCTGGGCATATGTGTGGCCTTCTTGATCCCCCTGTATATCTGAGAACTTTTAAAAGCCCTTATTCCCCCATGTGTCTCCTTTCACAACCTCTTCCTCCCAGTTTTTTCATTACATTTATTGTTTATTCTGAGTTTTGTCCTTTGCCCCAGGCAGCTAGGGCAAATATTTGAGCCTTTAAATGCTTTTAGCAAAACCCACTTAACTCCTTGGGAAAGCTCCGAATCAGGCAAAACAAAGATACACATTCTGCCAGATGAGCTGAGATCCAGAGCCACAATTTACTGAGAATAAACTGCATAATGCTCCTTCTGGCACTAGCAACCTTCACCAGCCGATCTGGGGTGTTGGAGATGACTACTCAGCAGTTTAAAATGCCACAGCTCTCTAACTACAAAACAGGAGCTTCTCTCTTCAACAGGTTTTTCCCTGGTTGCTGATGAACAGAATGTTTCCTGTCATATCAGTAAACAAAGGATGCCACAGTCATCAGCAATTGTAGCCACCACTGAAGGTGAGCTGATGAGCCCCGAGGGAACTCAGGGAGGAAAGAATACCTTCCATTTAGAAGCCATCAGACTGCAACCACTTCTTACTCTGAGCCCCGAGGAAACTCAAGATCTGAAAACAGAGGATACTGGCCTCAGATAGCTGAGGTGCACATCAAAAGAATGATTACAGTGAGTCCAGACTTGTATCTCCCCATACAGAGAAAAGCACGAAATTCTGTAATTTAACATGTTTCTCTAATCAACAGCAGTCTTTTGTTGTTCCTGACTACCTGCTCTTTGTTGCAAAACTCCTATATATCCCACCTCCCCCCTCACCTCCTTGGAGCAGCAGTTTCTCAGAGCTCTCTGGGATGCTGCCTCCCCAGCTGCAGCCCTCATTTTGTCCCACATAAAACTTAACTCACACCTCCCACATCGTGCAATTTTTCTAAAGCAACATTGCTGTAGTTGTTTATGTTATTTAAAAATTAGATTCCAGTGTGATGCAAAAGTTTATTCTGACAGTTTTTGGTATGGACTCTGAATTTCTTATTACTCTGCCATTTTTTTGAGATGTCTTCTCTCTGTATGTTTTTAAACTCTCTACAATATAATGTCAGCATGCAGTGATCTTTCAAAATTAACCTAAGAAATCAGTACAAAATTATGCTTGATTTCCAGTAATTTTATTTAAAAAAATTTTTTGTTTGTTTTTAATTTTTATTTTTACTTTTACTTTATTTTGCTTTACAATACTGTATTGGTTTTGCCATACATTGACATGAATCAGCCACGGGTGTACATGAGATCCCAATCCTGAACCCCCGTCCCACCTCCCACCCCATATCATCTCTCTGGATCATCCTTGTGCACCAGCCCCAAGCATCCTGTATCCTGTATCGAACATAGACTGGTGATTCGTTTCTTACATGATATTATACATGTTTCAGTGCCATTCTCCCAAATCATCCNGCAAAAATAAACAAAGGGGATCTAATTAAAATTAAAAGCTTCTGCACAACAAAGGAAACTATAAGCAAGGTGAAAAGACAGCCTTCAGAATGGAAGAAAATAATAGCAAATGAAGCAACTGAGAAATAACTAATCTAAAAAATATACAAGCAACTTATGCAGCTCAAGTCGAGAAAAATAAATGACCCAATCAAAAAATGGGCCAAAGAACTAAACAGACATTTCTCCAAAGAAGACATACAGATGGCTAACAAACACATGAAAAGATGCTCAACATCACTCATTATCAGAGAAATGCAAATCAAGACCACAATGAGGTACCATTTCACACCAGTCAGAATGGCTGCNAATTTATATATTTTACTTGATTAAAAAACATGCTTTCTGGAATATAGCTATGGGAATTTCATATTTCTAAATATGTTTAAATGTTTTTACAAGGTTAAAAATTATAGATGAATATCAAAAATAAGTTTTGTTACCATTGTGAATAGTAAATATTTGGGTACTGTTTGAGTTCTTCTCAATTAAAAAAATCATTTCTAGTCAAAACAAATTTACCTAAGTTTTAAAGGTTACTAGTACATGTTTTCCCCTTTTTCTCTCATGCTCTTACCATGTCTGGTTACAGGAGCACTCCTTCCTTCAAGTCTCTCAAACATAAGCAAGATAAAAGATGAATGAAAAAATAACTGCAAATGACAAAAGATCCAAAATGAAAGTGAAAGTGAAAGTCATGTCCGACCGTTTGCAACCCCATGAACTATACAGTCCGTGAAATTCTCCTGGCCAGAATACTGGAGTGGGTAGCTTTTCCTTTCTCCAGGGGATCTTCCCCACCCAGGGATTGAACCCAGATCTCCAGCGTTGCAGGCAGATTCTTTACCAGCTGAGCCACAAGGGAAGCCCAAAAATGATAATAAAACATTATAATGAAATAGAATATATCCTAGCAGCATTAAAAACCCCATTTGTGCAACAACCTATTTCTAGTCACACGGAAATCAGCACAAGATACAACCACAGTTGCTCAATGAGCCAGACTGTGGAGTTATCCAGAAACTACTAGCCCACAAAATGAAAGGATTTGCATATTAAAACTCAGAGCTCTACCACATAGACTTTGAGATTGAGGATCCATGTTATTAATGGTCAGTTGATTTTGCAAAAGCATCAACCTTATTTTTCAGCCATAATTGCAGAGCCTGAAATGGAAGTTTTCTGACTCTGCATTAGGTATATTTCTCATTACACAAGTATACTTCTTTGTTCAATTCTCCACATCAGGGATTTCTGGCATAAAGTTACAATACAATATCCTTTAACATTCTCCCCTCTCCCCTAATAGGCAAGATGTGGCTTGCAAAGTAAACATCCTAGTGGGTTATATGCAGAGGGAAGCAGGCCATTACAAAAGGAGGGATAAGTCTAGTGAAGTGGGAGAGTTACTTGTCCAAAGTGGATAGAACACATAAACAGCCACTCCACAGGTTTCTTTTGGGGCTATCCTAGATAGAAAGACCCATGGCTGGGCCCACTCTAAAGAGGTTCATCCTAGGGGTAGCATCTTGTAAAGAAAAGAGCACAGCTGAATTGGGAGATGAACACCTGGGCTCTTAATACTGGTTCTGTCATGTGCTCACTGAAGACTCTTGAAGTTCATATGTTGGGAGTTCCTTGGTGCCCATTTTTGTCCACCTTTCCCTTTCATTCTGCATTCTCTCCTTTGGCAACCATCTCACCTATACTTATATCTTCAATTGCCATTCATCCACATATGACTCCTGCGTTTCCCTCTCTAGGTCAGTCTCTGATCTAAATATCTTGCTACATTCTTAACATTCCCACTTGGGTATACAAAGGTATTGAAAAATCAAGATGGTTCATCATGTTCCCACCAGAAAGGATCCATTATACATTGCTCATCCCAGTTGATATCACTACCTGTCACACAGATAATCAGGTGAAACAACTGAGAATCACACTAACGCCTCCTTGTATATACCCCATCCAGCTCTCAAATCTTTCATGAGTTTATCTGTTTGTTCATTCTTTCATATGTCCCTTTGTCTAGTAGAAAGAAGACTATTGCTGGCTCAAGGGAGAATGGGGATAATCCATCACACAATCAGAGTCCTAGAGTGATCCATTGAAATTAGAAGGGGCTACTTCAGGAAGTTTTTTCATAGCAGGGAAAGTAGGCAGCATAGGTGGTGAGGCAGGAGGTTCCGTTACCCTCCTGCTCTCCACCCAGGCACCCCTTCCTAATAAAGTCTCCTGTTTTGTCAACAACAACAACAAAAAAGAATGTAGGGGGCAAAGTGGGAATCAAAATGGCATCTTCTTAAGTGCCCCACTAGGTGCTGAACATTGGTACTTTAAAAATGAGGAAGGCTGAATATCAGAGCAGTTAAATATCATTTTCAGGTCCCACAGTTAAAAGGCTAAGATCATCTCTGTGAGGGTTGTCTGACTCTAGTGACCATGGTCTCACCACTCTCCCACTTGAACTTCTCTTCTATATGGTGGCCTTGCAAGGATGAGGAATGAGTGAGCTGATGCTTTCTGGGTAGGAAAATCTGTGTTGAGTGGTACAGGTTACCAGGGGATTTGTATTAATATTTATCTTCCTCCAATTGAAGATTTCTGATAGATACACAGGACTAGAGCTCATGTAAGAAGTCTGGGATGAAATGTGGGTAGGACCTTAGCAGATACCTACTACATGCATGGTAGCCATGTTCTATTTTACTCTTTCTTTTCTTTTTTTTTAACTTTTAACAGTTAAAAAATTTTTTTTAATTTATTTTAATTGGAGGCTAATTACTTCACAATATGGTAGTGGTTTTGCCATACATTGACATGAATCAGTCATGGGTGTACATGTGTTCCCTATCTTGAACCCCCCTCCCACCTCCCTCCCCATCCCATCCCTCTTGGTAATCCCAGTGCACCAGCCCTGAGCACCCTGTCTCATGCATAGAATCTGGACTGGCAATCTGTTTCACATATGATAATATACATGTTTCGATGCTATTCTCTCAAATCATCCCCCACCTCGTCTTCTCCCACAGGGTCCAAAAGACTGTTCTATACATTTGTGTCTCTTTAGCTGTCTTGCATATAAGATTATTGTTACTATCTTTCTAAATTCCATTATATGTGTTAGTCTACTGTATTGATGTTTTTCTTTCTGGCTTACTTCATTCTGTATAAAACTCTCACTGTTTACAAATGACATGATCCTCTACACAGAAAACCCTAAAGACTCCACCAGAAAATTACTAGAGCTAATCAATGAGTATAGTTGCAGGGTATAAAATTAACACACAGAAATACCGTGTTCATGGATCAGAAGAATCAATAGAGTGAAAATGAGTATACTACCCAAAACAATCTATAGATTCAATGCAATCCCTATCAAGCTACCAATGGTATTTTTCACAGAGCTAGAACAAATGACTTCACAATTTGTATGGAAATACAAAAAACCTCGAATAGCCAAAGCAATCTTGAGAAAGAAGAATGGAACTGGAGGAATCAAGCTGCCTGACTTCAGTCTATACTACAAAGCCACAGTCATCAAGACACTATGGTACTGGCACAAAGACAGAAATATAGATCAATGGAACAAAATAGAAAGCCCAGAGATGAATCCACACACCTATGGACACCTTATCTTTGACAAAGGAGGCAAGAATATACAGTGGAGAAAAGACAATCTCTTTAACAAGTGGTGCTGGGGAAACTGGTCAACCACTTGTAAAAGAATGAAACTAGAGCACTTTCTAACACCATACACAAAAATAAACTCAAAATGGATTAAAGATCTAAATGTAAGACCAGAAACTATAAAACTTCTAGTGGAAAACATAGGCAAAACACTCTCTGACATAAATCACAGCAGGATCCTCTATGACCCACCTCCCAGAATAATGGAAATAAAAGCAAAAATAAACAAATGGGACCTAATCAAACTTAAAAGCTTTTACACAATGAAGGAAACTATTTTACTTTTTCTGAGTCTGATTGTTCTCTCTGTGAACTAAAGTTGCTGGACTGGTAAGATCCCTTTCTGCTTTGTTTTTATAAGGGCTAAAGATGGCTATTAGTAGTTTTTGGATGCTATAAAGTGAGTCAGAGTTCCTCATCAACACTCCATCCCTCCTTGTAGGCTGTACTTCAGCCACAGCAAACTGTCTTCTGGCTGTGTACCCCAAGCACATTGGGTACATTTCCTCTTCCATGTTCTTTGCATAGTCAAGAATATCCATATAGGTATTCCACTTCCTCTCAACAATCCTACTCCTGTACGATTTAGCTCAAAACTCATCTCCTTCCCTCATGATTCTGAGTGGCCTTGCCTGGCATGCAATATTTTCTTAAGAAGGACAAAACAAAAGAATGAAACCATTGCAGTGAAGGTTTAATATTCTTAATGCATAAAAGCAATAAATATCAGGAAATGTGGTTAATTGTATTGGTAACTAGGGAAATGGAGGTGAAAACAACAGAAAGCAATATTTCAGAGTAATCAGTTGAGAAAGACTTATTTTAAAATTCTAACATGAGTTTGGGTGAACTCCAGGAGTTGGTGATGAACAGGGAGGCCTGGTGTGCTGTGATTCATGCGGTTGCAAAGAGTCGGACACGCCTGAGCAATTGAACTGAACTGAACTGAAATACCAAAGTTCTGGTTTATTTTTGGTTTTATTTTTTGTTTCTATGATACATAAATTGAGAATTTTTACCCATTGTTGTTGGCAATTAAGGTAGAAACATTTGGGGGCATAATTTTATAATTTCAGGTAAATCTTATTCATATTCTAAGACTCAGATGTTTTATGCTTAGGCACATAACACCTGGAAACTCATATATACATACATACATATATTCATAAAACACTATACTACTTAAGGAGTGGGACGAGTATTTTGTAATACTTTTTAAGGTCACATAGCTTGTTAAGAGGATTACTGGGATTCTAACCCTGATTTTTCTCACCCTACACTAGCATACTGAGTCCCCCACAGATAGTTGCCTTTTGAGACTCAGGTTCGGGTTTGTGTAAATTTATCTGATGTGAAAACCCGGGTAGAATCTTGTAGGTGTAAGGGACAGAACCACTAAGTAGGAGGTTGTCAGACAAGTTTAGGGCTGAACAGAGAGAAAGGTGTGAAGTAAGAGTTTGAATTCAGGTTGCCAGTACCTGGCACATAGAAGTTGCTCATAAATATATAGTGAAAGGAGGAATGAAACATCAGTATTGGAAAGATCAGCCTCTGACAGTGATCATATTTCTTTCCAACCTTTTCTTAATTGTATACAAGATAAAGGCTTGTTTTATACTTCCAGTTTTAGAATCTGCTTTGTAGAAATTAATTTTTAAAATGTTAATTGCTTTGACAATGTGAAATATGAACTTTGGGTGATAAAGTGTATGTAGGTTTATTGATTATAACAAATATACCACTCTGAGGTAGAATATTGGTAGTAGTCGGGGGGGGGGATTGTGTGGGTGTGCAGGAGCATGGGGTGTATGGGAACTCTCTGAACTCACTGTACTGCTCAATTTTTCCTTGGACTTAAAGCTGATTTGGACTCCGGGGGAGAGAGAGAGGGAGAGGGTGGGAGGAGATGGGAGAATGGCATTGAAACATGTATACTATCATGTAAGAAATGAATCGCCAGTCTATGTCCAATACAGGATGCAGGATGCTTGGGGCTGGTGCATGGAGAGGACCCAGAGAGATGGTATGGGGTGGGAGGTGGGAGGGGATTCATGTTTGGGAACGCATGTACACTCGTGGTGAATTCATGTCAATGTTTGGCAAAACCAATACAGTATTGTAAAGTAAACTAAAGTTAAAATAAAAATTAAAAAAAAATAAAGCTGATCTACAAAATAAAGTCAAACCAACTAAACAAAAATGTTTATTGCTTTGGTTTTCTTTCCTTGCTAAAAGAAAGTGTTTTTGCTTTGAGAAAATTTAGAAATTAGAGGTCTTCATCAGCTGGTGACAAGAACTGAAATTGCAACTTAAATCTCATGGTTGAGAAGAACAGATTAGGAAGGGGTGAGGGAGGACTAGGGTTCCCTTAAACTCATGTAACAGACTTTTCTAGATGTGAAATGCAGCACAAGACCCTGTGCTTTTATTGTTATTACCTATGCAGTCTCTGAGCCTGATCAGTAAAATTTGGGATGATGGTATACATAGTATCTAATTTGCTTCCTCCCCTATTATGGACATATTTTCAGAAAAGTAAATCTCTTATTACAACAACAATTTGCAAATAAATTTAAGACCACATTCCAATCTCCTGTTTTAAAATGTTATTTTTATTGTAATTATATAAGTAGTAAATTTTGGATGTAAGGTAAATTCAAACAACACGGAAATACATATAATGTCTATATTTTGCCACAGCCCTGGAGATATCCATTACTGTAGTTGGTGTATGTATAATTTATATATAATGTACACTATTTGAAGAGCTTTATAGAAATACCATTTTGTAGAAAATTCTCCACATCCAGCCACCTGTAAATGCTGAATTCAGTGTTTACACATTGTCCTGGCAATGCAGAAGAATCATAAAAACTAAAGATTGTTTATCATCTTCATCAACCTTTAGGCATGGAACCCTCTATTTTCTTTACTAGGCCTTACATTTTCAACATTAATACAAACTGGTTTATGATTCTCTTTTCAATGAATAGATTAACAAATATGCCAAAACCCCCCAAAAACCCTTCCCTACAAATCAATATTCCTGGACTACATCCTTCCCTCTCTCTTTTCATTTCCACAAACAACAAACTTCTCAAAATACCAGGGAACTATTAATATAGTCACAGTCTCCACTTTCCAACCTCCCTGTCATTCCTCAGCCCATCCTTGTCTATTGCCTCTCCATTTAGCTCAATCTGTTCTTAACAAGGTCACCAATGGCATCATTGTTATAAAATCCAAAGGGGTTCCTTTCAGCCCATATCTATATAGGAGCCCATGTTTCTGATGAAAATAATACATACTCTTTGTTTCACCTTGTTAAAAAATCACAAACTTACAGAAAAGTTGCTGGTATAAAACAAAGGATCCTCTGTCCCACCTCCTTCTCTGCACCATAAGAGAGCAAGTTGCCAACACAATGCTTATGCCCCATAGCTCCCAAATACTTTAGAGTGTATGTTTTAAAGACAAGAATATTCTCCTGTGTAACTAGAAGACAACCATCAAAATCAGGGAATTATCATTAACAATATTTATTACAAGCTAATCCTCAGGCCCTGTTCAAGTTTTTCCAGTGGTCTTAACAATATCCTTCATAGCAAAAGGATCCAGGACAAAATCTTATATTGTCATGTCTCTTTAGTTTTCCACAGTCTAGCAAAGCTCCTCAGTTTTTTCTTAACTTTGATGAACTCAACATTTTGGAAGACTGTGAGTCAGTTATTTTAAACCCTTTCCTCCCTCTCTTCCCTTTCCATTGCTTACTGCCTTCAGACTTTCAGAGCTACAATTCTAGATCTGATCACCAGGGTTATTTGTCCACATTGACTACATTTTACAAAGGAAAACCTATAATTTTCTTTCTTTCTTTCTTTTTCTTCTACTCTTATTTCAGTGACTCATCAAACTGTTTACCATTTCCATTATACTTTTCAAGTCTGTTTTGTGTATGACTTCTCTGGCATGTGAGTGATTTGAACCAACACTTCACCTAAGAAATTACATAAATGGCAAATAGGTACATGTAAAGATGATCAACATTATTAGTCAATATGGAAATGTAAATTAAAATTACAATGAGACATCACTACACCCCTGTGTGAATGGCCAAAATTAAAAATAATGACTACACTAAGCACTGACAATACTGTGCTTGGAGGATTGAACCCTCGTACACTGCTGATGGGAATGAAAAATGGTACAACTACTTCAGAACCAGTTTGGCAATTTCTCACAATATCAATCTTACATTTGCCATATGCTCCAGCCGTTGAACCCCTAAGTATTTACCCTACAGGAAGAAAGCATGTGTCCATCTAAAGACTTAAATACAAATGTTCATACTGGTATCATTTCAAAGAGCTTCATATTGGAAACAACCTCATATCCATCACCAGATGAATGGATAAAACAAATTGTGATGTATCCGTATAACAGAATACCATTCAGCAATAAAAAGAAATTACCTATACAGGCAACAAATGAATAAATCTAGAAATAGGCTTAATGAAAGAAGCTAGAAAAAGTACATTCTGTACAATTCTATTTACATAAAATCATATACAATGAAATTAATTAATAGAGACAGAAGTCCAGTGGTTTCCTGGGAATGGAAAAGATCCAGGGGAGGAAGTTTTAGGCCAGAGCCAGGTGGGTGGGGAGGTTACAAAGAGGCAGGAGGAATTCATTGGCTCCTTTGTAGTGTTAGTTTCATGATATAGACAGGAGGTAGGAGGTAGATGGACCCCCATCACCCAGGAAAAGCAATTTAAGTTCCTTCCCTGTGGATAGAAACTCCAAACTATCAATAGCAGAACAACTGAGAGGAGGCTGGGCCCTACCCAGATAAGAAGTAAAAGATTACATATTATTCATTCTTTATCCTTCAGAGGCACAGGTCAGTAGTGGCCTGCCACAGGGACAAGGTCTCTGGCTGCAGCAGACCTGGGAGGTGCAGTGTGTGGCGTGAGTCCTCTTCAAGGAGGTCACCATTAGCTCCACTATAGAGCCACTGAGCAGATGACCCACAAACTGGAGACAAATTATACCAAAGAAGTTCTCACACTGTTGCAACAGTTCTAGGGCTCATAACAGATTTCCCAAACTGGGGATGCAGCAAAGGGACTGAGAACTCCCAGGGAATTTGACTTTGAAGGCCAGTGGAATTTGATTACGGAACTTCCCTCGGACTGGGGAAACAGACTCTTGGAGGGCACAACAAAACCTTGAGTGTACCAGGACCCAGGAGAAAGGAGCAGTGACCCCACAACAGACTGAGGCAGACTTGCCTGTGAGTGTCTGGAGTCTCTGGTGGAGGCATTGGTTGACAGTGGCCTGCTGCACAGTCGGGGGCACGGACTACAACAGTCCTGGGAGCTGTGGTGTGCTGGCATAAGTCCTTTTGAAGGAGGTTGCCATTACAGCCATTAACCCTACCATAGCTTGGCCTCAGGACAAACTACAGGTAGGCAACACAGCCCCACTCAGCAGCAGAAAACTGGATTAAAGATTTACTGAGCATGGCTTTGCCCAGCAGAGGAAGACCCAGTATTCCACCCAGCTAGTCCCTCCCATCAGGGAGCTTTCACAAGCCTATTATCCTCATCCATCAGAGGGAAGACAATATAGAAACCACAATCACAGAAAACTACTCAACCTGATCATTTGGATCACAGCCTTGTCTAACTGAATGAAACTATGAGCCATGCCATGTAGACCCTCAAGACAGACAGGTCACAGTGGAGAGTTCTGTCAAAACGTGGTCCACTGGAGAAGGGAATGGCAAACCACTTCACTATTCTTGCCTTGAGAACCTCATGAACAGTATAAAAAGGCAAAAAGATATGACACTGAAAGATGAACTCCCCTAGTCAGTACGTGCCCAACATGCTGCTGGAAGAGAGTGGAGAAATAGTTCCAAAGGAAAAGAAGAGGATGAGCCAAAGTGGAAAAAATGCCCTGTTTTGGATATGTCTGGTGGTGAAAGTAAAGTCTGATGCTGAAAAAACAAAATTGTATAGGCACTGAGAATATGAGGTCCATGAATAAAGGTTAATTGTAAGTGGTCAAACAGGAGATTGCAAGAGTGAACATTGACAGTTTAGGAATCAGTGAACTAAAATGGATGGGAATGGATGAATTTACAAATGGGAATCCCTTATGATTATACAGTGGAAGTGAAAGATAGATTCAAGTGATTAGATCTGATAGAGTGCCTGAAGAACTATGGATGGAGGTTTGTGACATTTTATAGGAGGTGGTAATCAAAACCATCCCCAAGATAAAGAAATGCAAAAAGGCAAAATGGTTGTCTGAGAAGGGCTTACAAATCACTGAGAAAAGAAGAGAAGCGAAAGGCAAAGGAGAAAAGGAAATACACATCCATCTGAATGCAGAGTTCCAAAGAATAGCAAGGAGAGATAAGAAAGCCTTCTTCAGTGATCAGTGCAAAGAAATAGAGGAAAACAATAGAATGGGAAAGACTAGAGATCTCTTCAAGAAAATTAGAGATATCAAGGGAACATTTCATGCAAAGATGGACACAGTAAAGGCATGGACCTAACAGAAGCAGAAGATATTAAGAAGAGGTGGCAAGAATACACAGACGACCTATACAAAAAAGATCTTAATGATTCAGATAACCATGATGGTGTGATCACTCACCTAGAGCCAGACATCCCAGAGTGTGAAGTTAAGTGGGCCTTAGGAAGCATCACTATGGGCAAAGCTAGTGGAGGTAATGGAATTCCAGCAGAGCTGTTTCAAATCCTAAAAGATGATGCTGTGAAAGTGCTTCAGTTTCCTCAGTGTTACTGGTTGGGGCATAAACTTGAATAACTGTGATATTGAATGGCTTGCCTTGGAGACGAACAGAGATCATTTTGTCGTTTTTGAGACTGCATCCAAGTACTGCATTTCGGACTCTTCTGTTGACCATGATGGCTACTCCACTTCTTCTGAGGGATTCCTGCCCGCAGTAGTAGATGTAATGGTCATCTGAGTTAAATCCACCCATTCCAGTCCATTTTAGTTCACTGATTCCTAGAATGTTGACGTTCACCCTTGCCATCTCTTGTTTGACCACTTCCAATTTGCCTTGATTCATGGACCTGACATTCCAGGTTCCTATGCAATATTGCTCTTTACAGCATCGGATCTTGCTTCTATCACCGGTCACATCCACAACTGGGTATTGTTTTTGCTTTGGCTCCATCCCTTCATTCTTTCTTGAGTTATTTCTCCACTGACCTCCAGTAGCATATTGGGCACCTACTGACCTGGGGAGTTCCTCTTTCGGTATCCTATCATTTTGCCTTTTCCTACTGTTCATGGGGTTCTCAAGGCAAGAATACTGAAGTGGCTTGCCATTCCCTTCTCCAGTGGACCACATTCTGTCAGGCCTCGCCACCATGACCCGCCCGTGTTGGGTTGCCCCGCAGGCATGGCTTGGTTTCATTGTGTTAGACAA
>SJYQ01003843.1:162489-175153 GCA_006410935.1 Redunca redunca
GAAAAAGTTGGCTTAAAGCTCAACATTCAGAAAACAAAGATCATGGCATCCGGTCCCATCCCTCCATGGGAAATAAATGGGGAAATGGTAGAAACAGTGTCAGGCTTTATTTTTTTGGGCTCCAAAATCACTGCAGATGGTGACTGCAGCCATGAAATTAAAAGACGCTTACTCCTTGGAAGAAAAGTTATGACCAACCTAGATAGTATATTCAAAAGCAGAGACATTACCTTGCCGACTAAGGTCCGTCTAGTCAAGGCTATGGTTTTTCCTGTGGTCATGTATGGATGTGAGAGTTGGACTGTGAAGAAGACTGAGCGCCGAAGAATTGATGCGTTTGAACTGTGGTGTTGGAGAAGACTCTTGAGAGTCCCTTGGACTGCAAGGAGGTCAAACCAGTCCATCCTAAAGGAGATCTGTCCTGAATATTCATTGGAAGGACTGGTGCTGAAGCTGAAGCTCCAATACTTTTGCCACCTGATGGGAAGAATGGACTCATTAGAAAAGACCCTGGTGCTGGCAAAGGCCCCTGATGCTGGCAAAGAATGAAGAGGAGAAGGGGATGACAGAGGATGAGATGGTTGGATGGTATCACTGACTTGATGGACATGAGTTTGAGCAAACTCTGGGAGACAGTGATGGACAGGGAGGCCTGGTTTGCTGCAGTCCATGGGGTCACAAAGAGTTGGACATGACTGAGGGACTGAACTGAACTGAACTGAAATGGGCCTCAGGACTACTACAAAGCAAGTAGCTGCTAATGGATTGACATTCCACTTGTTAAATCTCTTTCCCATGAGATCAAAGTACCTTCTCTACTTTTAGGGTAGAATCTCACAGGAGTATTTCTTTTTATTTTCTTAAAATATTTATTTATTTTTGGTTGTGTTGGGTCTTCATTGCTTCACTCAGGCTTTCTCTAGTTGCAGAGAACTAGGGCTACTCTTGGAGAAGGTGATGGCACCCCACTCCAGTATTCTTGCCTGGAAAATCCCATGGATGGAGGAGCCTGGAAGGCTGCAGTCCATAGGGTCGCTGAGGGTGGGACATGACTGAGCGACTTCACTTTCACTATTCACTTTCTTGCGTTGGAGAAGGAAATGGCAACCCACTCCAGTGTTCTTGCCTGGAGAATCCCAGGGACGGGGAGCCAGTGGGCGGACATCTATGGGGTCACCCAGAGTCGGACACGACGGAAGCGACTCAGCAGCAGCAGCAGCAGGGCTACTCTTTGTTGCAGTGCAGTTCAGTTCAATCACTCAGTTGTGTCCGACTCTTTGCGACCTCATGAATCGCAGCACGCCAGGCCTCCCTGTCCATCACCAACTCCCGGAGTTCACTCAGACTCACATCCATCGAGTCCGTGATGCCATCCAGCCATCTCATCCTGGGTCGTCCCCTTCTCCTGCTGCCCTCAATCCCTCCCAGCATCAGAGTCTTTTCCAATGAGTCAACTCTTCCCATGAGGTGGCCAAAGTACTGCAGTTTCAGCTTTTAGCATTATTCCTTCCAAAGAAATCCCAGGGTTGATCTCATTCAGAATGGACTGGTTGGATCTCCTTGCAGTCCAAGGGACTCTCAAGAGTCTTCTCCAACACCACAGTTCAAACGCATCAATTCTTCGGCACTCAGCCTTCTTCAGAGTCCAACTCTCACATCCATACATGACCACTGGAGAAACCATAGCCTTGACTAGACAAACTTTAGTCAGCAAAGTAATGTCTTTGCTTTTGAATATGCTATCTAGGTTGATCATAACTTTTCTTCCAAGGAGTAAGCGTCTTTTAATTTCATGGCTGCAGTCACCATCTGCAGTGATTTTGGAGCCCAAAAAAATAAAGTCTGACACTGTTTCCCCATCTATTTCCCATGAAGTGATGGGGCTGGATGCCATGATCTTTGTTTTCTGAATCTTGAGCTTTAGGCCAACTTTTTCTCTCTCCTCTTTCACTTTCATCAAGAGGCTTTTTAGTTCCTCTTCACTTTCTGCCATAAGGGTGGTGTCATCTGCATATCTGACGTTATTGGTATTTCTCCCTGCAATCTTGATTACAGCTTGTGTTTCTTCCAGTCCAGCGTTTCTCATGATGTACTCTGCATAGAAGCTAAATAAGTTAAATAAGGGTGACAATATACAGCCTTGGCGTACTCCTTTTCCTATTTGGAACCAGTCTGTTGTTCCATGTCCAGTTCTAACTGTTGCTTCCTGACCTGCATACAGATTTCTCAAGAGGCAGGTTAGGTGGTCTGGTATTCCCATCTGTTTCAGAATTTTCCACAGTTTATTGTGATCCACACAGTCAAAGGCTTTGGCATAGTCAATAAAGCAGAAATAGATGTTTTTCTGGAACTCTCTTGCTTTTTCCATGATCCACCGGCTATTGGCAATTTGGGCTTCTTATTGTGGTGGCTTCTCTTGTTGTAGAGCACAGGCTGTAGAGTGCAGAGACTTCAGTAGTGACTGCACATGTGTTCAGTAATTTTGGCTCCTTGGCTCCATAGCTCAGGCTCAGCAGTTGTGGAACATAGGCCTAGGTGCCCCATGGCATGTGGGATCTTCCCGTACCAGGGATCGAACCATTGTCCCTTGCATTGCAAGGCAGATTCTTAACTGCTGGATCACCAGGGAAGCCCAGGAGCCATTTCATAACATGCTTACATCCAGATCTATGAACTCACTAGAGCCAGATGTCACGTTCCACCACGAAGTGAAGTGTTGGGGTCTCCAGAGGACCACTGCCCTTGAACCTGGAATAGAAGCTCCATCAGCCATCAGGACACAGGTACTCAGAACCTGCCTCCTTCAGACACCTGATATGAGCAAGGCCATCAGCATGAGGAACCCACTCCAGTACTCTTGCCTGGAATATTCCATGGATGGGGGAGCCTGTTAGGCTACAGTCAATGGGGTCGCAAAGAGTCAGAAAGGACTTTCTTTCTTTCTATAGTTCCTTTTGGAGAAGGAAATGGCAACTCACTCCAGTGTTCTTGCCTGGAGAATCCCATGGACAGAGGAGCCTGGTGGGCTATGGTCTACGGGGTTGCAAAGAGTCAGACACGACTAAGCAACACACACACACACACGCACGCACGCACGCACGCACACATGCACATATCTGCATGAGAGCTGCACAAGGAAAGACACATCCAGCAATCACCATGGTTTACTAGTGTAACTGTGTGCCCTGCACTGTGCTAGGCACTGGGTTAGTTGACAATGACACGGAAACAACTGGGTAGTGATTGTAACAACCAGATGTTACAATGAGCTTCCCACCATGGCCTTTTTCTTCTCCTTTCCTCATCTATCCCTTAACAGCAAAGTTGAAAAAGAGTAAGAAGTGGCCTGACTTCATACAGACCTTCATGATACCGCAACAACCACAGGACCATAGGCTTACTCATGTGTTATCAATGAAAGTTCTCAGCGATCCTGTGGGGAAAGCAATCTTATCCCCATTTTACAGAGGGAAAAACTGAGGCTCGGAGAGAGTCGCTACCTGTCTCACCTCCAGCGCTCCTGCCTTAAGGAGGAAAGTGGCTCCAGGACACCCCTGGAGCAGGATGCCACACTCACTGGGGCCGGGCGGGACCCCAGAGCTTTACCTACGAGACAGCGGGGCACCGAGACCCAAAGCGGGAAAGCGGCGGCTTGAATGCGGATCCCTTTGTCTCCCCACACCCCAGGGTGATCCAGCTCCCCCACCCCCTGCCGGTCCCCACACCCTCAGCAGAGTCCCAAACACCTGAAGATTAAACCTGTGGTACTCTCAGGTTACGCGTCTCTGCAGAAAAGTCGTCACGGTCTCCATATTTACGTCAGGTTTCCATGGCAACGGCGATACGCAGGCTAGTCCGCCACATCCGGAAATGCCTTTTCACCTTCCTTCACCACCCTGGACTTCGGTGAAAGCAGAGCACATTAGCTTTGGCTGCCAACAGAAAAAGCATACTGATTAGATGCACTAGACTGGGATCTCGGAGAAGGCAATGGCACCGCACTCCAGCCTGGTAGGCTGCGGTCCATGGGGTGGCGAAGAGTCGGCCACGACTGAGCGACTTCCCTTTCACTTTTCACTTTCATGCATTGGAGAAGGAAATGGCAACCCACTCCAGTGTTCTTGCCTGGAGAATCCCAGGGTCGGGGGAGCCTGGTGGGCTGCCGTCTGTGGGGTCGCACAGGGTCGGACACGACTGAAGCACCTTAGCAGTAGCAGCAGACTGGGATCAGGGTAACTGGCAAACTCCAGGAGTAGAGTTACCCCAGAGAGGTATCTTGGGGTTCTTAGAGATGAGCTACCCCTCAGAAGGCTAACAGCCGTTCCTGTGGTAGAATATTCAGAGAATGCTTATAACCATGTGATTGAACAATCTAGGAACTCAGAAAGATGTCATTTAAAGAAACATTCAGAGGTGCTTCAGGGAGGCAGGCCTAGAATCATATAATCATTTAATAGGCAGAAAGAAACCTGATCGATTCCCTATACAATTGGTTTCTGTTTGGGAAATTCCTATTATCCATTCCTGATACTTTCTTCCAGGAGGGACATCTATGACCAAAACATTTCTAGCTTCTCTATAATTCACTTCTCTACTGTGGGAATCGCTTATCTGATTAGTGGCTTTGGAAGGAGGAACACACAGCCCAGCCCCTTTCCCTTCAAAACTCGAAGCAAGCTGCCCTTATGGAGCACATGTTTGCTTTGCTCTCAGGGCTGTGTCCACAGCTCTTCTTCCCTTCTCTGAGTATTGATGGCTCCCCAACTAGTCTGACAATCTGTTACAGAATGTTTGTGTCTTTAAGGGGTTCCCCAAATACATCCTTTCTCCACATCTGGGCTCTGACCCAAGAACTATGACAAAAGAAAAAAAAGAACATCAATTCTATTACTTATAAAGGTGATATTGGGGAAAATGGCTTAGATTTGTAGGCAATTGAGCTTCCTTTTAACGAACCCCAGAATCGTACAGACTCGACCAAGTAAAAGCGCTTCATGAGGACTGCCACGGTGGTCCAGGAGTTTACAATCTGCCTGCCAATGCAGGAGACACAGGTGCAATCCCTGGTCTGGGAAGATTCCACATGCCACCGGGCAACAAAGCCCAATCTTCACAACTACTGAGCCCACGGTACCAGGGAGCCCTAGAGCCTGAGCTCTGCAACAAGAGAAACCACCGTAATGAGAAGACTGTGCACTGCAACTAGAGAGTAGTCCCCCCTCCCCTGCTGCAACTACAGAAAGTCTGCACACAGCAAGGAAGACCCAGTGCAGCCAAAACAAAAATACAATTGTTTCAATTGCAGCAAGTAAGTTTTTTTTTAAAGTGCTTCATGAGACAGTCACAAAGGCCAAACACTACAATGTAGAGCTATCTGCTGCTGGTGAAAAAATTCTGTCTGTATGTGTTCAAGGAATGTAACTTTTTTTGCCAAAGGTCATCCCAGTAGCAAGAGAGTGTTTCAGGAAACAACCTTTGACAATCATTTCTCAAAGTGAGTAAATACCTCTAGTTCTGACTGCATACTCACCAAGCAACTTTTTGAGGATAGGATGCTCCATGGGTTCATGGAGCCAATTGTAGTAACAATCTCTCAGATCCTTAACACAGGAAATTGCACTGGAGGCTCCTCTTGTGGAGGGGGATTGGAATTAGGTTCTAAATCCCAAGAGTAGGGTGAAAAACATGCATCATGAAAATTTCCTGTGGAAATCCCTTCACGAAGGAATGGAAATATTCAGAGATTGATACCCACATATAAACCAGCATGCAATCTATAGCCAAAACTATAATGAAGTGACAGAGGATGAGATGGCTTGATGGCATCACCAACTAGATGGATGTGAGTTTGAGTGAACTCCAGGAGTTGGTGATGGACAGGGAGGCCTGCCGTGCTCTGATTCATAGGGTTGCAAAGAGTCAGACACGACTGAGTGACTGAACTGAACTGAACTGAACCAAGCCTTCAAGAATCAGTGAATCCCTATCCTAGTCAATGATTCCAGACCACAGGAAAAAAGTACACCCGAAATGTATGTTTTGGATATTCATTTTTACTTAATGAATTCCCCTAAATAATAGTCATTTATTATCTCTCAGGATTCAGTATGTTGACTTGGCTCAGTTGAGTGATTTTTGCTCTACATATTGTCTGTCACTCAGGCTCACAGTCATCTGGAGGTGTCATTCAGCTCGGACATCCAAGAAAGGGTACTCACATGGGTGAATGGTGCTGATTATCTTCTGGGGGGCTCAATGGGGACTGTTAAATTCACAGTCTCCTACCCCAATATCAATCTCAAAGGTAAACTAAGGGTCAGTAAAATGACTAGTACATTAAAGAAATAGCTTGATGATCTTCCTTCACTCTGGATTCCTCAGTAAAGCCATCCTGCAATGCAGAAATGGCCTCAGGCTTGCTTTACTATGGAAGCGATGTTGCTGTTGTTTAGTCACTCAGTCGTGTCTGCCTCTTTGCAACCCATGGACTGCAACATGCCAGGTTTCCGTGTCCTTCACTATCTCCCAGACTTTGCTCAAACTCAGGTCCATTGAGTCAGTGATGCGATCTAACAATCTCATCCTCTGTCATCCCTGTCTCCTGCCCTCAGTCTTTCCGAGCATCAAGGTCTTTTCCAGTGAGTTAGCTCTTCGCATCAGGTGGCCAAAGTATTGGAGCTTCAGCCTCAGTATCAGTCCTTCCAGTGAATATTCAAGGTTGATTTCCTTTAGGATTGACTGGCTTGATCGCCTAGCTGTCAAAGGGACTCTCAAGAGTCTTCCCCAGAACCACAATTCAAAAGTGTCAGTTCTTCAGTGCTCAGCCTTCTTTATGGTCCAACTCTCTCATATGTACATGACTACTGGAATAACCATAGCTTTGACTATATAAACGTTTGTTGGCAAACAACAATGTCTCTGCTTTTTAATACACTATCTAGGTTTGTCATAGCTTTTCTCCCAAGAAGCAAGCATCTATTAATTTCATGGGTGAAGTAACAGTCCACAGTGATTTTGGAGCCCCCCAAAATAAAGTCTTTTACTGTTTCCACTTTTTCCTCATCTACTTGCCATGAAGTGATGGGACTGGATTCCACAATCTTAGTTTTTTGAATGTTGAGTTTTAAGCCAGCTTTTTCTCTCTCCTCTTTCACCTTCATCAAGAGGTTCTTTAGTTCCTCTTCGCTTTCTGCTCTTAGGGTGATGTCATCTGCATATCTGAAGTTATTGATGTTTCTTCCAGCAATCTTGATTCCAGCATGAGCTTCATCTAGTTTGGCATTTCCATGATGTACTCTGCATATAAGTTAAATAAGCAGGGTGGTAATATATACCCTTGAGGTATTCCTTCCCCAATTTTGAACCAGTTGGTTGTTTCATGTCCGGTTCTAACTGTTGCTTCTTGACTTGCATACAGGTTTCTCAGGAGGCAGGTAAGATGATCTGGCATTTCCATATCTTTAATTGCCACAGTTTGTTGTGAGAACAACAATATGGCAGAATAGAAGGACGTGTGCATCTTCTCCTGTGAGAACTCCAGAATTGCAACTCGCTGCTGCTGAACAACCATCGACAGGAGAATGTTGGTTCCCACACACACACAAAAAGATACCCTACATCCAAAGGCAAAAGAGAAGCCCCAACAAGATGGTAGGAGGGGCAAGATTGCATTTAGAATCAAACCCCATACCCACTGGAGAAGTTTGGAGGGCTCAAACAAAACCTTGTGTGCACCAGGACCCAGGGGCCCCACAGAGACTGAGCTAGACCTGCCTTTGAGTGTATGAGTGTCTCCTGTGGAGGCATGGACCAGCAGTGGCCTGCTGCATGGACAGGGGCTCTGGCTTCAGCAGACCTGGGTCACCCAGTGTTAGCCACCACAGAGCCACCAAGCAGATGACCCACAAACTGCAGAACAATTATGCCAAAGAAATTCTCACACTGTTAAGAAAGTTCTAGGACCAACAACAGATTTCACAACCTGGGGATCAGGCAAAGGGACTGTGATCCCTCACGGAATTTGAGTTTGGAGGCTAGTGGGATTTGATTACAGAATTTCCACAGGACTGGGGAAACAGCCTTTTCATGAAAGCAAAAGAGGAAAGTGAAAAATCTGCCTTAAAACTCAACATTCAAAAAACGAAGATCATGGCATCCAGTCCCATCACTTCCTGGCAAATAGATGGGGAAACAACAGAAACAGTGATAGACTTTACTTTTTGGGTTCCAAAATCACTGCAAATGGTGACTGCAGCCATGAAATTCAAAGACTCTTGCTCCTTAGGAAAAAAGCTATGACAAACCTAGACAGCATATAAAAAAGCAGAGATATTACTTTACTGACAATGGTTCATATAGTCAAAGCTATGGTTTTTCCAATAGTCATGTATGGATTTGAGAGTTGGATCATAAGTAAGCTGAGCACCAAAGAATTGATGCTTTTGAACTGTGGTGTTGAAGATTCTTGAGAGTCCCTTGGACTGCAAGGAGATCAAACCAGTCAATCCTAAAGGATATCCGTCCCAAATATTCATTTGAAGGACTGATGCTGAAGCTGAAGCTCCAATACTTTGGCCACCTGATGTGAAGAACTGACTCATTAGAAAAGACCCTGATGCTGGCAAAGACTGAAGGAAGGGGATGACAGAGGATGAGATGATTGGATGGCATCACCAACTCAATGGACATGAGTTTGAGCAAGCTCCATGAGTTGGTGATTGTCAGGGAAGCCTGGCGTGCTGCAGTCCATGGGGTCGCAAAGAGTCGGACACAGCTGGGCGACTGAACGGAACTGAACTGAACTGAACACAGTTAAAGACTTCGGTGTAGTCAATAAAGCAGACGTAGATGTTTTTCAGGAAATCTCTTGCTTTTCTTATGACCCAATCGATGTTGGCAATTTGATCTTTGGTTTCTCTGACTTTTCTAAATCCATTTTGCACTTCTGGAAGTTCTCAGTTCATGTACTTGAAGCCCAGCTGGAAAGATTTTGAGCATTATGTTGCTAGCATGTGAGATGAGCCCAGCTGTGTGGTCATTTGAACATTCTTTGGCATTGCCTGTCTTTGGGATTGGAAGGAAAATTGAACTTTTCCTGTCCTGTGGCCATTTTTGAGTTTTCCAAATTAGCTGGCATATTGAGTGGAATACTTTAACAGCACCATTCTTTATGATTTGAAATATCTTAGTTGGAATTCCATCACCTCCACTAGCTGTGTTCCTAGTAATGCTGCCTGAGACCCACTTGACTTTACCCCAGGATGTCTGGCTCTTGGTGAGTGATCACACTATCGTGGTTATCTCGGTCATTAAGACCTTTTTTTTGTGCAGTTCTGTTGTGCATTCTTTTCAATTCTTCTTAATATCTTCTGCTTCTGTTAGTTCCAAACCATTTCTGTCCTTTATCGAGCCCATCTTTGCATGGAATGCTCCCTTGGTATCTCTAGTTTTCTTGAAAAATTCTCTAGTCTTTTCCATTCTATTGTTTTCCTCTTTTTTCTTTGCACTGTTCACTTAAGAAGGCTTTTTTTTTTTTAATAACTCCTTGCTATTCTTTGGAACTCTGCATTCAGATGGGTATATCTTCCATTTTCTCCTTTGCCTTTTGCTTCTCTTCTTTTCTCAGCTATTTGTAAGGCCTTCTCAGACAACCATTTTGCATTTCTTTTTCTTGGGGAAGGTTTTGATCACTGCCTTCTGTACAATGTTACTAACCCTTGTCTTTAATTTTTCAGGTATTCTACTAGTCTAATCCCTTGAATCTATTTGTCACTTTCATTGTATTATTAGAAGGGACTTGATTTAGGTCATATCTGAATGGCCTAATGGTTTTCCCTTCTTTTTTCAGTTTAAGTCTGAATATAATCCTGAAGAATTGATGCCTTTGAACTATGGTGCTGGAGAAGACTCCTGAGAGTCACTTGGAGAGCAAGGAGATCAAACCAGTCAATCTTAAGGGAAATCAACCCTGAATATTCTTTGGAAGGACTGATGCTGAAGTTGAAAATCCAGTACTTTGGCCAGTTGATGTGAAGAGCTGACTCACTGGGAAAGACCCTGATGCTGGAAAAGATTGAAGGCAAAAGAAGTTGGTGGCAGAGGATGAGATGGTTGGATTACTTCACTGACTCAACAGACATGAATTTAAGCAAACTCCATGAGATGGTGAAGGACAGGGAATCCTGGTGTGCTGCAGTCCTTGGGGTCACAAAGAGTCAGACATGACTTAGCAACTGAACAACAAAAACAAGAACAATAGGAAGTTAGGTGAAACTAGATAAAAGGGGAAAACTGCTTTTTAATATGTGCTTAGTCGTGTAAACTGTATTTCACTAAAGATTTCCCCATTGAGTTCTGTAGCCTCCAGAACATGTCTGAATCCTAATTTCTTTCAGTACTCACATTTCATTCTGTAGAGGGTAGCAAATGTTTTAGATGTAATGAGCTATATTATTTTCAAATTATAATTTTTAAAATGTTAAAAACAGTATTACAAAATAATCATTAAATCTTGCTTGACAAGGCAGGAGTAAGTACTTACAAATTATATGGAGTGAGTTCTCATGATATTGAAGCATTCCCAGAGAAGTTCTAGAATAACACATGAAAAAGATGTCCATTTCTTCATAGGGGATTGGAATGCAAAAGGAGGAAGTCAAGAGATACCTGGAATACCAGGAAAGTTCAGCCTTGGAGTACAAAATGAAGCTGAGCAAAGCCCAATAGAGTTTTGCCAAGAGAATGCCCTAGTCATGGAAAACACCCTCTTCCAACAGGACAAGAGATGACTCTACATATGGACATCACCAGACGGTCAATACCAAAATCAGGTTGATTGTTTTCTTTGCAGCCAAAGGGGGAGAAGTTCTATAGAGTCGGTAAAACAAGACTGGGAGCTGACTGTGGTTCACATCATGAGTTCTTTAATGGAAAATTCAGGACTAAATTGAAGAAAGTAGGGAAAACAACTATGCCATTCAGGTATGATCTAAATCAATTCCCTTATGGTATACAGTGGAAGTGATGAATAGATTCAAGGGATTAGATCTGATAGAATGCCTGAAGAACTATGGATGGAGGTTCATGACATTTTACAAGAGATACTGATTAAAACCATCCCCAAGGCAAAGAAATGCAAAAAGGGAAAATGGTTGTCTGAGTAGGCCTTAAAAATAGCTGAGGAAAAAATAGAGGTGAAAGGCAAAAGAGAAAAGGAAATGTAGAGTTCCAAAGAATAGCATCTGAATATAGAGTTCCAAAGAATAGCAAGGACAGATAAGAAAGCCTTCTTAAGTGGACAATGCAAAGGAATAGAGGAAAACATAGAATGGGAAAGACTAGAGATCACTTCAAGAAAACTGGAGATACCAAAGGAATATTTCATGCAAAGATGGGCACAGTAAAGGACAGAAATAGCAAGGGCCTAACAGAAGCAGAAGATATTAGGAATACAGAGAAGAACTGTCCAAAAAGGATCTTAATGCCGAATAACCACGAAGGTGTGGTCATTTACCTAGACCCAGACATCCTGGAATGTGAAGTCAAGTGGGCCTTAGGAAGCATTACAAAGAACACAGCCAGTGGATGTGATGGGATTCCAGGTAAAGATGAATGCTCTTAAAGTGCTGCACTTAATAGGCCAGCAAATTTGGAAAACTGAGTAGTGGCCGCAGGATAGGTTAAGTTCAGTTTTCACTTCAATCTCAAAGAAGGGCAATGCCAAAGAATGTAGAAACTATGGTACAACTGTGTTCACTTCATATGCTAACAGGTGGCAGTAGTGGGAAAGAACCCGCCTGCCAGTGCAGGAAACATCAGCAAAACAGGTTCAATCCCTGGATCAGGAAGATCCCCTGGAGGAGGGCATGGCAATCCACTCCAGTATTCTTGGCTGGAGAATCCCTCGGACAGAGGGGCCTGGCAGGCTATGGTCCATAGTGTCGCAAAGAGTCAGACACAGTTGAAGCGACTTAGTACAGGTGTTTTTCTGGAATCCCCTTGCTCTTTCTATGACCCGATCGATGCTGGCAATTTGATCTATGTTTCCTCTGCCATTTCTAAATCCATTTGTACATCTGGAAGTTTTCAGTTCACATACTAATGAACCCTAGCTTGATGGATTTTGAGCATGATCTTGCTAGCATGTGAAATGATCTCAGTTGTATGGTAGTCTGAACATTCTTTGGCCTTGCCCTTCTTTGGGATTGGAAAAAAAACTGACTTTTCCAGTCCTATGGCCACTGCTGAGTTTTCCAAATTTGCTGATATGTTGCATGCCACACTTTAACAATGTCATCTTTTAGGATTTAAATAGCTCAGCTGGAATTCCATCACTTCTACTGGCTTTTCATAATCATGTTTCCTAAGGCCCAGTTGACTTCACACTGCAGGATGTCTGGCTCTAGGTGAGTAGCCACACCATCATGGCTTTCTGGGTCAGTACTATCTTTTTTGTATAGTTATTATGTGTTTTTTGCCACTTTTAAAATCTCTTTTGCTTTTGTCAGGCCCTTGCTGTTTCTGTCTTTCATTGTGCCCATCCTTGCATAAAATGTTCCCTTCATATCTTAATTATCTTGAAGACATCTCTAGTTTTTCCCATCCTATTGTTCTCTTCTGGGTTTTTTTTTGGTTTGTTTGTTTGTTGTTTTTGCATTATTCACTT
>SJYQ01003843.1:179479-201546 GCA_006410935.1 Redunca redunca
AATGCATGAAGGTGAAAAGAGAAAGTGAAGTCGCTCAGTTGTGTCTGACTGTTAGCGACCCCATGGACTGTAGCCTACCAGGCTCCTCCGTCCATGGGATTTTCCAGGCAAGAGTACTGGAGCGGGATGCCATTGCCTTCACTTTCTCTTTTTACCTTCATGCATTGGAGAAGGAAATGGCAACCCATTCCAGTGTTCTTGCCTGGAGAATCCCAGGGACGGGGGAGCCTGGTGGGCTGCTGTCTGTGGAGTCGCAGAGTTGGACACGACTGAAGCGACTTAGCAGCAGCAGCAGTAATCAGAGCAACATTGTAATATACCAGGTAAATAAGAAAGCCAGGCAGAGTTTAATATCTGTTTTCTTGCAACTTTCTCATTACATTTGCAGAGCACTTGAAATGTATCTTCCACAACATTAATTTCCATCTCTAGTTTAATTGCTTTCAGTATTACAGCATTTTCTTTGACTTCAAATGGGTTAAATCATAGAGTCAGAAAAATCAGACTTTTCTGGAAAATGATGACTTAGCTGAGAGAAAGGAGAGTTGGTGCAAAAGGAGTTAATCTTGGCTTGAGACTGAGTGGGTGAGACTGAGAATTTGGAAGTACTGGAACTGAGTGGATGATAGACAACTGGGTCTAGGATGGAGTAGCAGGTGGAATTTGGCAATGTATTCTTTCTTGTCTTTTCTTTGCTAAATGACACAGAAAGCATGTGCGTTTTACTGCCTTTCACACCATACTATGTAATCTGCTATTCCAAAACACAAAATGGGAATTTACTGTAGCAGAGTTATGTCGTAGTATCTTGTGTTGTAGAACGTGACTAAACATGTTGTTTCCTAACATTGTCATTTGTATTGATACTGACTCTTATTTGTGTTTATGCACAAAAATGGAAAGGATGATACTTGGATTTTGCCCTGTCTTATCCTTGAAAGTTAAATCAGAGAACAGCAATTTCACTTGTGAAATTTAACTTAGAGACTGTTAAACTTTTATTTCATTCATATGAAAACCTTGGAGCGAAAAAACAACAGTTTTAACAGCATTTCTGCTGATGTCTAGGTTGCCATCCTTTTAAGGTTATAATACAATAAAATGTCCTAGAGTTAATAATTCTAGCTTAAGTTTGTCAATGATTTTATACATCATTACATTTTTTGTCTGCAAATTACAAAACTAAAATCTGTAATGTTTGCATACTTGATGACATATACTTCAATATTAATTGATTGATAATGNTAATGGGTAGAATTCTGAAGGTAATTTAAACTTTAATTTCCCCTTTCTCATAAATGATTGTCCCTTGAGTGATGATTGTGCTGAAATGAAGTGTAGTTAGAAACTCACCAAATTTGTCTAAAATAGACTAAAATCTCTCTTTTCATCAAACCAGTATTTTTTAAGACCTGTTCTGCTTTACATTTTAGGGACTCATTGAATTAAAGTTTTGTAATCACATCATCCTGGAGTAGTCCATAACCAAAATGGATATAAAATAGTGTAATGTATTTAGAATTTACATAGATAGCCACTTATTTGTCTGTGTAAAGTTCTCCTGACGAACATCTTTTTTACGGTAAATTTTAATTTTTCAGTTACTCTTTCTGATACTCCTACCATAAATGCATTTTTGTGATAAATTAGTAAATGTTTTGTGTCAGTCATTAGTACACACTGATGCTTTTCCTCCCATTTTTATGGAAGGGATATGACAGTGTTTAATTTCTCAGTGAGTACTAAAACTGTGCAGAGCTTGAGAATCTGGAAATGAAAATAATTGTTTAAACGAAAAAGAAGAGAAGGAGAGAGAGATGTCATACAGGCAAGAAGGCCATGTGAAGATGGAGGAGGAGATTGGGGCCCTGCTGCCACAAAGCAAGGAGCTCCAGAAGCATTCAGACCCGAGAAGAGGCAAGAATGGATTCTACCCCAGAGCATTTGGAAGAAGCATGGTCATGCCCAGCACATTGATTTTGGGCTTTATGTCTCCAGAGTTATGAGAGAATACATTTTTTACATTTCAGACAACATAGTTTGTGGAGTTTTGTTAGGCAGTCTTCAGCAGCTAATATGCTCACTAACAGCATCCCCAAATGTTCTTGTAAATAATCAACACACTGCATTCTATATTTTTCATGCCTACTGTGAGATAAATTGCAATAAAGACTTGTAAGTAGAAATAAATATAGATAACGTTTCTCATTACCAAGGTTTTTAAAATGTATTGTCAGTTTCAGTGCTCACAGCATCCCTGTGAGGTAGTCATTGTTACTGATTCCCTTTTTATAATAGGAAAATAAAAAAGGATAACTGAGGGACAGGGAGAAGAAGAACTTGGGGGAGAGGGAAGAGGTTACCCAAGAAAAATATAAAAAGTACAAAAGAGGCAGAGGTGTGTGTTGTTTAGTCACTCAGTCGTGTCTGACTCTTTCGTGGCCTTGTGGAATGTAGCCCGTCAGGCTCCTCTTTCCATGGGATTTCCCAGCCAAGAATGCTGGAGTGGGTTGCTGTTTTCTTCTTCAGTGTCACCTCTATAGAACCCCCTTAATTTAAAAAGAGGAGGAAGGGCTCACTGGAGTCATCAGAAATTCCTGAGAGGAGCTGGGCCTGGGATAGTGGGCAGGACCTAAGGGGGCTAGATGGAAAGGAGGGGATGGGGAGTCCATCCTGACTGGAGTGACTGGTGCCAGGTGAGCAGACAGGGCTCAGAGGTAACTGATGGGGCACTCCAGGGATCTGAGGCCATCTGGGTGTAGGACTGACCGGGGAAGGACCATAGCTGCTTCCATGGGACACTACACAGCCCCTTTATACACTGATATGGTGTACAACGTTGGTAAGGAGTAAAGTGCCCTGTGCTTCTGTCACTGGTCTACAGGGCAGAGAAGGACCAAGTCCACTGAGAGCAGGGAAGTTGAGCTGATACTCAGTTCCCAGAGCCTCCTTTAAAGTAGCAAGCAGGCATAAAGCAGAAGGATTCATGACTAAGGGGTCCCCCACACCTCCTGGAGACCATAACACTCTCTTTAGTTTCTCTCTGACCCCAGGTCCTATGGACTCCATCTGCCAGGGAAGTCCTGTCTGCCTCCTGGGGTCACATTCCTAACCAGAACACTCTGTCCACTCATTAGCTCTCCCCACGTTCTGGTTTGTTCCATCTCTGCATGCTGCAGTCCATGGGGTCACAAAGAGTCAGACAGGACTGAGCCATTGGACTGACACAGGTCTGGTAACAGAGGTATGTTGGTTCCACCTTGTGACAAAAGCCTGAACTGCAGTTTAAACATTTGGGAATAGGAAAGTGGGACAGAGCTTTCTAGAAGTCTGGATGGAAAGCGGGGAATTGCTTCGGTATGGCTATACTTCTTTCTGGCCACTTCATATAAAGGGAATCATATAATATGTGGTCTTTTGCATATTCGGGTTTTCACTTGGCATAAATTTTTCAAAGTTCCTCTAAGCTGTAGCGTGTATCAGTACTTCATTCCTTTTTATTGCCAAATAACATACCACGTTTTATTTATTCATTCACAAATCAGTGGATATTTAGGTTATTTCCACTTTTGGCTTTATTAACAATGATTTCTATTCATATATTAATATTTAAATGTCTTATTCAATTTTAAAAGGTTACTTTCCATTTATAGTTATTATTGGCTATATTCCCCATGATGTACAGTACATCTTTGAGTCTATCTTATACCCAGTAGTTTGTACCTCCCACTCCTACTCCTCCACCCCTCTTTTGTTCCTTCCCACCCACCACTGCTAGCCATGAGTTTGTTCTCTATATCTGTGAGCCTATTTCTGTTATATTTGCTAGTTTATTTTTTACACTACACATGTGATATCATATAATATTTGTCTGTCTCTGTCTGACATTTCACTTAGCATAATACCCTCCAAGTCAATCCATTTTCGTTGCTTGTTGCAGGCATTATTTCATTCTTTCTTATGGCCGAGTAGTATTCCATTCTATCTCTATATATATACACCACATCTTCTCTTTCTCTATATATATACCCATCTTCTTTATCCATTCATCTGTTGATGGACACTTAAGTTGCTTCCATATCTTGGCAATTATAAGTAATGCCATGAACATTAATGCGCATGTATCTCTTCATGTTAGTGTTTGTGTTTTTGGTTACATACCCAGAAGTGGAAATGCTGGGTCATGCAGTAGTTCTATATTTTAGTTTTTAAGAAACCTCCATGCTGTTTTCCACAGTGGCTGCACCAGTTTACACTCCCATCAGCAGTGTACCAGGGTTCCTAAATCTCCACGTCCTAGGCAACATTTGTTATTTGTGGGGCTTTCATTAATGATAACCATCTGACAGGTGTGAAGTGATATCTCACTGTAGTTTTGATTTGCATTTCTCTTATCATTAGCAATGTTGAACATCTTTTCATGCACCTATTGGTCATTTGCATTTCTTCTTTGGAAAAATGTCTCTTCAGTTCTTATGCCCACTTTTTAATTGGTGTGGGGTTTTTTTATGTTGATTTGCATGAGCTGTTTATGTAAGCAGAATATTAATTCCTTATCAATCATATCATTTGCAAATATTTTGTCCCATTCAGTAGGCTGTCTTTTCATTTTGTCAGTGGTTCCCTTTTCTGTGCAAAATCTTTCAAGTTTAATTAGGCCATATTTGTTTAGTTTTGCCTTTATTTCCTTTACTTTAGGAGATGGATCAAAAAACAAACAAAACACATTGCTGCAATTTATACCCAAGTGTGGTCTGTCTATGATTTCCTCTAGGAGTTATATAGTATGCAGCCTTACATTTAGGTCTTTAGTCTTTTTTGAGTTTATTTTTCTGTATGTTAGGGAATGCTCCAATTTTATTCTTTTGTTTGTAGTTGTCCAGTTTTCCCATGCACCATTTATTGAAGAGACTGTCTTTTCTCCATCGCAAGAGCTCTCTGTTTAAGTGTCTGAGGATCTGTCACACTGTTTTCATGACTCTGACAATCCTGAAGAGTACAGGCATATTTTGTTATTTTTCTCATGATTAGACTGTGGTTGTGGATTTAGGGGGGAAAAACACCATAGAGTTGAAGTGCCCTTCTCATCACATCATATCTGGGAGGACATGGTACCCACATGACATCACTGAATCATTGGGAAGGTTGACCTTCATCACTGGGTTAAGATGCTGTTTGCTGAGTTTTTCCACTGTACAACAGCAGTTTTCCGTTCACCTGCTCTATTCTTTATAAGTGAATCGCTAAGTCAGCCCTGCCTTCAGGGATAGAAGGGGGAAGGTTCTCCTCATGGAGGGAAGGTATCTATTTGTATTATTTTGAATTGTTTAATCAAGAAAATGTATTTCCTCTTTTTATTAATTCATTTATTTATATTAGTATGGATTTGTATATATTTTTATTATAAGGTTTGTGTTATTTTACTGAATGGATACATCCTAAAAATGTGATTTCTGTAATGCAGTACAAGTATTTTGACTTAAGAGCCAGGAACCTGCCAAAGACTTATCACCACTATTACACTGATATTTCAAAAATAGTATATTGCTTAATTGTGGTATAACAGACAATGCTTTAGGTGACACATTTAACTGTGGCAAAGTGTGAGACATAATTTTAGATGATTTCACTGCATACTTGGAAATCTTTAACAAAGAAATGAAAACAGGTACATCAGAGTTTATTTAAATGACCACAAAAAATTGCTAACATGCCTTAAATTTATTTACAAAATCCTTTTCAATGAGGCAAGAATATGGGATGTAAAAGGGAAAGTGTAGATTTCCCTCATGGCTCAGATGGTAAAAGTGTCTGCCTGCAATGCAGGAGACCTGGGTTTGATTCCTGGGTTGGGAAGATCCCCTGGAGAAGGAAATGGCAACCCAGTCCAGTGTTCTTGCCTGGAAAATTCCATGGACAGAGAGCCTGGTAGGCTACAGTCCATGGGGTCGCAGAGTCAGACACGACTGAGCGACTTCACTTCACTTGTCTAAGGCACAGCCTTCACACTGTCTGACTGATTCTATGGAATGTATTTTTGAGCTTTTTGGTAACTGATAGCATGACAATATAATCTTTGTCTATATACAGCAAATGAATTCTGTCCTGGGGACAGACATACCTCCTGGAGAAATATCTATTTGTCTACATTTGACTCATGACCTATAAATGTGACAAAGAGGTGAATATTGACACTGTCATGGTAAATTTAAAAGTGTGGGAGAATACAGCCCGTTAGATAAGGGATGAAGATTGAGTCAGAGGGCAGGTGCAAGGAGATGTGAGTTGAGTATCAAGAATTCTTTGTAAAATTTTGGTGCAAAGGGAAGAATATACATCAAGAGGACAGTAACTAGAGATGTAGACAGAGGCTCACAGCAGTAAATGAAGTTGTAAAAAATCACCATTTATAGAACACTTGAGCAGGTTGAGATCTTAATGAGAAGGATCCATCTCTTCTTAGATGTAACATCTCAAGGTACCACACCAGCTTTCCCATGCCTTACTGCCTTATTTCCATTCTGGAGACACCTAAGACTTACCCAAAGAGTGATATAATGCCTGTCAAATATATGAATGGAAGAATAGATGATGTACAGTGTGTCAAAGATGTGATAAGAATTTAGGGATCTTTATCCATGAGTGTGGAACTCCTCAGGGAGATGATTGAACCTGTGTGGTGGGTGGTTGAGAAGATATAACTCCTCAGGACTCTTCAACTGAGGCTGCAAGATGGGAGCCCTCTATTTCAGAGCTCAGCAGCAGATTTAGTCAGACTGCCACACTTTATGTCCTGGAGTGGTCTATCCCTGACCTGAGTAGGTGAGTGCAGACAGGCTTGCCTTCCATCTGGGGAAGGGGACTGCTGTCTGCTCAGAAGCACGTTGTGGTCTAGCTGTGTGCCATTTAGAAAGACTTGGGAATGAGCAGGTCCAGCTCCTCTCTAATCCTGAGCTCAACATACATCACAGAGATATTCTCAACCTCTTTCCAGGGATACACACTGTCATTGGGAGCCCCCAGAGTCCACACACACACACACAGACACACACAGACACACACACACACACACACACACAGCTGGAGCTTACAAGCAGGCAGTAACACTAGGAGAACCTGCAGGCTTATGTGACTGTCACTCGTTGTTAGGCTTCCTATGTAAGTAGACTCATTTGCAGTAAAAGAAAAAAAATGACAGTTATGACTGACAGTCTTGTATAGGAGGAAAGATTTATTTTCAATAACCTTGATATGCAGTTAAAAATGATGGCAATAAAAAAATGATGGCAATAGATTTTTCCATTCATCACATTGGAAAGTATAACAACAAACTATGGAGTATTTCCAGTGGGTGAGCATGAGGGGATACTGCTGGTGGGGTCCTCAATCAGTCAGTGTCCGTTAAAGAGTCTGTGCACTTCCTATCTGTATGTATTTGGGGACTGCTCCTTCAAGTAGTAATCCTCAACAGGAGAATTGTCCCTCTACTAGAGAGTACATATTCCTTATGACATATAGGTTCTCTGGGGACTCTGCTTTCAAAAATACCTGTAATAGTTTAAACATAGTCCCTTGTTTCTTTGTTTTAGCTTTACCAAGGTATAATTGATATGCCAAAAATTATACATGTTTAATATATATATTCTTGAATTTGGACGTATGCATAAAACCATAATAATCACCAAACCAAAGTCCTAAATGTATCCATCACCTCCAAAATTTTGCTTGTTTTCTTTTAATACTCCCCAGGTTTTACAGAATAGGAAATTGAGGTTGAATCAGGTTTACTGACTTGGAAAAATATAGGCAGACCTGGCATCGTGAAATCAGAAGTAAAGATACAGATTACAGAAGTGACACAAGTCAGCAGGAAAGCAAAATTTACTTGATTCTGGCCTGATGTGTGGCTGAGTCTCATGCAGTCTGTGTGTGGACATGTAAGGTACTAGTCTCTGCTTTTCTTAGTAGTAGGATGATCCCCAGCCAGGTTACCTAATCTCTGTACATCATCACTTCGCCAGCTACAAAATGGTGTAGAAATCATATTCTCTACCTCCCCGGAATGTTGTGCAAAATACATGAGATTAGATAGTACACATTCAGGAAAGCTGAGTTCTTCATCGTTTCCTGAGGTCAAGGATCCTGCTTTTTGCAAGTTTTAAGTTCCAATCATCCTATGACCATGCATAAGTGGTCATTCAATTATGAAACACTATGAGGACTTATTGAGTTCATCTGATACAGAGTGTGATAAGAGCTGAAGATTGAAAAGTGATTATTTGGAAATCACCACTTCTTCCTTCCCAACTAAGGTCTCAAAAGGAAAGGCTCTTTCCCATATGGGATCTCATTTACCTCTATATCTATCTCACAGATTTTATCTGGAAAGCAACCAGCACAGGGGAAATGACTTACCCAAGTATCCTATTGCAGTGTTCCTTTGCAAACCTCCTCTTTCTGGATAATGTTGCATATATTATTCTGGAGAAATTAACACAGAAGATAAAAAGTGGAATGGGAAAGTATACGCAGTAAAGTGACGTGGGGTGATGGTCTTGGTGGTTTCTTTCTCAAACCATATGGAGCTGGTCCAGTGATTGTTTCCTTCTTCCTAAACTAATTGGCAAGTTACACCAGTGAAGAGATAGAACACAGAAGTTAATACATAATGGAAACTTATACATTTGTCTTCTGCTTAATAGTTCCAATTGTCATCATAGAGTAATGCTATTTGGATTATGTCAAGTGACACTCCTATAAAGGAAAGATGGGTATGGGATAGGAAGGGAACTAATATCTATTGAGTGTCCTATGTATAATATGCTGTGTATGACACTCGACATATTTTGTTCTTTTGCTCCTCAGAACAATTGTTTCCATTTTATAAATTAGAAAAGGCACGCTCAGAAATATTATATAATATCTAAGAATTATATGTGTGTATGTGTGTATATATGAAAGTGAAAGTGAAGTCGCTCAGTCGTGTCCGACTCTTTGTGACCCCATGGACTGTAGCCTATCAGGCTCCTCTGTCCATGGGATTTTCCAGGCAAGAGTGCTGGAGTGGATTGCCATTTCCTTCTCCAGGGGATCTTCCTGACCCAGGAATCGAACCCGGGTCTCCCACATTGCAGGCAGACGCTTTACCGTGGGAGCCATCAGGGAAGCCCAGCTTGTATATATATATATAAAAGCTGTGTGTGTGTGTGTGTGTGTGTGTGTGTGTGTGTGTAATATCCTACCATAACTGTAGATATCACAGAAATGCTAATCCTGAGGCAGTGCTCTCCTCATGTAAAACACTGCATCCTTTTTACTTTGTGGTGATTCAGGGCTTAGAGATAAGTGTTTTGAATTGAGTATGTTTTCCTTGACAATCATGCATGTATGAATGTATACTAATACTTTTCTTTCTCCAGGTGGACACTCTCAATAAATATAAGCATCTAGATCTCAGAAGAGAGATCTTCTAGGATGTGGATTTTCACTGGAGTGTCTGGCAAATAATATTCACCCAATAAAAATGCATTGAAATCACAAGTCCATGGATCAGTGAATGCATGTAGAGCTCCTACGACAAAATACCAAAGCAGACAAAATGTGTAAATAGTTCACAGATGAAGAAATTAAAATGGCCAATAATCATAAAAATAGGTTCTAACTCACTAATAATTTAAGGAATGCTACTGAAAGCATCTAAATATCCTTTCATTATCTATCATCTGGCAAATATAATTCACAAACATTTGAAAACTGGCTTGTGTGTTGGGGGTGCAGGTTGGGGAGGCTCAACTTCAGCGTAAGTCAAGGAAACAGAACACAGTCAGAAATAAATGGAAATGTTATGAACAAAAGTTTAGAAGTGGGTAAGAAATCAGAACACTCTGACACTTTGTGAGAGAATTTAAACTATTGAAATCACATCCCAGGGAACATGGCAGGGAAATTTTTACACATGTTCAAAAGTAAGCTGGTAAGAGGATATTTGCTGCAGCATTGCATGAAATAGAAAAGAAAAATGGAAATATAGGAAGCTGTCCAAATGTCATAACTATGTGAGTAAAGGCTAACAAAACCATTTATACTTTTCTATGGGCTTCAAGGCAAAATGGAAAAAAAAACCTGAAATTCCAGAGTTAGCTACTACTGATCAGGGAGAAAACAAAGCTGTGTTCCTGATTAACTGAAATCCCCTAAAGTCAGTCCTGGAGGAAGGCATAGCAGCCCACTCCAGTATTCTTGTTTTTGCTTATCTGGTGGCTCAGCAGTAAAGCAGCCACCTGCAATGCAGGAGACGCGGGAGATGTGGGTTCCATCCCTGGCTTGGGAAGATTCCCCTGGAGGAGAGAAATGGCAACCCACTCTACTATTGCATGGAGAATCCCATGGACAGAGGAGCCTGGAGGGCTACAGTTCATAGGGCCATCAGACACGACTGAAGCAACTTAGCACACACGCAGGCAAAGTTAGTACTGTGTTCTGAATAATGGTCATAATAATGGGTAACTTGAATAGCTGCTAGGATTAAAGGACATGAAATATAAAATACGATTCCTTAAAACACTTCTGCACATATCACTTGCCCTCCCTCCAGATCACCTGTCTCAAGGGCAACCTGAGCTTCTGCCCGAGCCCCACCCCTCTCTTCAGCGATGAGCCAATGCGTGTGGCCCCGATACTGAGGTCAGCTGGCAGAAGGGGCAGGATTTCATCTTCTCTGTCCTCTTCCTCTCCCAGTGGGGTAGGTGAGTGAGTACTGTGGGACAACAGCAGGGGTGTGTGACCATTTCTCCAGCCCTGAAAGCCCATCTTCTGAAAGGGCGGCTGCTCTGTGTCCTCAGGGAGGGTGAGGGACGGGCCTCATCCCATCCTGACACTTACCTGCAGAGGTGACCCAGGCCCTGTCAGCCTGAGCTTGGGCATCTGTGACTGGGACTCATGGTGCCTTTGTCACAAAGCTGTCTTGAGGGATGAATGAGGAAACCTGCCCAAAGGGTACAGCACATGGCCAGACTTCAGGGCCCTTTAAGTGTTGGGGAAAGAAGTAGGGGCTGTCTGAGCCTTTGTCCTAAAGAAGGCACTGTGAAAAGTCATTTCTCATTTTTTTTTTCTCCTATGACAATATACAAATCTTTATGAAGGAAGCAAGTATCTCTATGTTATACCATGAGACAAACTTCTGAGATGAGATGGCTCTTTCATATTAACTAGTAATCTTTCAAAGAACTAATCCTTTTAGAGAGAGAATAGCATTGAAACGTATACATTATCCATATGTAAAATAGATAGCCAGTGGGAGTTTGATGTATGATGCTGTCCTGCTCCCTAATTGTGCAATGCTAGGCCAAGTCTTTATGTCCCTGTCACTCAGCGTTTCCCCTATAAAATGGGTATGAGCACAGCAACAGTATCTACCTCATAGGGTGCTACAAGGACTGATGGAGATGATACATAAAAAGTACTTAGCACATTAGTAAGTTTTAGCCATATTTCTTCCTTCTTATATGTCTTTATTGGTAATACTATACCCACAGGCATAAAAAATAGGATATAGGCTGATGGTTCATTCATAACAGTCTCCTAGGGCCACCTTGGGGCTTTCCTGATGGCTCAAGTGGTAAAGAATCTGCCTACAATGCAGGAGACTCGGTTTCAATCCTTGCATCAGGAAAATCCCCTGGAAGAAAGGAATGGTTACCCACTCCAGTATTCTTGCCTGGAAAATCCTATTGACAGAAGATACAGTCTAGGGATCGCCAAGAGTCGGACACGACTGGGTCACCATAACAAATTATTATGAGCTTCATGGCTTAAAACGTCAGAAACTTCAGAGACAAGCTCTCATAGTTCTAGAGACCAGAAGTCTGAGATCAAGGTGTCAGCAGTGCCAGGTTCCTGCCAAAGGCTCCAGGGAAGCATCCATCCTCACAGCTGCTAGTGCCCAGTGGCTTCTGGAGCCCCTTGGTTTGTGGCAGCACAGCTGCAATCTCTGCCTCTCAACATCTCTTCACATGACTTTCTTTCCCGTGTGTGTGAAATCTCCCCTCCTTTCTCTTATAAGAACACTAGCCTTTGTCGAGTTGACCTCAGTATCCTTAACTGGGGCTGCCCTGGTGGCTCAGAAGTAACGCCTCTGCCTGCAATGCAGGAGACCTGGGTTTGATCCCTGGATCAGGAAGGAAGAAAGGAGAAGGAAATGGCAACCCACTCGAGTACTCTTGCCTGGAAAATTCCGTGGGTTACAATCCACGGGGTTGTAAAGAGTCAAACACGACTGAGCCACTTCACTTTTCACTTTCAATCCTTAACTGAATCAAATCTCTCAAGACTTTTTTATTAAGGTCACATTAACTTGTATGAGGGTGTTAAGATTGGACACATCTTTTCGGGGGACCCACTTAACCAACTTCAATGAAGTATGCAGGTTCCCAAAATACATGTAGATGAGATCTTATCCACTATAGATAAATATACAAATATACACATAAATGGGGACTCCCCTGGTGACTCAGTTGCTAAAGAATCTGCCTGCAATGAAGGAGACCTGGGTTCAACCCTGAGTCAGGAAGATCCCCTGGAGAAGGGAATGGAAACCCACTCCAGTATTCTTGCCTGGAGAATCCCATGGACAGAGGAGCCTGGTGGGCTACTGTCCATGGGATCTCAGAGTCAGACACAACTGAGCAACTAACACTAAACACCCAAATATATAAATATCTATGGGGAATTCCCTGCTGTCAAGTGGCTAAGACTCCATGCTGCCAATACAGGGTGCCCAGATTTCACCCCTGGTCAGGGAACTAGATCGCACATGCCACAGCTAAGAGTTCCCAAGTCAGAACTAAAGGTCCCACATGCTGCAATGAAGATCAAACGTGAACATGAAGTCGCTCAGTCGTGTCTGACTCTTTGCGACCCCGTGGACTGTAGCCTACCAGGCTCCTCTGTCCATGGGATTTTCCAGGCAAGAGTACTGGAGTGGATTGCCATTTCCTTCTCCAAGGGATCTTCCCAACCCAAGGATTGAACCCGGGTCTCCCGCATCATAGACAGACGCTGTACCGTCTGAGCCACCAGAGAAGTCAATGAAGATCAAAGATCCCGTGTATTGCAACCAAGACCCAGTGCAGCCAAATAAATAGTAGTCAATTAAAATTAAATAACTATCAATTGTTAGGTTATTAGAAAGATTAATATCTGCATTAGAAAATTCTGGAGGAATATAATACAGAGGAAAATACAGTTTAATTGGGTGGTATGTTTTGGGGTAATGCTTTTTTCACCTCTTTTCTATGTCATCTGTCTTCACCTAAAATGAATACCAATTGCTCTTGTACCTATATAAAAACAAAACAAAATGGAGTGGAGCAAGAGGGTTCCTAGCCCAAACATAGGAAAGCCTTTGAAATGGGAATGCCCTAGAGGCACAGGAAGGGAGATGAGATATCGGGGAACCCTTCTAGATTATAACAGGACACATTCCACCCAATTCTAAACTATAGTGGTCACTATCACTATTTTAAATTCCTGTGTATTGAAGTGGGAAAAACAACTTTACATCAGTTTGGTTGATTATGCTTTGCAGGTCTTATCAGATGAGGAGTAGTGTCCACTGGTTAGATGTGGATCTCAGCAGCCACCCAGAATCTGTTCACATCTTAGTCTTGTGACTGGCGAGCCCTGCCCTCACTCTGTCTCACTTCCTTGATGTTTAAATTCAGGCAGCAGTAGCTCCTCCTCGTGGGTTGTGGTGAGGACTAAATGAGCAAGTACAGGTTTAGCACTTACAATATCATAGGCAGAGGGGAAATCAGCAATAATATTAAGTATTCCTATCACTATTATGATATACAAATTGACTATTAATGTTACCACTGCCATTTTTATTATTATGTGCATTTGTACTGATTGGCATAGACTGACCTTCACAATATATTTATATTAAAAAGTATTTTATAGTTTTCATTTGTATTCATTTTATTTTTTACTTGGAGGATAATTGTTCTACAATGTTGTGCTGGTTTCTGCTGTACAACAATGTGAATCAGCTGTAATTATACATATATCCTCTCCCTCTTGAGCCTCCTTCCCACCCATCTCACCCTTCTAGGTCCTCACAGAGCACCAGGCTGGGCTCTCTGTGTTATATAGGAGCTTCCCACTAGTTATCTGGCTTACATCTGATAGTGTGTGTGTGTGTGTGTGTGTGTGTGTATGTCTATGCTACTTTTTCAATTCATCCTACACTCTTCTCTCCCATATTATTTTTAAAACTCCACATATAATCGATATGATATAATATTTGTCTTTCTCTGTCTGAGTTATTTCACATACTATAAATGAACTATACTTAAATTAAAAAAAAACACTTACCAATTGCATAATAAAATTTATAAAAAGGTATTCAAATGATAACAGTGCTTACCCACTGTAAGAATCTCTAATTTTTTTTCCTGTCTATATTTCCCATTTTTTATTTATAACAAAAGTGTCTTCGTTTTTTGGTAGTGAAAAAAAAATAGTATTTTTAGTCCTTCCCAAAGGAAGCTGTTTAGCAGCAAAACGAGGACAATCCCTAAGCCAAGGGAATGAGGTAACAGCATGGTCCAAGGTAGTTCATGAATCTACCACAAGACAGTCCCAACTGGGCAACTTTAGGGACAGGACAGAGGCTTAGGGGCAAGCCTGTCTCTCAACTAAGCCTTCCAGTCAGCATTCAGATGATGTTGCCAATTCCCAGAATTTTAGTGAAGTCAAGAGATGAAAGCAAGTTTCACAACATGCTTCTTTCTGTCCCCTCCAAATAAAGCCCCCTGAACTGAAACCAGGTTCACTGGTTTAGCCACACAGTTAGCCAAGTTTAACTTGCAGCTTCTCCCTCAGGAGGAAAAGGCAAGAGTGATTCACCTCTCTTATTTTGCTCCAGGAAAATGTCTAGTATCACACTTGGTTCTTCTCTACTGGATCTTGTTTCTGAGGCTCAGAGTCCATACCTTCTCTAATGTTCCACTGTAAGGAAGAGTAAGAAGATAAACACATGGAATAGAGAAGAAAATGAGAGGAAGGGAAAGCCCATGAAAAGCAGGGGAAGGGGCTCAGGATCTGCTTGCCTGCCCCCTCTCATTTCCCTGAAAGCTGTGCAATGATGCTTTTCCTCTTCCCCAGCTCCATCACACAGCCCCTTCCACACACAGCAGTGACACTGAGGCTCTCACATCATGGACATGTGCCCTTATCCCTGCTTATGTTATATGTCCAAGTATTCTCTCCAGTAGACATGCTATTATGGAAATGAGGCATCACATTGACAGAGTCAAGGAGGTAATGTTGGAATCGGAACTAACATTGCTGAAAGGTTACTAGATGCCACACCATGTTGGTTATCTTCATTTCCTCTTCATATGCTCAAAGTAATGCCTTGAAGTGGACATCATCACTTCCTTTCCGCAGACTGGCATATACTCACACTCAGAGAGCAAAGCACATGTTCAGAGAATCCTAGGAAGGCATAAAATTGACAGAGAGGCAACTTTGTAGGGCTGACAGGCCAATTTTGTGACAGTTTGATCATAAAAATAAATAATTCTGTCAGATGGTAACCCTTTGAAAAAATAAGAATCTATGAGTCATACTAATAAAAGAAATATATGAATAAATAAATAAATGATAGGGGAGAAGGGAAAGCTCAACCCAACATCTGAATGTCAATTAACATCAATAAATCTAGAAGAAATGACAAAATTATAAAAGCAGAGGGCTTCCCTGGTGGCTCAGAGGTTAAAGCATCTGCCTGCAATGCAGGAGACCTGGGTTCGATCCCTGGGTCGGGAAGATCCCCTGGAGAAGGAAATGGCAACCCACTCCAATATATGAATAAATAAATAAATGATAGGGGAGAAGAGAAAGCCCAACCCAACATCTGAATGTCAATTAACATCAATAAATCTAGAAGAAATGACAAAATTATAAAAGCAGCACTTAACAACTAACTTAGTCATGACAGATTCAGATTAGAATCACAAATGGATTTCAGTCTCTAATAAATCCCACAGCAGTCACTGAGTCACCATGGTAACCACGCTGACCAAAGAAATCTGTGATAAAACAAATAGCAACGATCTTGATATGTTTCCTAATATGTGCTAGGAACTGAGCAGGGCTGACATAACACACAGGAATTAACGTCAAATATTCCTGACACAAATATTCCTCACAACTTCACCAATACACACAAACACATCCCCACCTACATACGTGGATACCCACATTCATAATGCTCTCTCCCACTTTTTCTTACCACCCAAGAATTCATCAAGGTAGTTTTGTTTGAGGATAATGAAGATAACTCCACAATTCAATCCTAACCACACAAATATTAAAGCTATAAAACTATTTCATTTCAGTGAATGATTTTCTGGAGATGACCTGTAGAATTATCTCTATGATATTTTTGTCCTTTGTTTTGGTACATTGCCAATGATATCTAAAAGCTGATATGAGCATCTAGGCAAATGAATATTGTGATGGTAATTTTATGTATCAACTTGCTGGGACCACAGTGCCCAGATATTTGATCAAACATTATTCTAGATGTTTCTGTGAGAGTGTTTTTGAATGAGAATCACATTTAAATAGGTAGAATTTCGGTGCACTTAGCCCTCCATAATGTGGATGGGCCTCATCCAATCAGTTGAAGGCATGGATACACCAAAAGGCTGACCTTCTCTGAACAAGAAGGAATTCTGCCAGCAGACGGCCTTTGAACTTCATCTACAACATAGGCTCTTTGTGGTTTGCTAGCAGGCTGCCTTCAGACTCCAACTATAACTCTTTCCTGAGCCTCCAGACTGTTGGCCTCCTACATTAGACTTTGGACTCACCAAGCCTATTCAATTTCATTAGTCAATTCCTCAAAATACATCCTATTGTTTCTGTTTNGAACGAAAATGTGGATATGGGGAGGGGGAAACAGGGGTGGGATGAATTGTGAGATTGGGATTGACATATACACATTACCATGTGTAAAACAGATAGCTAGTAGGAACCTGCTGTATAGCACATGGAGCTCAGCTTGGTGATTTGTGGTGGCCCAGATGTGTGTGGGGGAGATCCAAGAGGGAGGAGATACATGGATATCTGATACACTTCATTCTACAGCAGAAACGGACACATTGTAAAGCACTATTATCCCAATTTTTAAAAATGCCATCAATAATAGCATCATAAAGTATGAATATACAGAGATAATCTATGTAGCACACCTATGTCCATAGATGTGTATGACCTGTAATCTGAATCTGCAGAACCTTGCTGAGAGAAATTAAAGAAGCCCTAATAAATAGACTGACTACAACAGTCCTGAGAGCCACAGAGTGTTGGCATAAGTCCTTTTCAAAGGACATCACCATTATCCCAACTACCCCCACCGTAGTTGGGCCTCAGGCCAAACTACAGGAAGGGAACGCAGCCCCATCCATCAACAGAAAATTGGATTAAAGATTTACTGGGCATGGCCCCACCCACTAGAGCAAGACCCAGTTTTCCCCACAGCCAGTCCATCCATCAGGAAGCTTCCACAATCCTCTTATCCTCATCCATCAGAGGGCAGACAGAATGAAAACCAGTCACAGAAAACTAACCAAACTGATCACAAGGATCACAGTCTTGTCTAACTCAATGAAACTATGAGCCATGCTGTGTAGGGCCACCCAAGATGGACGGGTTATGGTGGAGAGTTTTGACAAAATGTGGTCCACTGGAGAAGGGAATGGCAAACCACTTCAGTATTCTTGCCTTGAGAACCCCATGAACAGTATGAAAAGGCAAAATGATATGACACTGAAAGATGAACTCCTTATTTTCATAAGTTCCATTTTCATAATGGAAATCTTATTTGGTACAAGAAGGCAAAGTAAAAAGAGTAGAAATAAAAGACACACAAATTGTAATGTAAAAAAATTTCTTTCATCTTTGTGGATGACATTATTGTCTATGAAGAAAATCCCAAGAAATGTATATTGCAAAAGAAGAAATAAAACCAAAACAACTGGACATGCATAACTAAAAAAATGGACTCTAACACATACCTCACAACTTATAGAAAAAACAACTCAAAGTGTAGTATACTTAAATATTAATTTATATTTAAAAATATTTAAATATATTAAAAATAAAAGTAAAGCATGCCATAAGTCATGAAATGTAGATCTAAGACCTAAGAAAATAAAGATGAACTCCCCCGGTTAGCAGGTGTCCAATATGCCACAGGAGAAGAGCAGAGAAATAGGTCCAGAAGGAAAGAAGAGCATGTGACAAAGTGGCAACAATGCACAGTTGTGGATGTGTCTGGTTGTGAAAGTAAAGACAAGAGCTCACCCAGAAGTCTCCAGATCTACACTGAAACTAAGTTCCACTCAAGAGCCAACAAGTTCCATTGCAAGATACACCATGCTAATTTTCCAGCAAAACAGGAACACAATACTGAACATTAAAAGATGGGCTGCCCAAAGCTATGCCCAGCCCATAGAAACCCCAAAACTCACTCCTGGACACTTCATTGCACTCCAGAGAGAAAAGATCCAGCTCCACCCACCAGAACACAGAACACAAGTTCCTGCAACCAGGAAACCTTGACAAGGCACTAGTCCAACCCCACCCTCAGATAGCAGTCTCCACAATTAAGAGGACCACGAGCTTCCAGCCTGCAGAAAGGGCATCCCAAACACACCAATTTAAACAAAATGAAAAGGCAGAGAAATATTCAGCAGGTGAAGGAACATGATAAAAAACCACCAAACCAAACTGAAAAGGAGATAGGGAGTCTACCTGAAAAAGAATTCAGAATGACAGTAAAGATGATTCAAAATCTTGAAAACAAAATGGAGTTATGGAAAAATAGACTAGAGACAAGGGTTGAGAAGATAGAAGAAATGTTTAACAAGGACCTAGAAGGAAAAAAGAAGAGTGAATCAATAATAAACAACATAATAACTGAGATTTAAAGTACTCTGGAGGAAACCAACAGTAGAATAACTGAGGCAGAAGAGAGGATAAGTGAGGTGGAAGATACAGTGATAGAAATAAGTGAAGCAGAGAGGAAAAAAGAAAACAGAATTAAAAGACGTGAGGACAACCTCAGAGAACTCTGGGACAATGTTAAATGCCCCAACATTCAAATCATAGGTGTCCCATAAGGAGAACATGAAACGAAAGGGCATGAGAAAATATTTGAGGAGATGATCGTTGAAAACTTCCCTAAAATGGAGAAGGAAATAGCCAGCCAAGTCCAAGAAACCCAGAGAGTCCCAAACAGGATAAACCCAAGGTGAAACACCCCAGGACACATATTAATCAAACTAACAAAGATCAAACACAAACAGCAAATATTAAAACCAGTAAGGGAAAAGAGACAAATAACACACAAGGGGATCCCCATAAGGATAACAGCTAATCTTTCAATAGAAACTCTTCAGGCCAGGAGGGAATGGCAGGACATACTTAAAGTGATGAAAGAGAAAAGTCTATAACCAAGATTTCTCTACCCAGCAACTATTCCATTCAAATATGAAGGAGAAATCAAAAACTTTACAGACAAGCAAAAGCTGAGAGAATTCAGCACCACCAAACCAGCTCTCCAACAAATGCTAAAGGATCTTCTCTAGATAGGAAACACAGAAAAGGTTTATAAAAATGAACTCAAAACAATAAAGTAAATGGCTATGGGATCATACTTATCAATAATTACTTTAAACGTAAATGGGTTGAATGCCCCAACCAAAAGACAAAGACTGACTGAATGGATACAAAAACAAGACGCTTATATATGTTGTCTACAAGAGACCCACCTCAAAACGAGGGACACATACAGACTGAAAGTGAAGGGCTGGAAAAAATTATTTCACACAAATAGAGACCAAAAGAAAGCAGGAGTAGCAATACCCATATCAGGTAAAATAGACTTTAAAATGAAGACCGTGATAAAAGACAAAGAAGGACACTACATAATGATCAAAGGATCAATTGAAGAAGATATAACAATTATAAATATATATGCAACCAACACAGGAGCACCTTAATATGTAAGTCAAATGCTCACAAGTAAGAAAGGGAAAATTAACAGTAACACAATGATAGTGGGGGACTTTAATACCCCACTCATAATGATGGATCGATCAACTGGCCAGAAATTAGCAAGGGGGGCAGGAGGAGAAGGGGACAACCGAGGATGAGATGGCTGGATGGCATCATTGACTAGATGGATGCGAGTCTGAGTGAACTCCGGGAGATGGTGATGGACAGGGCGAGCTGGCATGCTGCAATTCATGGGGTCGCAAAGAGTCAGACATGACTGAGCGACTGAACTGAACTGAACTGAACACAAGCTTTAAATGATACAATAGACCAGTTAGACCTAATTGATATCTACAGGGCATTTCACCCCCAAACAATGGATTTCACGATTTTCTTAAGTGTACATGGAACATTCTCCAGGAAAGATCACACCCTGGGCCATAAATCTATCTTTGGGGAATTTTTAAAACTTAAAATCATTTCAAGCATCTTTTCTGATAACAATGAGGTAACATCAGATGTCAACTACAAGAAAAACACTATAAAAAAGACAAATATATGGAGGGTAAACAACACCCTCCTGAATAACCAACAGATCATGGAAGAAACCAAACAGGAAATCAAAATATGCATTGGAACAAGTGAAAAGGAAAACACAACAACCCAAAACCTATGGGCTTCAGTAAAAGCAGTGCTAAGAGGGAGGTTCATAACTATACAAGCCTACCTCAAGAAACAAGAGAAACATCAAATGAACAACCTAAATTTACACCTAAAGCAATGAGAAAAAGAAAAGTAGAAGAGCCCCAAGGTTAGTAGAAGGAAAGAAATCATAAAAATCAGAGCAGAAATGAATGAAAAAGAAATGAAAGAGACTAGAGCAAAGATCAACAAAACTAAAAGCGGGTTCTTTGAGAAGATAAATAAAATAGACAAACCATTAGCCAGATTCATCAAGAAAAAAGGGAGAAGAAGCAAATCAAGAAAATTAGAAATCAAAATGGAGAAATCACAACAGAAAACCCAGAAAAACAAAAGATCTTAAGAGAATACTATGAGTAATTATATGCCAATAAAATGGACAACTTGGAAGAAATGGACAAATTCCTAGAAAAGAGTACCCTTTCAAAACTGAACCAGGAAGAAATAGAAAATCTTAACAGACCCATCACAAGCACGGAAATCAAAACTGTAATAAAAAATCTTCCAACAAAAAAAAGCCCAGGGCCAGATGGCTTCACAGCTGAATTCTACCAAAACTTCAAAGAAGAGCTAACACCTATCCTACTCAAACTCTTCCAGAAAATTTCAGAGGAAGGTAAACTCCCAAACTCATTCTATGAGGCCACCATCACCCTAATACCACAACCAGACAAATGTCCCACCAAAAAAAAAAAAAAAAACCAACAACAACAAAAACCTGGTGGTCAATATCACTGATGAATATAGACGCAAAAATCCTCAACAAAATTCTAGCAAACAGAATCCAACAACATATTACAAAGATCATACATCATGACCAAGTGGGCTTTATCCCCGGGATGCAAAGATTCTTCCCTATTCACAAATCATATTAATAAATTGAAAGATACTCTCCAGAAAGCAGGCACAGAAAGAACATATCCAACATAATAAAAGCAAATATTATTCTCAATGGCAACAAATTGAAAGCATTTTCTCTAAAATCAGGAAGAGACAAGGGTGCCAACTCTCACCACTACTATTCAATATAGTTTTGGAAGTCCTAGCCACAGCAGTCAGAGAAGAAAAAGAAATAAAAGGAATCCAGATTGGAAAAGAAGTAAAATTCTCACTGTTTACAGATGACATGATCTTCTACATAGAAAACCCTAAAGATACCACCAGAAAATTACTAGAGCTAATGAATGAATACAGTAAATTTGAAGGATATAAAATTAATACACAGAAATCCTTTGCATTTCTATATACTAACAATGAAAAGCAGAAAGAGAAATTAAGGAAACAATTCCATTCAC
>SJYQ01003843.1:227404-238186 GCA_006410935.1 Redunca redunca
TGTGAGGCACATTAAACCACACATCAATTATTTATATTGATAATCCATCATGAAACAGTATATATGGAAGATATTCTGATAAACAGTGAAAGTACTGAGGAGCATAAAAATAATATTCAATATATACTTAAAACACATTTGCCTAACTCTTTGATCCACTGAAATTAATGTGGGAATAATAATTAGCTCCATATGGTTTATAATCTAAAAAGGCGAAAAATATAATCAAGTTCAGTGACTACAGCTAAAACTTTAAATAAATGTAATCTATGTTCCTTCAGAATTATAGTTCATTTCACCCCTGAATATTCGTTGGAAGGACTGATGCTGAAGCTGAAGCTGCAATACTTTGGCCACTTGATGAAGAAGAGTGAATCATTAGAAAAGACCCTGATACTGGGAATGATTGAAGGCAGGAGGAGAAGGGGATGACAGAGGACAAGATGGCCGGATGGCATCACCAACTCAATGAACATGAGTTTGAGCATGCCCCCTGACATGGTGAAGGACAGGGAAGCCTGGTGTGCTGCAGTCCACGGGGTTGCAAAGAGCAACTGAACCACAACAAATGAAAATAAGGCCTTGTGTAGAGGTAATATTTCATTAGATGAAATGCAGCACAAGAAACCCTGTCACAAAACTGACAAAGTTATATGTGTTTGCAATAGTTCCTGGACTATCTCAATCCATCTATTCTTCCCTGTTTTGGAAATAGCTTTCTTTGTCACTCTTCTGGGCAAAGATAGACTTAGAGGACTGCTCAGTTAAGAAGGACAGACCTTTACAGTATCTTGAAATGAAAAAGTAAGGCAATGGAGATCTATAGGGTCTGTTTATATATGCTGTATGCAAATAAGGCCTTGCATACAAACTACGTCTAACTTTACGCAATGCAAATAAAACTTGTCAAAATGTTCTAGGGAGTTATATGTGCTTGCAATTGTTACTGTGCTATCTCTATTCATCTATCCTTGTCTGTGTTAGAAGTGGCTTTCTTGCCAGCCTTCTGGGCAAAGATAGAGAGGAATGCTCAGCCAGGAAGGACAGAAATTTAGAGAATCTAGGATAGAAAGAGAAAGGCAGTGGCAAGCGTATTTTCCATATTTATATATTGTATGCAAATTAAGCCTTGTGTAGATGCAACATCTGACTGGATGAAATGAAGTACAGGAAACCAAGTCACAAAACCCTAAGGAGTTATCTGTACTTGCGTTATCTACTATACTATCTCTATGTGTTCATCATAGTCTGTTTTGAAAGTGACTTGCCATGCTCTCCTCGAGGGGATCTTCCCAACCCAGGAATCGAACCCAGGTCTCACCCACTGCAGGTGGATTCTTTACAATCTGAACCACCAGGGAAGTTCAAGGTAGCCTCAGACAACAATTTTGCCTTGCTTTTCTTTTTCTTTGGGATGTTTTGGTCACTGTCTCCTGTACAATGTTATGAACCTCCATCCATAGTTCTTTAGGCACTCTGTATCAGATAATCCCTTCAATCTATTTGTCGCTTCCACTGTATAATCGTAAGGGATTAGATTAAGGTCATAACTGAATGGCCTAGTGTTTTCCCTACTTTCTTCAATTTAAGTCTGAATTTTGTAATAAGGAGCCAGCTCAGATGGTAAAGAATCTGCCTGCAATGTGGGAGACCCAGGTTTGATCCCTGGGTCACAAAGATCCCCTAGGGAAGGGAAACTACCCTCTCCAGTATTCTTGCCTGGAGAATTCCATAGACAGAGGAACCAGGGGGGCTACAGTCCATGGGGTCACCAAGAGTTGGAGACAACTGAGCAACTAACATCTGATTGAATGAAATGTAATGCAGGAAACCCTGTCAATAACCTAATGTAGTTATATGTGAGTAGTTCTACCTGGCAAGAGCCAAATGAAAGGTATGGAATAATCAGACTATCTAAAAGCTTCTGTAGCCTTCACCTAGCCCTAGAGAGCATTTTGCAGGTGCCGTCTACAGCACCTGGGTTGAAAAAAATTCAGTTTCAAGCCTTTGAGAGTCTGACTTCTGTAAACCAGGTCCATAATGCCAGAGGAAGGATGCAGGCCATGTTTGGGCCATTTGTGCACCAACCGAGCATTTAAATGCCTGGCTAAGCAATCCTGGCTTGAACAGTAACTCTCCAACCTAGGAAAGGAGCTCCTGGAAAATGGGACCAGTCTGGCAAGCCACTGCCTCCAATTCTGAACAAAAACCTCAGTGAATTGCAATAAAAAGACAAATGGCAAAACCAGTCTCCAAATACAAAACACAAGCAGAAGTAAACATATTTATAAAAAAGTAAAATATCCTTAAAAGTCAAACAAGATAAATGTTTTTTTCTTGACAATGCTTTGATCCCAGAAAAACAGCCTTAAATGTATACTTGGTGAATAAATATGAGACCTGTTGCCTGGGGGGAAAAGATTACACATCTGAGTAACCGCCTTAGTGAGAAAAAAGGAATAATACAGAAAGTATTATTCTGTACAAAGGATATTTCTTTCAAACATTTGTGATGATACATTGAAAATTTTTTAAAATTAATTAATTTATTTTAATTGGAGAATTTTGATAAAATGTGTGGATATGTGGAAAGTATAAATCACAGAAATTAAACCTTCTCCCCTCCCCATGAAAAGGCTTAAGGATTAAGGTAATGAAAGAAATTGAGGTCACCAATGAACTGCCATCCCAAATGACCAAGTTTCCAAATGTACTTAATGTTAGATCATTTCTTAATGGTCCAATACTTAACAAGTATTTTTGTTGTTAGGCTTCCCTGGTGGCCCACATGGTAAAGAACCACACCCCCTCCACCCACCAATGCAGGAGACATAAGAGATGTGGGTTCGATCCCTGGATTGGGAAGATCCCCTGGAGGAGGGCATGGCAACCCACTCCATATTCTTGCCTGGAGAATCCCCATGGACAGAGGAGCCTGGTGGGCTATGGTCCATTAGGGCTGCAAAGAGTTGGACATGACTGAAACAACTTAGCATAGCATAATATGAAAAGAGCACACTAAAAAGAGTTTTGAGTGGTCACATTTATAAATAAGGATATAAAAATTCTGTATAAATGATTAGCAATTATATCTGGTATGGGAAAAGATGAACCAAACAGACAAAATATTTCAAATTGAGTAAAATACAAATGATTCACTTTACAATGTTAAAGGGAAAAAACCTTAATTAATCTCCTTTTCTAACATGATGTTTGTTTCATGGTCAGATACTAAAATTACCATCTTTAGAGACCAGATGCACAAAAATGGACTTTCTCATCAGGAATAATTTATCATTATCTGACATATTAGAAAAACATTAGAAACATTAGAAAAATCTTATTAAAGGACTTGAAGAAAAGGATTTTACTGCAAAGACCTAGACAAACTATCACAAAATCAGCAACAAGTAAATCTGGCAGAGTGGGACGCCACGTGATTGACCTACACATCAAAATAAGTTTGGGAAAATAAAGGTTCTTTTCAGAGCTGTGTGTCAGAGAAAGAGCTATGGGTTTTTCCCCCAAAAAAAAAAAAAAAAAATTCACTAAGTCACTTTGTATCTTGCTAATTGTTGTTGCTTTGTATCATGCTAATTGTTGTTGCACCAATACTTGTCACTATGCCATACAGATGTTTTTACTAAAGTTATTGTAGCACATTGGTCTCATACATATTGTGTTAGAATGCATTTTGATATATCGAATCCATTAGGACAGTTTTATGTTTTGGCTGTTTTGCACTTGTAAATTCAAGAAATAAACAGAAGCATTAATAAAATAACATTTAAATGCCCGATAATTCAGCTGAGAGTGCAGGGGTGATTGAGACAGGTGAACAGAGAGACAAACTCAGCTTGATGTTAAAGACTGAAGGGGATAATAAGTACATCTGACTTTTAACCTGATAGGCAAATGAGGAAAAATCATGCTCTGATGGTGTGTTTTTGGAAAAGGCTAAATAAGGGAAGTGAAGTTGCTCAGTCATGTACGACTCTTTGTGATCCCATTGACTGTAGCCTACCAGGCTCCTCCGTCCATGGAATTTTCCAGGCAAGAGAACTGGAGAGGGTTGCCATTTCCTTCTCCAGGGGATCTTCCCAACTCAGGGATTGAACCCAGTTTTCCTGCATTGCAGGCAGATGCTTTACCCTCAGCCACTAGCTGCAACTACAGTAAATAACATATTGCAAGTGTGAATCAGGGAGAAACAGTGTTAACAGAATAAAAATACCATAAACTTATTTTGAATTCATTTTAATAAATAACAGCAACAAAATGCCCAGAAAGAGACAAATCAAAATTTTTGAAAAATAATATCTTTGTCAAGTCTCCAAGATTCTGAAATTACTATTTTATTTCATTCAGATTTATTTGTTTTTGTTCTTTTCTGGACTATAATCTTTCATTTTTAAAAACATAAGCCTTAATGATCTGCAATTATGTGTCATTCTGAGAATGAGAGCATCCAATGAGAGTAGTTCATGTCCCATTCTCCACCAGCTCAGCCAGTGAAGGACCTACCTCTTGATTATATTAATATAATGGTATTAATTACATTAATAGGTGGTAATAGATCAAGAGAAATATGACTCTTCCCTACCATCTTTTTCATCAAGCTATCTGAATATTAAAGTTATTTTATTTTTTCATCACCCAGCATGTATGCCTGACAAAATAAAACCCAAAATATTAACTTGACAGGATGAAAACCTCATCTGAAGACAGAGACCAGTAAGATGGGCTTGGCCCTGATTCCTAACCTATCATCCTTTTTGATCGTGACGAGTCACTCCTGAATAAGAAGAGGATGAAATGAGTGTTGGGTGGAGGGAAAGAAAGCTTGAAAAAGCGGACATTTATGCTTTCTTCTTAATAAGAAGGACTTTAAAAGCAAATCTAGGATTATTGGTGAACACGAGCGGAGCATGAAGCTCTATAATCCCCTCTAGCAGGTTGTCAATCCAGCCCTAGCCATGCTGCCTAGCGTCCCTCTAGGGGTTGTGACTCAGCCAGTCCTGCTGCTCACCACCTCTGCTGGTGCCCTAGAATTCTTCTGAAATCTGGAAACCTGTCTATGATGTAACTAAGTCTTCCTTAAAAATGTTCCTTACACAGAGGTAAGTGTGAAAAATGTCAGCTCTTGGGAACTGGAGTTAGGTGGGGACCATATAACTGTGGGAAGACATGATGTTTGACCAGCTATTTTGTCATACACCACTGGGAATTTTGTTGTAAGAAATCATAAGACTCATAGTTATTGCTCTTGCTAAAATAATTCGACTGGCATAGTGAATTCTATCCCATTTTAGGAATACAATGTCTTTTCCCAGATGGGATCTTCACAGAGAGGTAAAGGGCATTACCCAAGGTCACATAGCTACTGGGTAAGAACCGACACCAGGACCCAGGTGATCTCCCAAATCTCACTCCAGTGTCTATCAGACATGGTATTAGCCTTTGAGTGTTTGGACCGATCAGAAGCTTATAGAAACTGTTTATCTGCATTAACATGCTCGACAGGAAATAATTTAAAACAAAAGCTATTTGTTCAGTCACTAAGTCATTTCCCACTCTTTGTGACCCCATGGATTGCAGCATGGAATGCAACATGCCAGGTTCCTCTGTCTTCCACTATTTCCTGGAGTTTGCTCAAACTCATGTCCATTGCGTTGGTGATGCCATCCAACCATCTTATCCTCTGTCACTCCCTTCTCCTTTTGCTTTCAATCTTTCCCAGCATCAGGGTCTTTTCTAATGAGTCGACCCTCCATATCAGGTGGCCAAAGTATTGGAGCTTCAGCTTCAGCAACAGTCCTTCCAATGAATATTCAGGGTTGGTTTCCTTTAGGGTTTACTGGTTTGATCTCCTTGCAGTCCAAGGGACTCTCAAGAGTCTTCTCAAGCACCACAATTTAAACGCATCAATTCTTCTGTGTTCAGCCTTCTTTATGGTCCAACTTTCACATCTGTACATGACTACTGATGTAGTCTACCATCATTTCAGTTCAGTTCAGTCGCTCAGTCGTGTCCGACTCTTTGCGACCCCATGAATCGCAGCACGCCAAGCCTCCCTGTCCATCACCAACTCCCGGAGTTCACTCAGATTCATGTCCATTGAGTCCGTGATGCCATCCAGCCATCTCATCCTCAGTCGTCCCCGTCTCCTCCTGCCCCCAATCTCTCCCAGCATCAGAGTCTTTTCCAATGAGTCAACTCTTCACATGAGGTGGCCAAAGTCCTGGAGTTTCAGCTTTAGCATTATTCCTTCCAAAGAAATCCCAGGGCTGATCTCCTTCAGAATGGACTGGTTGGATCCCCTTGCAGTCCAAGGGACTCTCAAGAGTCTTCTCCAACACCACAGTTCAAACGCATCAATTCTTCGGCGCTCAGCCTTCTTCACAGTCCAACTCTCACATCCATACATGACCACAGGAAAAACCATAGCCTTGACTAGACGGACCTTAGTCGGCAAAGTAATGTCTCTGCTTTTGAATATACTGTCTAGGTTGGTCATAACTTTTCTTCCAAGGAGTAAGCATCTTTTAATTCCATGGCTGCAATCACCATCTGCAGTGATTTTGGAGCCCCCCAAAATAAAGTCTATACTGTTTCCACTGTTTCCCCATCAATTTCCCATGAAGTAGTCTACCATAGATCTGACTATATGGACCTTTGTTGGCAAAGTGATGTCTGTGGTTTTGAATATGCTGTCTAGACTTGCCATAACTTTCCTTCTAAGGAGCAAGCATCTTTTAATTTCATGGCTGCAGTCACCATCTGCAGTGATTTTGGAGCCCAAGAAAATAAAATCTGCCACTGTTTCCACTTTTCCCCCATCTATTTGCCATGAAGTGATGGGACTGGATGCCATGATCTTAGCTTTTTGAATGTTGAGTTTTGAGCAAGCTGTTCACTCTCCTCTTTCGCCTTCATCAAGAGGCTCTTTAGTTCTTCTTCACTTTCTGCCATTAGAGTGGTATCATCTGCATATTTGAGGTTATTGGTATTTCTCCTGGCAATCTTGATTCCAGCTTGTGCTTCATCCAGCCTGGCATTTCATGTGATGTTCTCTGCATAGAATTTAAATAAGCAGGATGACAATACACAGCCTTGTTGTACTCCTTTCCCAGTTTGGAATCAGCCTGTTCTTCCAAGTCCAGTTCTAACTGTTGCTTCTTGACCCAAATACAGGTTTCTCAGGAGACAGGTATGTGGTCTGGTATTCCCATCTCATTAAGAATTTTCCACAGTTTGTTGTGATCCACACAGTCAAAGGCTTTAAGGTAGTCAAAGAACCAGAAGTAGATGTTTTTCTGGAACTCCCTTGCTTACTCTATGATTCAACAAATAATAAATAAAATAATAAAAATAAATAAAAGCTAATACAGTGTTAATTTCTTTGACCCATCTCAGCCTCCACTTGGGGAATTAATCCAAATTAAAGTATATAAGCATAAAATGCATAATGTTTTTCCCTTAATAAACTCCAACAAAAAAAAAAAATAAAAAAAATAAAAAAAAAAAAATAAACTCCAACAGCTGGGAATGTCACACATCAGGTTGAGTTCCAGGGTCTGCTTCTGCTTTTCCCTCTCCCCGAATTCTTTCTTGTGACCACAAATCTGCCCCCATTTGTGACTCCACTGATAAGTGTTTTTGTAGGCAGGAGAGAGAGAAGGATTTACAATGGAAGTATCAGTGTTATATTTGTGATGTTTACCCCATGTTGTTTGTGTTTGTAGTTTGCCTATTTTCATGTCTGTATTATAACGCATTGTGGGATTATAACACTCTTTTTTGCTTGATGGACATTTGCACTGCTATAAGTTTTAAGGTTACTAATCAGTCTTCATATCTTTTGGTGGACACAAGGACATATTTCTGTGGAAATATACCAAGACTGCAACTGCTGAGTCAAAATGTACATGAATGTTTAGCCTTAGTAGACGTTGTTTTCCAGACTGGCTATATCAATTTATACTTCCACCTAGAGTACATATGTGTTTTAAAATAATTTATCTATTTTTGGCTGTGCCGGGTCTCTTTTGCTATGAGCGGGCTTTCTCCAGTTGTGACGAGCAGGGACCACTCTCTAGTTGCAGTCTGAGGGCTTCTCATTGCAGTGGCCCCCCCTTCTGTGGAAAGGGCGTGCAGGCTCAGTAGTTGTGGCCCACAGGCTTAGTTGCTCCAAGGTATGTGGGATCTTCCCAGACCAGGGATCAAACCTGCATCCTCTGCACTGGCAGGTGGATTCTTAACACCTAGACCGCTAGGGAAGTCCACCGCCAGTCTTTTGACTGCTATCCATTCTCCCATTTCACAGATGGATGGGCAAACCAACTGGGCCTAAAAGAAGTTAAATATATATTTTTTAAGTTCCAAGTCTGAATTCTAGGCTCTTCCTACTAGGCCATCAACTTTTACTGCATGGGTTTTCAATACTCAAGAATTAGTCATTTCAAAAATACATGGAATGATTTTTTGTAAGATTAAAATCATATTAAAGTTACCCTCTTAAATGAATGAAATGTTACCTGAAATTTACCCTGAAGTGCATGAATATTAGTACTTAATCAACATCATATCTTAATAGTAATGATTGTGGTGGTGGTGGAAGTTTAGTTGTTCCCTTTGGTCTAGGACCTGGGTTGACAAAATTTCTTTGTAAAGGACCAGATAGTAAATATTTCAGGCTTTGTGCACTATTAGCAAACCTGGTATTTTCATATCCTTTATATTGTTCTGGTTACTATTGGTGCATAACAAATTACTCCAAAAATTAAAAGATTAAAATAATCATTTATATTCAGAAAGTATTCAGCTGCTAGGTTCCTTATTATTGTTATCCCATTATTATTTTCTTCCAGTTTTGCTGAGATATAATTGACATATAATACTGTATAAGTTTCAGATGGTAAAGAATCTGCCTGTAACATAAGAGACCTGAGTTCGATCCCTGGGTTGGAAGGGAAGATCCTCTGTTGAAGGAAATGGCAATCCACTCCAGTACTCTTGCCTGAAGAATCCTGTGGACAGAGGAGCCTGGTGGGCTGCTGTCCATGGGGTCGCACAGAGTCGGACACGACTGAAGCGACTTAGCATAGCGTGCATCATCTTAAGTAGATACAAAATCAAAGAAATAGAAAAAAATTTTGCGATGAGAATTCAAGATTTACTCTCTTATTATTCATGTATAACATATGGCAGTGTTAAATATATTTACATTACATCCCTACTACTTATTTATCTGGGGCTTCCCTGGTGGCTCAATGATAAAGAATTCACCTGCCAATGCAGGAGACAAGAAACACAGGTTGGATCCCTGGGTCGAGAAGATCCCCTGGAGAAGGAAATGGCAACCCACTCCAATATTCTTGCCTGGGAAATCCCATGGACAGAGGAGCCTGCTGGGTTACAGTCTGTGGGGTCAAAAAAAAAAGTCAGACATGACTTAGCGACTAAACAACAACAGCTTATGTATCTTATCTTGGAAGTTGTACCTTTTGTCTGCCTTCATCCAATTCTCTTTCACCCTTCCCCACTCTGGTAACCACAAATCTGATCTCTTTTTCTTTATTTGTTTTTGAAGTTTAATTGATCTACAACACTAAGTTAGTTCCTGTTACACAACATAGTGCTTTGGACTTTCTAAACGTTTCAAAATGACCACTGCAATAAGTCAAGTCACAATATGTCACCATACCAATATATTACATAGATGTTGATTATATTCCACACTGCATATTTCATACTGGTGACATTTATTTTGCAACGTGAAGTTTGTACTTCTTTCTCTCTCTCACTTCTTTCTTTCCTCCCCCAACTCCCCTCTCCTTTGGCAACCACCTGTTTGTCCTCCGTATATGTAACTGTTTCTGTTTTGTTATGTTTATTCATTTGTTTTGGTTTTTAGATTCCACATATAAGTGAAATCATACAGCATTTGACTTTGATTTATTTAATTCAGCATAATACCATCTAGATCAAATAATGTTGCTATAAATGCTAAGAATTCATTCTTTTTATGGCTAATATTCCATTATATATCACATCTTCTTTATCCATTCATCCATTGATGAGCACCTTGGTTAAGCCTCCCTATCTTGCCTATTGTAAAGAATGCTGCAATGAACATATGGGTGCATATATTTTTTTCTAATTGATGTTTTTGTTTTCTTCAGATAAATACCCAGAAGTGAAATTGCTGGATCATATGGTAGTTCTATTTTTAATTTTTTGAGGAATCTGTATAGTGTTTTCCACAGTGGATGCATGCTCAGTTGTGTCTGACTCTTTGAGACCTCAGGGACTGTAGCCCACCAGGTTCCTCTGTCCATGGGATTTCCCAGGCAAGAATACTGGAGTGACTTGCCATTTCCTCCTTCACGGGATCTTCCTGACCCAGAGACTGAATCCATATCTCCTGCTTCTCTTGCATTGACAGGCAAATTATTTACCACTGAGCCACCTGGGAAGCCCTTTTCATAGTGGCTGCACCAATTTACATCCCCACCAACTGCCTGAAGGCTCCCTTTTCTTCACATCCTCATCAACACTTGTTATTTGTTGTCTTTTTAATAATAGCCATTCTGATAGGTGAGATGATACCTCATTGTTGTTTTGATTTGTAATTCTCTGATGATTCGTGAGATTAAGTATTTTTTTCATGTGCCTGTTAGCATGTATCAGCTCTTTACCCCATTTTTACTGAAAAATAGTATTCCATTATTATACCACATTTTTTTTAATCCATTCATCAGATCATGAACATTAGGGATA
>SJYQ01003844.1:30733-69356 GCA_006410935.1 Redunca redunca
CCCCCCAAAATAAAATCTGACACTGTTTCCACTGTTCCCCATCTATTTCCCATGAAGTGATGGGACCAGATGCCATGATCTTAGTTTTCTGAATGTTGAGCTTTAAGCCAGCATTTCCACTCTCTTCTTTTACTTACATCAAGAGGCTTTTTAGTTCCTCTTCACTTTCTGCCATAAGGGTGGTGTCATCTGCATATCTGAGGTTATTGATATTTCTCCCAGCAATCTGGAGGGTAGCTTTGTTAAAAGATTGCAACAAAGACAAACTTTTGGAGAACTAGCAGTTCTGAAAAATATTTTTTAAAATCACATTTTTAATGCTTAAGGAGACTATATAATATTGAATTCAAGATCGGAAAACATTTTTATTCAGAATTGTAAGGACATTTTTTAAACTACCACTGTTGGACTTAAGATATCTGATGTGTTCCAGTTCCTATTCCTCTATGTATGAGATATTTTTTTCTCTCTGCAAACCATTAGGATTGTCTATATAGTCAAAGGACTAAAATTACACAATAATTTTTATTGGTTCATGGCTTTTTATTATTAGTAATTTCTTCTTTGATTATTTTTCACTCTCTCAAATTCTCTTTTCTGGGAAATTTTTTTAGAATATTTGATATCCTGAATATGTCCTCTAATATTCCTAGTTTTTCTTTCTGGTTTCCCATTTCAAAAAAGAAAGCAAGCAGTACAGATTTCCTGAGGCCCATCAGTTTTTCTCCCCGTCATAACAGAAAGAAAATCAAGACTTATAATACAAGCAAGATCTCAGTCTTCCAAAAAAAGTTCTAGCTCAGTGATTGATTATACAATTGGTTTGGTGACAGAATCCATTCTTGAAATATACACTGAAATTGTTTATTTGGGGAGCTTATTTTCTGATTTTGTTCACTATTCAGAGACTACGTTTGTTTTCCCCATTGGCATAGAATCATTTATTTATTTCATAAGATAATTAAGTTGCTACTGTACTATCTCTATTGTCAGTTCAATTCAGTCATGGAGAAACTTCTAATCAATGACCCAAAGGTCACTGCATCCTGACACCACAGTCATGCAGCATTCACAATTAGAGAAGTTTTCAGCTTAACTTTCAGTCTTAGTCCTTCAGCCAGAATCTTTCATGCCCCATTACCTTGGAAATATTGCCTAAATACTTTTTTTCCTTTTTATTTTATTTAATGTTTCTCTAAGCAGTATATTTTCAGGTTCAGTTCAGTTCAGTCGCTCAGTCATGTCTGACTCTTTGCGACCCCATGAATCACAGCACGCCAGGCCTCCTTGTGCATCATGAACTCCCGGAGTTCACTCAGACCCCACGTCCATCGAGTCAGTGATGCCATCCAGCCATCTCATCCTCTGTCGTCCCCTTCTCCTCCTGCCCCCAATCTCTCCCAGCATCAGAGTCTTTTCCAATGAGTCAACTCTTCTCATGAGGTGGCCAAAGTACTGGAGTTTCAGCTTTAGCATCATTCCTTCCAAAGAAATCCCAGGGCCGATCTCCTTCAGAATGGACTGGTTGGATCTCCTTGCAGTCCAAGGGACTCTCAAGAGTCTTCTCCAACACCACAGTTCAAAAGAATGAATTCTTCGGCGCTCAGCCTTCTTCACAGCCCAACTCTCACATCCATACATGACCACAGGAAAAACCATAGCCTTGACTAGATGGACCTTAGTCGGCAAAGTAATGTCTCTGCTTTTGAATATCCCATCTAGGTTGGTCATAACTTTTCTCTATCTTTTAAATACAGTGGCTTAGGAAAGCAAAAAAATCTACCAAAACATCATCTGAACATCCTTAATCTCCCTCTCCACATAGCATGCTGTCACTTCTAGTCTGCAATGACAAGCTTATTCTTGGAAGAAATTAGACCACAGACTCTAGTCTCTGCTATAGAAGATATCAGCCATAGCTGATAGGCTTTCATTCTAAAAACAAGAATTAAGCAATAGTTCACAGGTTGAATGGGGAGAGAAATTCCAGTGGAGTCGCGGCCATATAAGCAATCTGGATACCTAGGGAAGACATATTTAGGGAAATGGTTTATAGCTTCTCTAACATGATCAATTGGCATTGCCCTATTCTCTTAAAATACTTTCTGTGTATTTGATTTCAAATGCAAATGTAATTAATGCTCATCTATTTCGGCTTTTTGATTAGCTTGCTTGTTAAATAAAGCCTAGTTCTGATAATCCCTTTAATATTTATGTGACCAGCAATCAAAGAATAATTGGGACTTTTGTTGTTGTTGTTCATCCTGTTTCAGTTCATTTAGCTCTCCTATCAGCTTTTTAATTTGACATCTCATAAAGAAATGAATGAAATTCTTTATTTGGTTTCATTTACATTGCATATAAATGGAATTTTCTTTGGCTCCCATATTATTTATCCTATTAAATCAATGATGAGGAAAGGAATTTGCCTGGTAATTTAGTTCAGATACACACTTGTCTGGGTATTTTGTATGTGATAAGCAGTATTTTAAATCAAAGTTGTAGCTCTCTAGGGTTGGGATATGTGACAGCAATCTGCACATGCAAAAAATGGTCCTATCATTATTCACCTCATTTTTCTCAGCTTGCAACAGTGGAGTTAACTATCACAAGAGCTCACAAGGTAGATTTCTTAGGAAACAGACTCTGAGGCAGAGATTTGCAGGAAGATTATTGTACAAAATAGGTGATTAAAATAAGTTTGATTGAGCAGGGATTGAGTGTGCCTCATTGCTCAGCTGATAGCACAGGAAGCTCATTTGCTGGGATATGTCTTCAGAGTTATCTGAAATCAAAGAAAAGAGGCAAGTTTTCATGTCTTCCAGTGGCCGGTTGTTAGGTTCAGGCTGCCCGCAAGAAGAGAAATTGACCCTGGCTGAAGTGTTTTCTTTAGCTGTGGCTGAACTAAAGTGAGATCTGTTATCTCCCAATACACCCAGTTGCTAGGAGAATGAGTGTTCCAGTCTAAGAAGTGGAGCAACTAATCTTCATACTCACCAGAACACCCTCTACCACCCACTGCTTGTGCGAAGCAGCTGCATGTGCATCGTATATGTTCTTGGAGAGTTCTTTCAGGATTGTGGTGTGATGCCTTTCCTGGGAAGCACACACAAGGAAAAGTTGATCAGATAAACTGTAGACCTCCTATCCACACTGCCCTGCCCTGTGTTCTTAAGCTGTAAGTGATAATCTTCGTCTCCCTCCTCTATAACCCATTTTGTAGATTCCCCTTCACTCTTTTTGCTGGCTCTGCTGATCTAGGTCCCTTCACTAGTGGGATGGCATGAAATTTTATATTTATGGGAGCTGAGCCACTGATCATTATACCTGCTTAAGCCATGGCTGCTGTATTTGACTATGTATTGCCAAAAGTGTCAGACACGACTGAACAACTGAACCGATTGCCAAAATTGGGCAAGCATCGTTGTAAGGGATCACTTACATATCAAACATATTTTTCTTTTCCCTCACATCTTTGCCCTATCTCCTCCTGATGGTCAGGGCCAATTATACCTCCCCAAATGGTGACTCTTTTCCTTGTCTGGTGGTCTTGTGGAAAGAGGGTCATGAGAAAAACAGGTTGCAGCCATAGCTTGAAATATAATGAGAAGCTCTGAGTGTCCTCTTGTGGAAGTGTTCACTATCTGGAAACATGGACTTCTAAGCAACCCAGGAAACTCAGTTTCAGGGATGATAAGGAAAAATAGTTCAAGTGGATTCAAAGAATTGTCAATAAATGGAAACATTTGTATTTTTATGTTTTTTTGTTTCTGTACCCATGTATTCTACCTTAAAAGGACATACTTCCATGTTATAGATGGTTGGTTTCGTGTGTTTACTACATTTCTGAGTGATGTATTTTTCTTCCTCCATCAGCTATATTCGGTATCCCCCATATGGTAGTAGTCATGAACTGAAGGAAAGTTACTGGCTTCGAGAGTGGAGGCTCTGGACCTCTTAATCATCCCACTTACTTGTACTTTCCCGTCTTGGTGACCCTGTTCATGCCTGCTCCATTATTTCCACTGAACTTGTAACTTGGTGTGTCTGACAGAATACAGGTCTTGACAAGCGGTTTGGGCTACATGATATTTGATATCCCATGGTCAAGTGTCCAATAGCTCCCCAAAAGCTATTTTTGAAAAAAGTTTGTCCTTCTCTACTGTGAGAGACCCTATATCCTGAACCCAGTGGGTGTATATTGTGATTCTTCTCCAAATGAGTAACCTGCTAGCTCTAGTATTTGAAGTAAAAGATGATGCTGTTAGAGAACTGCGCTCAGTATGTCAGCAAATTTGGAAAACTCAGTAGTGACCACAGTATTGGAGGTCAGTTTTCATTCCAATCCCAAAGAAGGACAGTGTCAAAGATTATGTTCAAACTATCATACAGTTGCACTCATTTCAAATGCTAGCAAGTTTATGCTCAAAATCCTTCAAGCTAGGCTTCATTAGTTCATGAACCAAGAACCTCCAGATGTACAAGTTGAGTTTCAAAGAGGCAGAGGAACCAGAGATCAAGTTGGTCAACATTCATAGGATCATAGAGAAAGCAAGGGAGTTCTAGAAAAAACATCTACTTCTGTTTCATTGACTACATTGAACTCTTTGGCAGTGTGGATCACAACAAATTGTGGAAAATTCTTCAAGAGATGGGACTACCAGACCATTTAACTGCCTCCTGAGAAACCTGTATGTGGGTCAAGAAGTAACAGTTAGAACTGGACATAGAACAACAGACTGGTTCAAAATTGGGAAAGGATTATGACAAGGCTGTGTATTGTCACCCTGCTTATTTAATTTATATGCAGAGCACATCTGCATATAAATGCTAGGGAAATGCTAGGCTGGATGAATTACAAGCTGGAATCAAGATTGCCAGGAGAAATAACAACCTGAGATAGGCAGATGATACCACCCTTATGGCAGAAAGTGAAGAGGAACTAAAGAGCTCTTGATGAAGTTGAAAGAGGAGAGTGAAAAAGCTGGCTTGAAACTTAACATTCAGAAAACTAATATCATGGCATCTGGTTCTATCACTTCATGGCAGATAGAAGGGGGAAAAGTGGAAACATTGACAGATTTTATTTTCTTGTGCTTCAAAATCACTGTGGATGGTGACTTCAGCCATGGAATTAAAAGACACTTCCTCCTTGGAAGGAAAGCTATGACCAACCTAGACAGTGTATTAAAACACAGAGACATGATTTGTCCGACAGAAGTCCTTATAGCCAAAGCTATGGTTTTTCCAGTAGTCTTGTAGGGATGTGAGTGTTGGACCATAAACTCTGGTTTATGCTGAAGAATTGATGCTGAATCTGAGTGCCAAAGAATTGATGTGACTGAGCACTGACAAGGCTTTCAAATTGTGGTGCTGGAGAAGACTCTTGAAAGTTCCTTGGAATGCAAGGAGATCAAACTAGACAATCCTAAAGGAAATCAACCCTGAATATTCGTTGGAAGGACTGTTGCTTTAGCTAAAGCTCCAAACATCTGGCCATCTGGTGTGCAAAGCCTCCTCATTGGAAAAGCACCTGATATTGGGGAATGTTGAAGGCAAAGGAGAAGGGGGTGGCAGAGGATGTGCTTGTTAGATAGCATCACTGACTCAATAGACATGAATTTGAAAAACTCTGGGAAATAGTGATAGACAGAGGAGGCTGGCATGCTGCAGTTCTTGGGGTCACAGAGTTGGACACAAGTTAGGGACTGAACAACAACAACAAAAGAAAGTATTATTAGCAAGTAGTGTCCTCTCATCATGGTGGGAGGTTTCCTTTGAATTCATCACAGCATTTTTGTTACTTAATATTCTAAAGTAAAAAAAATGACATAATCGTTAGCATACATTTTGCTGTTCATCTTTATATCATGCAATGCTGGTTTTAAAGAGCATTTACTCATATGCAGAATCATCAAAATGGAATAATTAGCATTTTGTAATTCACACATGCATATGCATTTTACTCTTACCAGAATAGCAGAAATGTTCCACAAAACTAATTCAACTTTTTTTTTTCTTCACTTCTTGATATTTGTACATTCTACCAACACTCTCTCTTCAATTTACTGATCAGTAAGGAAGGACTGAAGGAAAAGGAACTTATATTGTTCTATCTTTCGAAGTCATTTTCAGCATTAGTAGTTGACACATACAGGTAAGCAACAAGAGAAAGAAAGGATGCGATTGAGTTCCCTGGTCACTTGTGTTGCTTCAGAATGTCACTGCCTTCTTTCTGAGTTCAGACAAAGTTCTGGCTCAGTTGAAAAGTGTGACCTTTCAGGGACTCTCATTACCTAGTCATAAGTGCAACATGATTATACTCACCCTGAATCTCACTGAATTCTCATGGGTCTGCTAAAATTCTCTTGTCATGGGGCATTACAACACTATGCAAATGGAATAGCAGGAATAGAAGGGCACACAGATTGTGCACATCCAATCTGCTCACATACAGGGTCCTTTGTTACATCAAATTTCACTTGCAAAACACATGTTCAATGACAGAATTATTAAGAATTTCAAGATGGTAACATCAGATCATTGAGCCAGGGACAAGGCCCTTCTGAGCAAAGAGGAATATCACAGCCCCTGAAGCTTGTCTTGTCTATAGGTCATTTTGGGGAAAATCTGGGGAAGTTATTACACAGTCCCTTGCTGCAGAGTTGCCAGGTCCTTACTCTTCAGGGCCTGGCTTTTCTTTAGGCCACTGGTTTCCAGATTGGAGATTTGGCTCAGGTCCTGAAACTGAACAATATACTGTGACATTTTATTGAGATGGTTGCTCTTATGTTCCATATCATCCATTCCTGAGTGTTTTGGTCCATTATGTTATTACAGATGGTAAACAGCCTCTATTGTCTTCTCATTTATCTTGCTCCTTAGAACTCCATACTTTTTTTTTGCAGATCAGGGTTCCCTGGTTGCTGCACCATACTATTTATTGCAATAATTGTGTACACCTTCCTTCCAATAGTTAACTATTGATAGTTCATCTCTATTATTTTGGGATTCTCTAATCCCTATTGCTATCAAGAAGCACAGTTTTATAGGAGCATTTCAAGGACTTCCCTGGAAGTCCAGTAGTTAAGTCTCTACATTTCCACTACGGGGGATCTGGGATGTTTTTTCCATGGTCCTTGAACTAAGATACCACTTGGTAGGTCATGTGGTGAAAAAAAAGAGCATTTCAACCATTTATTCTGCCCTGCAAGAGATAGCCTCCACTGAGCTTCTCCAGGATGTTGAAGCCCTTCTCATCAGTGGGTATACTATATCATTGGTACATTGAGTGTCCTCTGGGATCTCACATGTAACATTGTCATCTGGGGCCTCAGACAGCATATCCCGCTAGCATGCCCTCACGTCTGAACCTTTTTGATCTCTCTTTCAAGCACTTCTGCTTCTCAGAGGATGGAGGATGAGACATCACTTTCTGAAAAGCCATCCTAATAGTGTGAGTTGTTGTTTTCAGATCCTGACCAGGGTGTGAAATTTTATAAAATAGAAGAGTACCCCAGTCTAAACTGTTTTTTAATCCAAGCTTAATGTTTCATCTGTCTTTGATTCTGCACTCCTAGGATTCATTGCCATGCAGCTTCTGTGGACTCCTGCTGGTGCATATTGGTTAAGCTCTGCAGCTTCTTTGAGGCTTGTCTCTTTCTGTTTTACTAGACCTGGCACTTTTTGGAACAGGCTACAATGGGACGTATTGGTGACCAGAAGAGCTGGTGACTATAAAATCTGATGAAGTCTTCATTTTCTTACAAGCAAATTTTGTTTGCTTTATATTTGGGAAGTGAGATATTTCTGAAGGTCAAAACATGCATTTGAATCTAAGTTTTTAAATGCATCAACACAGACATCTGTATCCCAAGTCCCAGGATCTTACTCATTCCTAAGCAAGGCTGTCACTTTGACATAGAAGATCTTTCAATTGAAAATCCAACCTGCTATCAAGCCTTTATACCTACAAATGTTAAGATATGACCTCATCCTCAGCTTCACCAGCTCTTCATCTCTATGTGGGATGAGAGTCTTTTTATAAGCTGCCAAGGTTTTCACACTTAATGTATAATTGGTGATTAATCATCCCCAGTTCTGCATTGTTTTTCTCCAGCACATTGAATAAGTCATTTAATTCTATAATCCTTGAAATTACTACCTCAGCCTGAAACATTGCACCTGCCAGTGAATTTACACCCACCTGTGAAAGTTTTAATAATTACACCACCACAGCATACCAGGTACTTCTAGTGTTCCACACACCATCAATAATGATTCCTTACTGCTAATTACTTGGAAGGCCATTTAGCTCCAATATCTCCTTCCGGTGTCTGTTTTCCTTGCACCCTTTTTGGCACCAAGTTTTATAGGTCAGGGTTCTGACAAAACAAAAACTGATGTGGAGATTTGCTTCAGGCAAGGTGTTAGTGACTACTTTTGAAATCTACATCCAGGGACACTGAAAGAGACAGAAAAGAAGTGAAAGGAAGCTCAATTCTGATGCAACTGCAACGGAAGTGTCCGCTGATACCAAGCCGTAGTCTACAGCTCAGAGAGCCTCCCACAGTTGTTCCAATGTAAGCAGGGGGCCAGACCTTTATACTTCTTCATTGGCCAAGCATTGGATGTGGCCTGATCGTGAGGAGTGGTTATGACGTTAGGCAAGGAAGCTCTCTTCAATAAAAGGAAGTTCTAAGCTGAGAGACTTCCCAGACTTCCTGCAGCTGAGGAATTCTTGCTGCAGTTTAGGAGGTTAAGCGTGGGGTCAGTGTGAGCTGTGTCACCTAACACTCACTACCTAGGATTCCAAAACTGTTCTGGGGAATGTCATCAAGAAAAGCTTTTAACCAATTCTAGTGTTCTTTAACTCATTTATTTGGTCTTCTGTAAGAGTGAACTATATAAAGTGAAATGAGGATGATATTACTTTTTGGAAAATCTAATTTAGAAGGACCAAATTACTTAGGTTCTCAAATATCAGTACTTTTCACATAGTAAAGTGATGCTACTATCTCTGCACCCTAAATTACTGATGCAAAGCCAACAATGGTTTGATGCTGTAAGCTTCTCAACCAACTTAAACAGCAAGATTTGCTTTGTTGTTTAATTTCTCTTAATGACCTCACTGTATCAGCCAGTAAATTAGGGTTTCTAGCTTAGTAGGCAAATCAACTTGGCCCTGAACAGTCAATTTACTGTGGCATTCAGAGATAGTATTTGAACATTTCAGCTTATCTTTAATTTTATTTTTTAAATATAGAGTGCTAGATTTAGCTTATATTAGGGTACTTTTAATTTGTTTTTTATGTGAAGTAAAATTCACTGTTTTTGGTGTACTTATCTACTATTTTTCACAAATAAAAAGCCATGTAATCAGCAATATAAATAGGAAAGAATACTAAGGCTCCTCTCTTCATGAGATTTTCCAGGCAAGGATACTGGAGTGGGTTGTCATTTCCTTCTCCAGGGGATCTTCCCAACTCAGGGATCAAACCCATGTCTCCTGCACTCCATGCGGATTCTTTACCAACTGAGCTATAAGGGAAGCCCCAACACTTAGATCACCTTCAAAAAAGTCTTTTATGCAAAAGGGAATCATACTACCCCCCTTTCTGTGACCAAGTCTTATTTATTTTAGTAGCGTAAATGGAAAAACTAGGAAGGATTGCTGATAACAAGATATCAGCCCTCTTGTCTAGAACAGGGTATGTGCATATGTGTATGCATGTATGTGTGTATGTGTAGTATATGTATATGTGTAGTGTATGTGTGTGTGTGATCAAGGCCAACCCACCAGCCTTGATCAGCCTTTTCTTGTTAGAAGAGGATGTGAGAACAACTTGGGTAGAGGTGGATCTTCCATGAGGGTAGGGTGGTGTAGGTTGTTTCTGGGTCCCCCTGGACCAGACTGATTAGAGCCAGAGGGCCCATGGTATCCTTGGCCAAGAACATCCCATGCTGGCTCTGTGCCTGTTTCTAAATCACCTTCTGGAGAGGTATCAGTGATGCCCCCAGATCACAAGGAAAGCCCCAGGTGTTCAAAAACAACCAGCAGTAGGCCCTCTGGCCTGCATGCACCCACTTCTTCCATACGTCGTCATGCTTATAGAGCCGTCAAGGAGGGGGCATCCAAGGTAGTCAGACTTCTCTGGGTCTCTCTGTTTCCCTTCCCTTCAATGCTTAATAAATACTGATGTAGCCTTCATTTCTACAGTGTTGTCTTTTCCAAACCATCATATATATGGGATTATACAATATGTAGAATTTTGAGCCTGATTTCTTACACATAGCATAAGACATTTGAGATTTATCCTTCTATATATAAGTAGTTTGTTCCTTTTCATTGTTAAGTGATATTCCATTGTATGGCTATGCCAGCACTTGTTTCTCCATCCTCTAGTTGAGGAACATTTACCTTGTTTCCAGTTTTTGGTGATTTTGAATAAAACTCCTGAAATATTAGCTTGCAGCATTTTATGTGAATAAAGATTATGTCTTATGTGGGTAAATCCTTAGGATTGGGATTGCTGGATTATACAGTGAGAGCAGGTTTAAATTTATAATTAATTGTCAAATTGTTTTCAAGAATATATCCCAATTGGCAGTGTATAAAAATTCTACTTGCGCATCAGTTCAGTTCAGTTGCTCAGTCGTATGCAACTCTTTGTGACCCCATGAATCGCAGCATGCCAGGCCTCCCTGTCCATCACTAACTCCTGGAGTTTACCCAAACTCGTCCATTGAGTCGATGATGCCATACAGCCATCTAATCCTCTGTTTTCCCCTTCTCCTCCTGCCCCTAATCCCTCTCAGCATCAGGGTCTTTTCCAATGAGTCAACTCTTCGCATGAAGTGACCAAAGTACTGGAGTTTCAGCTTTAGCTTCAGTCCTTCCAATGAACACCCAGGACTGGTCTCCTTTAGGATGGACTGGTTGAATCTCCTTGCAGTCCAAGGGACTTCAAGAAGAGTCTTCTCCAACACCACAGATCAAAAGCATCAATTCTTCGGTGCTCAGCTTTCTTCAGTCCAACTCTCACATCCATACATGACCACTGGAAAAATCATAGCCTTGACTCAGTTCAATTCAGTTCAGTTGCTCCGTCATGTCTGACTCTTTGTGACCCCATGAATCGCAGCACACCAGGCTTCCCTGTCCGTCACCAACTCCCGGAGTTCACTCAGACTCACATCCATCGAGTCAGTGATGCCATCCAGCCATCTCATCCTCTGTTGTCTCCTTCTCCTCCTGCCCTCAATCCCTCCCAGCATCAGAGTCTTTTCCAGTGAGTCAACTCTTTGCATGAGGTGGCCAGAGTACTGGAGTTTCACCTTTAGCATTGTTCCTTCCAAAGAAATCCCAAGGCTGATCTTCTTTAGAATGGACTGGTTGGATCCCCTTGCAGTCCAAGGGACTCTCAAGAGTCTTCTCCAACACCACAGTTCAAAAGCATTAATTCTTCAGCGCTCAGCCTTCTTCACAGTCCAACTCTCACATCCATACATGACCACTGGAAAAATCATAGCCTTGACTAGATTGACTTTTGTTGGCAAAGTAATGTCTCTGCTTTTGAATATGCTATCTTGGTTGGTCATAAATTTCCTTCCAAGGAGTAAGTGTCTTACACATACTCTTTAGCCCTTTATTGTGATTTTAGCGGGCAATAAGTATTTTTGCTTTAGGCTACAGGTTCACTGGCATCTTATTTAAGTTACAATAACAGTTTTATTTCCCCTTTATGGAACACAGCCTTGTCATGGTGAAGAGACTTGCATAGCTCAGTGAAGCTATGAGTCATGCCATGCAGGGTCAACCAAGATAGACAGGTGAAAGTGAAAAATTCTCACAAAATGTGGTCCACTAGGGGAGGAAATTGGAGAAGGCAATGTCAACCCACTCCAGTACTCTTGCCTGGAAAATCTCATGAACGGAGGAGCCTGGTAGGCTGCAGTCCATGGGGTTGTGAAGAGTCGGACGCGACTGAGGGACTTCACTTTCACTTTTCACTTTCATGAATTGGAGAAGGAAGTGGCAACCCACTCCAGTACTCTTGCCTGGAAAATCCCATGAATGGAGGAGCCTGGTAGACTGCAGTCCATGGGGTTGTGAAGAGTCGGACACGACTGAGGGACTTCACTTTCACTTTTCACTTTCATGCATTGGAGAAGGAAGTGGCAACCCACTCCAGTACTCTTGCCTGGAAAATCCCAGGGACGGCAGAGCCTGGTGGGCTGCCGTCTATGGCGTCTCACAGAGTCGGACACGACTGAAAAGATGCAGCGGCAGTATTAGCAGCTGAAGAGGAAATGGCAACCCACTGTAGTATTCTTGCTTGGAGAAACCCTTGAACAGTATGAAAAAGCAAAAAATATGACATCAGAAGATGAGCCTTCCAGATTGGAAAGTGTCCAGTATGCTACTGGGGAAGAATGGAGTGTGATTACTAATAGCACTAGAAAAAATGAAGCAGATGGGCCAAAGCAGAAATTATGTTCAGTGGTGAATATGTCTGGTGGTAAAAGTAAAGTCCAATGCTGTAAAGAACAATACTGCATAGGACCCTGGTATGCTAGGTCCATGAATCAAGGTAAATTGGATGTGATCAAGCAGGAGACTCATTGGAAAAGACCTTGATGCTGGGAAAGATTGAAGGCAAAAGAAGAAAGGGGCAGCAGAGGATGAGATGGTTAGATAGCATCGCTAACTCAGTGGACATGAATTTGAGCAAACTCGGGGAGATAGTAGAGGACAGAGGAACTTGGCTTGCTGAAGTCCATGGGGTCAAAAATAGTTGGACACGAACTAATGACTGAACAACAGCAACAGACTGCAGTTATATTTTCAAAAGCCTTGTTGTTCTGTTTGGTTTTGTGTTAGAATGCTTTTCTAAGGTATTAGCCTGTGACTTAGGTGGTGATTGGCATTGCAATTCAATTCTCAAAGCCTTCATTCTACTTCCAGCGTGCATTACATGTGTACACCATTTGGAGGTAGGCCTGAAACATATAGGTTCATATTCAGAATTAGAGGACCCTTCTCTATACCTCGCGTCTCAAGCATTTTCTTTACACTTATGGGCTCCCAGTGGTGTTTTTCTCAGTTTCTCTGACAAGTCCGTGTTCTTTAGCATTTTAGTCTCCCACACAGTTGCATAGTCCCACCTGCTGAATGAACTTGTCCTTGGCTAAGTGTAGAAAGAAAAGGTGAAAAAAAAAAAAAACCGAACAAATATTTCTTCCAGAAGTATTTGCAACAAAAGGACTTTTTTCCATATTTCCTCTCTGCAGAGAAATGATTTTTCTTTTGAATTTCAGGTGCCCAAACTACCACCTCTGAAACCATGTAGATCTATGACCTTGAGGCAGAAACAACAGAGAAGAGAGAGAGACAGACATATAGACTGTTAGAAACAACACAAATTTCTACCACACTTTCCAGCTCAGAGGGTTTCCCCAGTGCCTCAGTCAGGAGGATGGGTTTCCCCTGGATGCAGTTTATTTTCAGGGTTGTTTTGTATATTTTATCCCAGGTGAGCAGTAGTATCCTTCCTCCATTCTAGCCATTACTGGAAGTTCTGGATCTTCTGTCCAGACATGTTTACTGCAGACAGCATTTCACTGCTCTAGTCCCTGCAACTACTTACTAGGGCCTAACATGGCATCTAGCGCTGTGGAGCCGTGCAGGAAAACATTTAAGCATCTCAACTCTTGGTGTGTAAAGCAATTTTTTTCACTATCTCATCTGCTCTGCTTAGGCTCTGGAATTCAATTCCTGAGACCTCATTTAACCATTTATAAGATACCTTTAAATGGTTTTTCCCCTTTAATTTTAAAAGTAGCTTTTAAATGCTGACCAGTTAATTAGTTTCCTTTCATGTGGTATCAACCATAATTATATATATTTTGAAGGTGGATTAAAAAAGTAACTAAATATAATGACCAACATGATATTATAGTTATTTAGAAAGTATGTCTTATAGTATCACTCCTAAATAAAGAACGTGCAATTAAATTAGTTTGCAAATGTCACCATTACTGGGAATGTGTCATGAGCTAAAGGTGAATGAATGATAAATGAGCTTCAATGAAGCCTTTAATTTCTTGCCAAACTTTTCTGAGTTTTCAAAAGTGTCTTCCATTGCATCATTTCCTTTTATCATGTGAGGTGTCGTGCTTTATTCTAAATGAAACTATTTATTTCCTCTTTTAACCTGAAGTCTTTAATTCAAAAATAAACAGATCTCACCCTTTCAAAAGATGTTTTTTAAATCTTGGTTCAAGAGTGTTTTGAAAGAAAAGCTTCATTCATGTCAGAGAAAGAATAGCCTGCCTGCTGTTATTCCTTGTTGCAAATAACAGCACATAATTTATCTCCATGGATAAAATTACAGGTGTACACTGTGGAATTTTCCCCACAATACCTGGTCCAGCTGACATAACCAATATCATGCAGAAGAAACACGGTGACAGTAGATATTCTAGGATAATCTCAAAGAAACTCAAGACATGAAACAACACAAATGTCCTTCCTGCCTTTCGTCACTGAGTCAGTGCCACGGAAGAGGCTCCACTCAGGGTGCCAGTGGCTGCTGCTGCTGCTGCTAAGTCTACTGTGTGTCTTTAGTCTCTTGTGAGTGCTCCTGGGCACCCCCTGCCCTCTTGTTTTCTATTCAGGAAAATGTACTGTGGTGTTCCCTATCACAGTAGCAATCCAAGCTATTAAATTGCTAATACTCTGATACTGCCTCAAAGCAGTATACAGTACTTTAAATCTTTGTTCAGTGTTTAGTTGGTGAAAGGGCTAATGGACACATGGAGAAGAGATAGAGAAGATGAAAATTTCTGTTAATGGAGTTTGGTCCTTTCCTGTTATGTATCCAAGGAATGTAGATCTGATCTTATTTTTCTCCCCACTAGAGAAGCCCAAAGCACTTCAGGTTATATGAGTTATCTGTTTGAGGATTTCAGTTGATCAAAGAAAAGACAGGACCATAAGAGGTGGTAATATACAAACTTTATTGGACAGTATTTAGGCATGATTAAAAGAGAGGGCAAGTCTCTACTGACAAGAGACCTTTCAGAGACAGTAAGGCAAGGTGGGAGCCTTTGGGCAGAAAGCCCCAAAGGGCAGCAACAGTTTGGGGTCTTTATAGTTAACAGCATTTATCTTAGTTAGAGGTTGCAGATTTGGGAGCAGTTTCACAGGGTGTGTGAACTAGATAAGATCTAAATGGCAAAACTTTGTTTATTTGGACTATGCTTGAAGCCATTGGATTGTAAGAATTTGAGTTTGGCACCAGTGGACTTTGGATTGATATTTCTAACCTGCTGTGAAGAAGTGAATAATACAGGTGACATTGAGACCATTAAACAGGGACCATCTTTAGCCTGTTTACATAACATTATCTCCCTAAGAATTCAGTTAAGAGCACACTTTTTTTGAGAGTATCTCTTCTCCCCACCCTCCACCCTAAGACTCTAAGACCCAGGCAGCTTTTAAAAGTACTCCTTCCAAGAACACACAGTATCATAGTGCAGAGAATTCCACAGTGATGTTTTGAGATCTGAGTTACACTCTGTCTTTTCTCTGTGTCACCACTGACTGCAGCCGTGATCAGATCCCCTCATCCCCATCATCATTTCCCTAAGGTCTTCCTACTTGACAGCAGTTAGACTGTATTAGGAGTCACAGCTGGGATAAGGGAAAGAATGTTTGTTATGAAGCTGGCCTTCATAATCCTGGCAACTTTAGAGAGGAATTAATAAAAAACAAACAGTCAACCTATTTAGTGCATGAAAACCAGAACTTTACAGGTAGAGCTAAGACTGGGTTAGCATAGCAGTAAAGAAGATATATTTATCTTTTACTTGTAAAGGAGGGATGCAGTGGGCAGGGAAATCTGATATTCTGCATTTTATGTGAAGATATTATATAATATAGAAATATTTTGAAAGGCAGTTTTTTATTCTATGTAACTAAGAGGCTTAGGAAATGTATTTCTGAGCGTGAAAATTAAGATATATCCTGTCAGAGATTAATGGTAAACTAATTTTGAGAGTTTTTTAATATAATAAAAATTGCTAATTTTGATCTTTAAGAATGTAGTGTAACTTATGTTCATAGCTTGCTTTCACACTCAGAGAACAACAACAGCAAAGGGTTTGCCACTCCATTTATGTATTTAAACTGATCTTTGTTGCACAAAAATGTACTATCTTTTTTTTTTTTAACTTTAGTTTACTTTACATTACTGTATTGCTTTTGCCAAACATTGACATGAATTCTATCTTTTGAAGTGGAAAAGTTAAGGCAGAAAGATTAAGAACCATTAACCCCATCATTTTCATAACCATTGCCACCAGAGTATCCTGATGTCTGGAAGAAACCTGTCCTCCAGTTGAATGACTTCCTAGAAATAATACTTGTGATCTTGGACAAGTCACTAAATATCTCTGAGGCTCACCTTCTTTATCTTAAAAAGAAGATAACAATGAGTATAGCAGTACCTACACTGAAAGAGAATAGAGTTATGCCACTCTCTCAGAGCCCCTCATCCCCATCTTCATCACCATGATATAGAAAGGAGTAGCAAGTTGACAAGATTACGGATAAACAATGTTCTGATGACTCATACCCACCACACTCCCACCACTCTTGAGAAATTGTGTTTTTGGTTTCTTTGATGATGGAGAGTCTTAATCAGAAAGAGCCAGAACAAATCATCAATCAAACTCCTACAAAAATCAGAGTACCCATGTTAACAACTGACTACTTGATGAGAAAAATAGCCACAGGCAACTAATAACTGCCTATGAAAGGGCTATTTTATCTGGGCTTTGTCTTATAATATGCTATGATCTTCAGGAAAAGTAGATTTTTTTTTTATATATATTCTGAGTACCAAGCACTGGTTCTGGTTTTCTAATTTATAGTCAAAATTTTTTAAGGAAAGCAAACAGTAATTTCATTTTTACTTTTCATTTAGCAAAGAAGTTGTTCAGTATTTTCTAGACTAGACAAATAAATTGATTTGTCTACTCTGGAATTTTTCACTAAAACTACTAGAAAGAAAATAAAAAAATTCTGTGTGCCACTTGAAAAAATATAATCACTTTTTTATATTAAAAAAAAATTGTTCTACTCTCACTGAAAACCTGAGACGTATTCTACTTTTCTGTTTTTAAATGAACAGATTTATGTGTGTGTGTGAATACAACTTTGCAATTATCTTAATGTGGTTTAGTATGATTTGTAATGTGTCAAGACTAAAAAGAATTAAGCAGTCAGTGGTCTGTCTTAATTCTTTATGAAATGCAACATTGTACTTCAGTGAACAACTATTAATTAGGATAATCACTCAATTGGCATGTTTCAGCTACCAGTAAGGTATGCAAATTAAGCATAATGTGCTATTTCCTTAATTAATATTGTAAGCAAAAAACTTTTTTCTCTTAGTTAATTCAGCTTATAATTTTATAAATTCACTTTATAATGAATAGGATAATATAAAATATTCTCAGATTGTGCAAGAATTCTACTCATATTAGTGCATGCATACATATGTGTATTTTATAGTATATTATGCTTTACATAATACTGAAGTGTTGAATTCAGAATTACATGGAAAAAGAACATTTGTTGAGAATAAGAACAAACTGATGGGGCTTGTGACAATCAGGCAGATAAAAAGCATCACCCCAGAAAACTAAAAATTCCAGCCAGTACAGAGCTAAGAAACACTCACACAAAAGAGCAAATGTGTGATTCCTCTTATATGAAATATCTAGAATGGGAAAATTCACAGAGACAAAAATCTTTACAGGTTACTAGAGGCCAAAGAAAGGGAAATTGTTAGCTTTTGATAAATGGCTATAGATTCTTTATTTCAGGTTATAAAAAAGCTCTGGAAATAGATGGCGATCATGATTGTGAGTACAACTTTGTGAGTATCATCAGTGCCACTTGAAATATATGCTTAAAAATGGTTAAAGTGGCAAATTTTATCACGCACACATTAAAAAAAAAAATCACCCACTAATACAGCCCCTGGAGATTATAAGAGTTGTTGACCTGTTAGGTGCTTTGTCTGTGACATGCTATTTGTTTATTACAACAGTCTTTGGAATGTCAGTGGCTGAAGGAGATTAACAGGGAAATAGTAGACATTGGGGAAAATGCACTTTCTCTCTTTGAAACAAAGGAGGTAGTAGGGGTTCCATTTTGAATCTAAATATTTTCCCTTTTCAAAGTTTTTAAAAAATGATATGACCAGGCCTCATTTTTCACAAGCTGAATATATGGGGGAGACAGAGTAAACTGTAGCAAGAAATGACCATGTTAACATGCATTGTGTTTTGTGGTAATAACCTATTAAAACAGGAATAGTATTTTTGCACATGTTAAACTAAAGTATTTTAATTTTGGCCTTTAAGCCAGTGGTATTTTACCTTAACTACATACATGGAATCACCTTGTGTGCTTGGAATAAATCCTGATGCACAGGTTGTACCCTGAACAAATGACATCTGAATCTCTGGAATAGAACCCAGGTATCAAAATCTTTAAGATTTCTCCATGTATTTTTATGCAGAAAAGAATAGAAAGCATTCCTTAAATCATGTTGTATTGCAGGCTTTTAATCTTAAAGGTGTTCAAGCTGGTTTTAGAAAAGGCACAGAAACCAGAGATCAAATTGCCAATATCTGCAGATCATGGAAAAAGCAAGAGAGTTTCAGGAAGACATCTATGTCTGCTTTATTGACTATGCCAAAGCCTTTGACTGCATGGATCACAACAAACTGTGGAAAATTCTGAAAGAGATGGGAATACCAGACCACCCGACCTGCCTCTTGAGAAACCTGTATGCAGGTCAGGAAGCAACAGTTAGAACTGGACATGGAACAACAGACTGGTTCCAAATAGGAAAAGGGGTATGTCAAGGCTGTATATTGTCACCCTGCTTATTTAACTTATATGCAGAGTACATAATGAGTAACGCTGGCTGGAGAAAGCACAGGCTGGAATCAAGATTGCCGGGAGAAATATCCATAACCTCAGATATGCAGATGACACCACCCTTATGGCAGAAAGTGAAGAAGAACTCAGAAGCCTCTTGATGAAAGTGAAAGTGGAGAGTGAAAAAGTTGGCTTAAAGCTCAACATTCAGAAAACTAAGATCATGGCATCCGGTCCCATCACTTCAAGGCAAATAGATGGGGAAACAGTGGAAACAGTGGCTGACTTTATTTTTCTGGGCTCCAAAATCTCTGCAGATGATGATTACAGCCATGAAATTAAAAGATCCTTACTCCTTGGAAGGAAGGTTATGACCAACCTAGACAGCATATTAAAAAGCAGAGACATTACTTTGTCAAAAAAGGTCCATCTGGTCAAGGCTATGGTTTTTTCAGTGATCATGTATGGATGTGAGAGTTGCATTATAAAGAAAGCTGAGCGCCAAAGAAAGGATGCTTTTGAACTGTGGTGTTGGAGAAGACTGTTGAGAGTCCCTTGAACTGCAAGGAGATCCAACCAGTCCATCCTAATGGAGATCAGTCCCGGGTGTTCATCGGAAGGACTGATGTTGATGCTGAAACTCCAGTACTTTGGTTACCTGATGCGAAGAGCTGACTGATTGGAAAACACCCTGATGCTGGGAAAGATTGTGGGCAGGAAAAGAAGGGGATGATAGAGGATAAGATGGTTGGATGACATCACTAACATGGACATGGGTTTGGGTGGACTCCGGGAGTTGGTGATGGACAGGGAGGCTTGATGTGCTGTGGTTCAAGGGGTCATAAAGAGTTGGACACGGCTGAGTGACTGAACTGAACTGAATCTTCAAGGGTATTTAAGTAAATACAAATGAGAATGAATGTATTTACTAAATTTTTAGCCAAAAAAGAAAGAAAAAAATGCCATAGAGAAACTGTAGAGAGAGGATTTGAATAATTATTTTATCTCTTTAAGTATTTTGTTGTTGTCGTTCAGTTGCTAAGTTGTATCCAACTATTTTGTGACCCCATGGACTGCAGCATGCCAAGCTTCCCTGTCTGTCACTATCTACCAAAGTTTGCTCAAATTCATGTCCGTTGAATTGATAATGCTGTTTAACCATCTCATTCTCTGCTGCCCTTTTCTTCAATTACCTTCAATCATTCCCAGCATCAGGATCTTTTCCAGTGAGTTGGCACTTCAAATCAGGTGGCTAAATTATTGGAACTTCAGCTTCAGCATCAGTCTTTTCAATGAGTATTCATGGTTGATTTCCTTTAGAATTGACTGATTTGACCTTCTTGCTGTTCAAGGGATTCTCAAGAGTCTTCTCCTTACCACAATTTGAAAGTATAAGTTCTTTGATTCTTCAGCATAATTCTTCAGCCTTCTTAATGGGCTGACTCTCATATCTGTACGTGGCTACTGGAAAAACCACAGTTTTGAGTATATAAACCATTGTCAGCAAAATGATGTCTTGGCTTTTTAATACGCTGTGTCAGTTTGTCAGAGCTTTCCTTCCAAGGAGCAAGTGTCTTTTAATTTCATGGCTGCAGTCACCATCCACAGTGATTTTGGAGCCCAAGAAAATAAAATCTGTCACTACTTCCACTTTTTCCCCTTCTATCTGCCATGGAGTGATGGGAGAGGATGCCATGATCTTAGTTTTTTTAATGTTGAGTTTTAAACCAGCTTTTTCACTCTCCTCTTTCGCCCTCCTCAAGAGGCTTTGTAGTTCCTCCTCACTTTCTGCCTTTAGAGTGGTATCATTTGCATATCTGAGATGGTTGATATTTCTCCCAACATTCTTGATTTCATCTTGTGATTCATGCAGCCCAGCATATTGCATGATATACTCTATATATTTTAACTATAATGATACACTTTAACTATATAAGTTAAATAAAAGGGTGATAATACACAGCCTTGTCATACTCCTTTCCTAATTTTGAATGAGTCAGTTGTTTCATATAAGATTCTAACTGTTTTTTCTTGACCCATATACAGGTTTCTCATGAGACAGGTAAGGTGGTCTGGTATTCCCATCTTTTTAAGAATGTTCCATAGTTGGTTGTGATACACAGAGGCTTTCGTGTATTCAATGAAGCCTTGATGTTTTTTATTTGATGTTTTTCTGGAATTTCTTTGTTTTCTTTATGATCCAACAAATGTTGACAATTTGATCTCTGGTTCCTCAGCCTTTTCTAATCCCAAATTGTACATCTTGAAGTTCTCGGTTTCATGTACAGCTGAGGCCTAGATTGAAGGATTCTGAGCATAACTTTAGTAGCCTGTGACATAGGACAATTGTATGGTAGTTTGAACATTCTTTGGCATTGCCTTTCTTTGGGATTGAAATGAAAACTGACCTTTTCCAATCCTGTGACCATTGCTGAGTTTTTCAAATTTGCTGGCATATTGAGTGTAGCACTTTAATAGCATCATATTTTAAGTTTTTAAATAGCTCAGCTGGCTTTCCATCACCTCCACTAGATTTGTTCACAGTAATGCTTACTAAGGCCCACTTGATCACACTTCAGGATGTGTGGCCCTAGATGAGGGACCATACCATCATAGTTATCTGGGTAATTAATACCTTTTTTGGGTAGTTCTTCTGTGTATTCTTGCCACCTCTTCTTAGTCTTTTCTGCCTCTGTTTGGGCCTTACCGTTTCTGTCCATTATCATGTCCTTCTTTACATAAAATATTACCTTTTACTTTAGTTTTTCTGTTCTCTTCTTTCCTCAGCTACTTGTAAAGCTTCCTTAGACAACTACTTTGCTTTCTTGTGTTTCTTTTTCTTTGGGATGGTTTTGGTCACTGCCTCTTGTACAATGTTACAAACCTCTGTCTATAGTTCTTCGGGTACTCTGTCTCCCTGATCTAATCCCTTGAATCTATTTTTCACCTCTACTGTATAATCATAAGGAACTTGCTTTAGGTCATACCTGAATAGCCTCATGGTTTTTTTCCTACTTTCTTCAATTTAAGTCTGACTCCTTAGTGTTTCAATTTTCCAAACCTGAAAACCTCAGCCCATAGAGTTACTCTGTATGGTGGAGACTCTGATAAAATCCTTGCCCACAAATATGGTTTAGCTGAAATTGGGAAGAGAGAAAGTATGCAAATATATATATATATTATATATTTATATTTTATATATTTATATATATTTCTATGCACCCCAGAAATTGCACAAAATAATCTGATTTTATTCTGGGGAAGAAAATAGTAGATCCTATGTTTAAATTTAATACTTATCTAAAAATAATTAAAATACTGTACTAATATTTAGCATAGAGATTTTAAAGCTGCACTAATTCTGTCATTTATGATAAAGGACCTGTTTCATGAGCTACTCAGAGGACCTCGTAGGGACTGTATGACAATAAGTGATGACTTCCTCACCAGATGGATTATCTTAGCATATTGTGACATACTGCAGTAATATGTACTGATAAATGGATTTATAGAGCATACCCTCTCATCCCAACCAAATACGATCCTTTCAAAATGAATATGTTGCTTAAATAATTTATGCAATGAAGCCATGCATTGACCAGCAAACAGACAACAAGAAATTGATGGCAAAGATATTTCTATTTCTTGTATGAATGCACATGTGAACATATTATGAAATAAAGAAGTGCCAATCTGACAAAAAGTTGGAAAAAAATGACTGTCTTAAAAATTGATATTATTTTCAGTCCCTGACAACTAACCAGATCATTAGGTTTTTATATGCTTTGAAATAATAGTCATTAATATCACAATGCTGTCATGATGGACAACTTATTTTTTTTTAAATTTTTATTGTAACTTTAGTTTACTTTACAATACTGTATTGGTTTTGCCATACATTGACATGAATCCACCACACTTATTTTTTAAAAAGTCAGTTCATTTTATAATTATTTGATTTATTCTTATCTATTTTTAAGTAGTTTTATATATTTAAGTGTTACCTTTATACTGCTATACTATACAAACCTAATTTCTAAAAAGTGAAATAGACATTATCCTGGAATAGACAATGGCCATTTGATGGTAAAGCATCTGCCTGCAATGTGGGAGACCCAGGTTCGATCCCTGAGTTGGGAAGATCCCCTGGTGAAGGAAATGGCAACCCACTCCACTACCCTTGCCTGGAAAATCCCATGGACAGAGGGGCCTGGTAGGCTACAGTCAATGGGGTTGCAAAGAGTCGGACACGACTGAGAAACTTCACTTTCACATTTCATATTGGTAAGTAGTTGGTGAGCATGCGTGCGTGTGCATGCTAAGTTGCTTCAGTCATGTCCGACTCTTTGCTACCCCATGGACTGTAGCCCACCAGGCTCCTCTGTCCATGGGATTCTCCAGGCAAGAATATTGAATGGGTTGCCATTTCCTTCTCCAACTAGTTGGTGAGCATACAGCTAGATATTCTGGTGATACTATCATAGATAGTCCCTTTTAAAACAACTATCAAGAAAGGTCTACAGTAAGCTTATGAGTCATAATTATAGAGAATAGCCAACTACTAGGCTTTCCTGAATCCAGTTTATATGATTTCCCGGAAAATTTATCTATTACTTGTATGCCAGTCCAGCTTTAAAATAATATCATTTTTGACTGCCCAGTTGTCTTAGTTTCCTTTTATCATTTTTTGATTTGTTAGATGACTTTTTGGAAGTACCTAAAAAAAATTCTTTTGGGTTGATTTCTATACAATTCTGTCTGATATATTGTTTTTAAAGTAGTGTGGTGAATTGAAAATGAGAATTTGCTTTTTTTTTGTTACCCCTTCTCTACCTCCAACAACAGTTTTTCAAAGCTCCATGAATTTCATAAATGGCACTACCATATCTTAAACTTTATTGTGTGTAAAGTATACTCCAAATCCAAACGTCCTTTGTCTTTTCTTGTTTTCCAACCATACCATTTATTGTGGGATATAGCACATTCAGTTGGTGCCAATGAAATTTCCTTAGATTCTTTCTCTTGTTTTTAGCGTCCCCGGCTTCTGTCTATATTTTCTTTAACTGGTGCAAACCTTTGGTTGTCTCTGGGTGGCTGCCTCTGGTGCTTCTTTGTCTGCTGGTGCTCAGAGATACAAATCCTAGGAGTTTATCTTCCCATCACCCTATTTCCCCAAGGAACCCTTAAGCCAGTGACTAATCAAGATAGAAAAAAAAAAAAAAAACTCAGTTTCCCTCCCTTAAGCCAGGGCAAACTCTTGAGGCATAATTTAAACTTAGGGTTTCTCTTAAGAATCAGACTAAAGCTATGTACCTAGGATGGCCTGAAACTGCACTTTTGCTTGGTCTCTTTCTCTGTTCTGTTCTGCTTCACCCATTCTTTAATAACTTTTCCACTTGAGTGCATTTCCTTAGTAAATAATTTACATGTGAATTCTCAACATGACTTTTATTTGGAAGAGTATTAAATCAAAAAATTTAGAGATTCTTGGTGTAGAGGAGAGAAACCAGTTAACAATTATGGCTTAGATAGAAGAAGAAGACGAAAACATAATAAAGCATAAGGCACCACCAACAAAAACCTCATAGTTGTTAATCATCAGCGCCATCATGATCATACTGCTTTCACTTATTTACGGTCCCTAGAAATGTGGAAAGAAAAGAAAGGAGATAGATAATAGTTTGAAAAAAAAGCAGACCTGTGGCCCAATTCTCCCTCTTTGGATTTTGAATAAGAGGAAATTTTCTGCTTATCTGTTGCTTCAGAACATATGCTCCCCCCACCAAAGCATACTAGCTTACAACACTGAGTAAAAATGGTATTGGTTGGGTTTATGGTCTGGTTGATGGTTCTACCTTGAACCATCAAATAAAGACTAAGAGTAAGATATTTGAAAAGCATCTTCCACTATGTGTCTGGTACCTGATTTCTGATGGCTGGAATAACTAGAGCTGGTTGAGCATTTCTTTCCATGTGGCCACTCAACATAGCTAGTCAGGGCTTCTTCACTGGGCGTTTTCAGGGTATTCAGATTCCTCACACTATGGCTTGCATTCAGAGAAAGCATTCTGATAGACTAGGGCAGAAGCTGCCATGCTTCTTCTGGGCTAGACCTAGAAGGCTTGTAGTGCCACTTCTGCCACTGGTAAATCAGTCCTGTGGCCAACCAAACTGAATACCCTGAGGTGTAGTTCACTGGAGGCCATCTTTGGATATGTGTTTAATAGAATTAAGGATTGCAGAAAGCATAGAGCATTCACTTTGTTCTAGATAGGATAGCAGAAGGAGACTTGAATAGAGGCCCCACTGCAAAATAGGATAATATATACTGGTTAAGAGAATGAGCACAGTGGCAAGGCCATAGTTGGAACATCTGAATTGCCCTCAGTTCCCTTGAGATGCCTATAGGTCTATTAGGAGCCCTGGTAGGGTGGAGTTAAGTGATTTTAAAACAGAGATGGAAAGCAAACAATTTTAACAGAGCCAGGTGGAGGATACACCAATCCTCAGATGTCTTCTTGCCCTTGTCAAGAGGCACCTAATTCTTCAAAGGGGATGACAAATGCTCCTCTCAGAAAAAGCATAACACAAATAAACAGACCAACACAAGAGACAAGTAGGGAGTACAGGGACCCAGAATCCAAGAGACATCACCTTGGACATGGGGAAGAGCCAGCTAGTGAATGCATAAAAACAAGTTAGAGGCCCAAAGACCTCATTTATCCACATAATGAGCTCTTTCAAGCCGTGCATTTCTGCCCTCTATACTCACTTTACTACTCCCCTCCCCTGTGGGTTTGGAAATATAACATCTTGATTTTTATGGTCCACAAACTATTTTTGCCTTTTACTGTATTAAAATGTTTTGTTTTTAATTGTTCTGGATAGTCTGGATTCAGTAAGAAAGGAATTATATTTTATATACAGATAATTTGAGGCTCCAGGAGGTTAACTTCATCAAATTCGCATAACCAATAGTGGAAAGTATGTGGTAGTCAAATTCAACTCTGTCTCATTCTGTGTTCTTTCCCCTTTACTATACTATCCCCAATATTTACTTCACTGAAAGGTGCAATTGAAATACAATTCTCAGGAATTCATCATTTTTTAATCTTCACTTTTCACCAACAGATTCATTTTCTGGTTGTGATAACTGCAATCTGAAAACCACTACATATTAATAAAAACTGACACTGAAATGATTTTAGGTGTTCATTTATGCAGTGTGAATGAAGTCAGCTGTATAAAAGTGACAGGAGAGAGAATTTCTTATGGCTCATTAGAAGAACACACTGCGGCAGTCAACTGTTGTACTTAATAGTCACCACACATGTGATAAAGATTTATTTCAGCAAAGGAATTAAACTTGATAAAAACAGTCAAGAAACAAAGGATTTAAGATAGTCATAGAAGGAATTGCAAAAAGAATCAAAGTCTCACCGAGACACATAGATTCTTTGTTTTAAAATTATATGTATAAGTTGAACCAGAAGTATTTTCCATTATCTTCTTGTTTTCTCCACTCTCTAAATCCTTCTGTTTTACTGTAATTTTAGTAATGTAAGGTGTTAACCTAGACAGCATATTAAAAAACAGAGACATCACTTTGCCAGCAAAGGTCCATATAGTCAAAGCTATGATTTTTCCTGTAGTCATATATGGATGAGAGTTGGACCATAAAGAAGGTTGACTACCAAAGAATTGGTGCTTTCGACCTGTGGTGCTGGAGAACACTTGTAAGAGTCCCGTGGGCAGCAAGTAGATCAAACCAGTCAATCCTAAAGGAAATTAACCCTGAATATTCATTGGAAGGATTGATGCTGAAGCTGAAGCTCCAATATTTTGGCCACCTGATGCAAAGAGCTGACTCACTGGAAAAGCCCTTGATGCTGGGAAAGACTGAAGGCAGAGAAGATGGGGGTGACAGAGGATGAGATGATTGGATAGCATCACTGACTCAATGCATATGAATCTGAGCAAAGTCTGGGAAATAGTGAAGAACAGGGAACCCTGGCATGCTGAAGTCCATGGGGTTGCAAAAGTCAGATATGCCTGAGTGACTGAACAACAAAAGGTCTCAAGGATATTAATCTAAAACTGATTTTAGGGATACATACCTTTACTATACAAAGACAACATAACATAATAGCTAACCTTAATTGTTAATATCTCCATGATGAAAAAATGAGGCACAGAGAGGTTAAGTGAGTAGTTTAAGATTGCACTGAGTGTTGGATTTGGAAAGTGAGCTCAAATAGCCTGGTTTCAGAATTAACCCACTGAGATGTACTTTCTTTTGACCTAGACTACTGTATTATTCTTTGCAATATTTCAATGGTTTTTTTCTTTATCTGATCCTCATATTCATATACACAAATGTAGAGAGACTTTGAGCTTCCCAGGAGGCTCAGTGGTAAGGAATCTGCTTGCCAAACAGGAAGTGTAGGAGAGGGTTTGATCCCTGGGTTGGGAAGATGCCCTGGAGAAGGAAGTGGCAACGCACTCCAGTATTCTTGCTTGGGAAATCTCACGGACAGAGGAGCCTGGCAGGCTACAGTACATGGGGTCACAAGAGTTAGACATTACTGAATGACTAAGTATATGCAAAGATAATTTAAGTACATTTGTTACTATTTAAAATGATTCAATTCAGTTCAGTTCAGTCGCTCAGTCGTGTCCAACTCTTTATGACCCCATGAACCACAACACACCAGGCCTCCCTGTGCATCACCAACTCCCGGAGTCCACCCAAACCCATGTCCACTGAGTTGGTTTAAAATTATTACTATGCATTAAAAAAAATAAAGGCTTGGGTAATCATAGTGACTTGGTCCAGAGAGCAGACAGAATGAACAGACAGATCAGGTATGCCAATGAATCCCCCATCTTCTCTAAGATCTGGAAAACCACAAAGCTCTATTGTTATTGTTTTTGGATAGGAAGTCTATGAACAAAAAGGAAATGGCCATAGAATGTGTGTTAACAATTTTGACAGGCTTCAAGCCAGACATTCTTTTCTGGCACTCAAGCAGGTTCTTTGTAGCACCTCTCTTTGAAAGAGTCTTTAAAGAAGGAACTTGTGATGCCCAAGAGAATAGAAAGGTTTGGTGTTAGATTTTCATGAAGGTAAGCTCTGCTAGTAGATCTCAAGAACTATCTGTGATAGAAGAGATAGATAGATAGATATTATTTCTTCTGTTATAGTTGAAACTTCCATTTAATTGCATTTTCACAAATTATTATTCAAGTAAGGACTTAAGGTCGCTAAAATGGGACTATCCTTCATTTCACTTGTTTTAAGGGCCACTGAAGCTCCATGAATTTTTAAAAGAACACTTTAAAACAAAAATTCTCAATCATCAAACCACAAATGCATTTATTCATTCAAAACATAGTTATTGCACAACTACTTTGTGCTAAACAATATTCCTTGTGCTGATAAATTTCTGTTCTCATCAAATTTATATTCAGTGGAAAGAGAAAGACCATCATCAATGAAATTGTACTTTAGAAGATGACAAGTATATGAAAAATAATAAATGAGGGTAAGATAACCAATTGTGCTGAAGGTAGGGGTAGAGAGAATGTAAAACAGAGTGGTCAGAGTAGGTCTCACTCAGTGAGTGATGTTAAGGTGGTAAAACTGGGCCAGAGCAAGCAAGTGGAAGGAGAAAGACAAGCTGGAGAGAGAATGAGAAGCCTGATCATGATAAATCTTGAGAGAATTATAGGACCCCTGGTGTTAATTCTGAGTGAAGTATATTCATTAGAGTGTATGCACAGAAGAGTGAGTTAAAACTGTAAAACTCCTACAATAAACATGGGATAAAAGCTTCTTGACGTTGGTCTTGGCAATGATTTCCTGGATCTGACATGAAAAGCACAGTCCACAAAGGCAAAAGTAGACAAGTACAACTACATAACACTAAAAAAAAAATTTTTAAAAAGAGAAAAAAATTGTATAGCAAAAGAAACAGAAAAATAGAAGGCAACCTATGGAATAGGATAAAATATTGTCAGGTCATGAATCTGGTAAAGGGTTAATATGCAAAATATATAGGAACTTTTTCAACTCAATAGCCAAAAAATAATTTAAAATTAGAAAAGCTACTCATAGACATTTCTCCCATAAAAACATACAAATGGCTAACAGGTATGTGAAAACATGCTCAACATCACTAATCATCATGGCAATATAAGTCAAAACCCCAGTGAAATATCACCTCAATATTTAGGATGGCCATTATTTAAATTGCTGAAGATGTGAAGAAAAGGGAACCCTTGTGCCTCATTGGTGTGACTGTAAATTGGTGCAGCCACTATGGAAAACAGTACAGAGACCACTCAAAAAAATTAAAGATAGAACTACCATATGATTCAGCAGTTAAACCTCTACTTACGTATTGGAAGGAATTGAAATCTTGAAGTGATATCTGCACTGTCATATTATTTGCAGCATTACTGATAATGGCCAAGATGTGGCGGCAACCTAAATGTCCACTGCTGGACAAATGGATAAAAAAATAAATGTGTGCATGCTAAGTCACTTCAGGCATGTCCGACTCTACTACCCTGTGGACTATAGCTCACCAGACTCTTCTGTTCATGGGATTCTACAGGCAAAAATACTAGAGCGGGTTGTTATTCGCTCCTCCAGGGGATCTTCCCGACCCAGGGATTCAACACACATCTCTTATGTTTCCTGCATTATCAGGCAGATTCTTTACCACTAGCATCACCCAGAAAGCCCAAAATAAAATGTGATATATTTATACAAAAGAATATAATTAAGCTGGTTTTAGAAAAGGCAGAGGAACCAGAGATCAAATTACCAACATCCGCTGGATCATGGAAAAAGCAAGAGAGTTCCAGAAAAACATCTATGTCTGCTTTATTGACTATGCCAAAGCCTTTGACTGTGTGGATCACAATAAACTGTGGAAAATTCTGAAAGAGATGGGAATACCAGACCACCTAACCTGCCTCTTGAGAAATCTGTATGCAGGCCAGGAAGCAACAGTTAAAACTGAACATGGAACAACAGACTGGTTCCAAATAGGAAAAGGAGTACGTCAAGGCTGTATATTGTCACCCTGTTTATTTAACCTCTATGCAGAGTACATCATGAGAAACGCTGGACTGGAAGAAACACAAGCTGGAATCAAGATTGTCGGGAGAANAGACTCTGATGCTGGGAGGGATTGGGGGCAGGAGAAGGGGACGACCCAGGATGAGATGGCTGGATGGCATCACTGACTCGATGGACGTGAGTGTGAGTGAACTCTGGGAGATGGTAATGGACAGGGAGGCCTGGCATGCTGCCGTTCATGAGGTCGCAAAGAGTTGGACATGACTGAGCGACTGAACTGAACTGAAGCCTTAAAAAAAGAAAATCTTGTCCTTTGCAACAACAGGAATATACCTAGAAAGCATGTTAAGGAAAAGAAAAAGAAATGCAAAAAGTTTAATGATAGTCTGAGGAGGCCTTACAAATGGCTGTGAAAAGAAGAGAAGCAAAAGGCAAAAGAGAAATGGAATGATATACCCATTTGAATGCGGAGTTCCAAAGAATAGCAAGGAAAGATAAGAAAGCTTTCCTCAGTGATAAATGCAAAGAAATAGAGGAAAATAACAGAATGGGAAAGACTAGACATCTCTTCAAGAAAATGAAAGATACCAAGGAAACATTTCATGCAAAGATGGACTCAGTGAAGGACAGAAATGATATGGACCTAACAGAAGCAGAAGATATTAAGAAGAGGTGGCAAGAATACACAGATGAAGAATACAAAACAGATCTTCACGACCCAGATAATCACAAAGGTGTGATCACTCACCTAGAGCTGAACATCCTGGAATGCAAAGTCAGGTAGGCCTTAGGACATCACTATGAACAAACCTAGTGGAGGTGATGGAATTCCAGTTGAGTTATTTCTAATCTGAAAAGATGATGCTATGAAAGTGTTGCACTCAATATGCCAGGAAATTTGGAAAACTCAGCAGTGGCCACAGGACTGAAAAAGGTCAGTTTTTATTCCAATCCCGAAGAAAGGCAGTGCCGAAAAAATCTCAGACTACTGCAAAATTGCACTCATCTCACACACTAGCAAAGTAATCTTCAAAATGCTCCAAGCCAGGCTTCAACAGTATGTGAACCATGAACTTCCAGATGTTCAAGCTGGATTTAGAAAAGGCAGAGGAACCAGAGATCAAATTGCCAGTATCCATTGTGTCATCAAAAAAGCAAGAAGGTTCCAGATAACATGTACTTCTGATTTATTGACTATGCCATAGCCTTTGACTGTGTTGTTCACAATAAACTGTGGAAAATTCTAAAAGAGATCAGAATACCAGATCACCTGACCTGCCTCCTGAGAAATCTCTATGCAGCTTAGGAAGCAACAGTTAGAATCAGACTGTTGCTGATTAGTCTGTTGTTCCTTAACAACAGAATGGTTCCAAATCAGGAAAGAAGTATGTCAAAGCTGTATATTGTTACCATGCTTATTTAACTTCTATGCAGAGTACATCATGAGAAATGCTGGGATGGATGAAGCACAAACTGGAATCAAGATTTCTGGGAGAAATATCAATAACCTCAGATATGCAGATGACACCACCCTAATGGCAGAAAGTGAAGAAGAACTAAAGAGCCTCTTGAGGAAAGTGAAAGAGGGGAGTGAAAAAGTTGGCTTAAAGCTCAATATTCAGAAAATGATTATGGTATCCAGTTCCATCACTTCATGGCAAATAGATGGGGATACAGTGGAAACAGTGAGAGACTTCATTTTGGGGGCCTCCAAAATCGCTGCAGATGGTGATTGCAGCCATCAAATTAAGACACTTACTTCTTGGAAGAAAAGTTATGACCAACCTAGACAGCATATTAAAAAGTAGAGGCACTACTTTGCCAAAAAAGGTCTGTCTAGTCAAAGCTATAGTTTTTCCAGTAGTCATGTATGGATGTGAGTGTTGGAGTATAAAGAAAGCGGAGCACCGAAGAATTGATGCTTTTGAAGTGTGGTGTTGGAGAATACTCTTGAGAGTCCCTTGGACTGCAAGGAGATCCAACCAGTCCATCCTAAAGGAAATCAGTCCTGAATATTCATTGGAAGGACTGATGCTGAAGCCTAAGCTCCTATACTTTGGTCACCTGATGCAAAGGGTTAACTCTGATGCTGAGAAAACCCTGATTTGAGAAGACTGTGATGCTGGAAAATATTGAGGGCTGGAGGAGAAGGGGACAACAGAGGTTGAGATGTTTGGATGGCATCACCAACTCAATGGACATGAATTTGTGTAAACTCCAGGAATTGGTGATGGACAGGGAAGCCTTTTGTGCTGCAGTCCATGGGGGTGCACAGAGTCAGACATGCCTGAGTGACTGAACTAAACTGATAGAGGGAAATACTGCATTATACCAACTGTGTAATCTATGTGCATGCTCAGCCATGTCTGATTCTTTGTGACCGCATGGACCGTAGCCCACCAGGCTCCTCTGTCCATGGGATTCTCCAGACAAGAATAGTGGAGTGGGTTTCCATTTCCTTCTCTAGAGTATCTACCTGACCAAGGGATTGAAACTAAGTCTCCTGCATTGCAGGCAGATACTTTACCATCTGAGCCACCAAGGAAGCCCATATCAATTATGAAAATTCTAAAATATTCAAATGCTTACAGCAGAGAGTAGAATGATAGTTGCCAGAACCTGAGAGGAAGAGGAAAGGGAGGTAGGTATTCATCAAATGGTATAAAGTTTCAATTATATAATATGAATAATTTCTAGAGATCTACGTATAACTCATTGTATGTGTGATCAGTTGCTCAGTTGTGTCAGACTCTGTGTAGCTTGCCAGGCTCCTCTGTCCATGGAATTTTCTGGGCAAGAATTCTGGAGTGGGTTGCCATTTCCTCCTCCAAGGGATCTTCCCAAGCTGGGATTGAAGAGGTATCTCTTGCATCTCCATCATTGGCAGCAGGAGTCTTTTACCAATGAGCCACTTGGGAAGTCCCAGCTCATTGCCTATACTCAATTATACTATAATATATACTTAAATTTTTGCTAAGAGGGTAAGTCTTATGCTAAGTGTTCTTATCACAAAAAATTAACAATAAATAAATAGGGCAGGAGGAAACATTTATACATGATGAATATGGCTGAGTTTATGGCATAGATTCTTGTGATGGTTTCATGGATATATACTTATTTCCAAACTCATCAAGTAATGTACACAAATGTGTGCAGCCTTTTGTACATTACTCATGCCTCAATAAAATTATTATTTTTTTAAAAAAGAAATATTGGTATGTTGCCTATGTTTTAAAAAGATGACTCTGTTCTCTGTATTGAGAATATCTCAAAGGCCCTAAGAGTGAAAACAGAATAATAAAACAGCTCTTTTAATAATCAGTGATGATGAGGATGCTTGGTTAGCTGATAAAAGAGTTGAGAAATGGTTGATTCTATGTTTATTCTGAAAGTGAAATATTAGAATTTTCAGAAGTATCAAGTTGGAGCTTATGAAAGAATGAAGTGGCAAAAATGATTCTAATACAATGCAATATCAAAAAACCAAACAACTCAATTAAAAAATGGGCAGAGGACCTGAATAGACATTTTTCCAAAGGAGAAATACATATGGCCATTGGGCACATGAAAAGATGCTTAATGTTAGTAATCATTCAGTTCAGTTCAGTTCAGTCGCTCAGTCGTGTCCGACTCTTTGTGACCCCATGAATCGCAGCACGCCAGGCCTCCCTGTCTATCACCAACTCCCGGAGTTCACTCAGACTCATGTCCATCGAGTCAGTGATGCCATCCAGCCATCTCATCCTCGGTCGTCCCCTTCTCCTGCCCCCAATCCCTCCCAGCATCAGAGTCTTTTCCAATGAGTCAACTCTTCGCATGAGGTGGCCAAAGTACTGGAGTTTTAGCTTCAGCATCATTCCTTCCAAAGAAATCCCAGGGTTGATCTCCTTCAGAATGGACTGGTTGGATCTCCTTGCAGTCCAAGGGACTCTCAAGAGTCTTCTCCAACACCACAGTTCAAAAGCATCAATTCTTCGGTGCTCAGCCTTCTTCACAGTCCAACTCTCACATCCATACATGACCACAGGAAAAACCATAGCCTTGACTAGACGGACCTTAGTCGGCAAAGTAATGTCTCTGCTTTTGAATATACTATCTAGGTTGGTCATAAATTTCTTCCAAGGAGTAAGCGTCTTTTAATTTGATGGCTGCAATCACCATCTGCAGTGATTTTGGAGCCCCCCAAAATAAAGTTGACACTGTTCGCACTGTTTCCCCATCTATTTCCCACAAATCAAAACCTCAATGAGTTAACATCTCATACCTATAAGAATTGGTTATTATCAAAAAAAGAACAAATGACAAGTTTGGGGCAAGGATGTGGAGTAAAGGGAACTGCCCTATTCAGTTGGTGGGAATGTAAATGGAAGCAGCCACTAGGAAAATAATGAGTTTCCTCACTAAACTAAACCTAGAATCACCACACAACTCAGCAGTTCCCCTGCTGAGTATTTATCCAAAGAAAGAAAAAAAAAAAAAAACGCTAATTCAAAAAATATATGAACCCTATGTTCGTTGCAATATTATTTACAATAATGAAGATATGGAAGCAACCTAAGTGCCCATTGATAAATGAATGGATAAATAATGCATGATATGTATCATATATTGTATGATTTCCCTGCTTTCAGCCCCTTCTATTTTGTTAATCAAGGTCCTGAAAGGAAATTAATGTCACACTCGAATTTGGAATTTTAGGAGAATTTAATGAAAGAACTATTTACAAACTTATGGGTATAGTTTGAGAAAAGCAACAGAATAAGCTGCAGTGGCTGAGGCTAATAACAGTTGGGAGCTATTACCACACCTAGGCTTACAGCATCCATTAGAGGGAGCAGTCATCAGAATCAGGACAGGGCTATAACAAGTCTCCTGCCTTTGGAAATACTGGGGAAATATAATTAAAAATAAAATCCCCTGTCAACCCAGAAAACCTCACCAATAATGTAGAAAAAGAAGAAAACAGTTTTATTATTGAATAAACATTAAACCGAATTTGATGTGCATTGCAGGCAATCTGCTAAGAGACTGAAAAGACAGAGATGAATCTCACCCTTTTTTAGCCAAACAGACACAATCAATTATGTGTGTGTTCTCAAGATACAAGATAAACAGTAACTAGTCCTCAAGTACAAGGACTTGACAGCACCATTTGTCACAAACAGTTCATTCCTAAATTCATCTGATAATTAAGGTGATCATCTGTGCTAATTAATTGGCTCTATACAGAGAAAAAGTGAATGTCTCTAGTTTTTTTTATAACAGGAGGTAGTTTTGCAACTTGGCTACAGAGGCCCCTGAAGTTGGGCTCCTACTTTCCCACAGCAAGAGATAGGGGCATTATCTTCCTTGATTACATTTCAAAGAGATGGCTCCAGGGTCCTTGAGAAAGACATGCTTGGGTTGTAAAGCTGGCAAGAGGCTTATTTAGCTCTTAAAAAGATTTACATACATTTCAGAGACAGAAAAAGAACAAGTTTCTAAAGTAAATGTTCTAGGAAAAGAGAGAGAAAGGAAATTTCTTTTCATACGTTCAATTCAGAGAATTAAGCCTCTTATTTTTATTTTTTGTATTTGTCCTTATAGTAAGAGGATTGAGTAAACCTACAGTGATGTGGCAGATACATCAAAAGAAATAGATACCTTTACTTAACTCTCTTTACAGCTTCTAGATCTCCTATCAGTGCCTCCCTAGCAGTGTCTTAGGCTGGGCTTTCCTCCAAGCAAACTACTCATACTCAGGTACGCATTCAGAAATTTATACAGGGAGTTGAGAGAATAGGAAAGAACGAAATAACACAAGACAGAAAAGTCAACACAAGTATGTATTACTGAGTTTGATTCCCTCCAGAGGCAGCTGGAGTTTGATCCTTCTTGGACCTTCTCAGAAACATACAGAATATTTTTAGCTGTGTTAGCCAAAGATTAACAGAGACAAGCATTTTCCATTTTGTCCCATTCCATATTGTTTGATGATTAGTCTAAGTGCTATACAGATAAGTGAGTCAAAGCTAGTAGTTGAGTGTTCAGCTGCAGCTGAAAAGAATGTAAAACTGGATTCCGAAGGTATCTAGGATGAATGCATGCATGCTTAGTTGTGTCCAACTCTTCTGTGACCCCGTGGACCATAGTCCACCAGGTTCCTCTGTCCATGGGATTCTCCAGGCAGGAATACTGAAGTGGGTTGGCATTTCCTTGTCCAGGGGGATCTTCCCAACCCAGGGATAGAACCTGCATCTCCTATGTCTCCTGCATTTGCAGGCAGATTCTTTACCACTGAGCCACCTGGGAAACAAAATGTATGTAATTCACTTCAGTTGGCCGGATCCAACTAGGAGCTGGAAGAAAGGGAGTCAGTTGATGACATTTGTGTGGAAAGATCTCCTGGGATGCAAGGCAGGGTTGAGAAAGATGGAGAATAAGTCAAGAGTTGCAAACAAAAGATGTTCAGTATACCACTTTTAAAGGTTATTCTTAAAACTGTAGCCAAATTGATCTTTTTAAAGCCTATACCAGATCATGTTATTTCTCTGGTCAAAACCCTCCCTCTTTCCCTTATTCCATTTAATGCTTTTTTCTGCATCATAAATTGAAACCAAGTTTGTTAAGGAAGCAGATAGGTATTCAGTTGGCAATACACAGAGAATAATTGTGCTATGCTAAGCTAAAAATATTGTATAAATATTTGAAGCATGAATATTGCACTGAAAAGCATATTTGAGCATAGAATTATGGTGTGGACTGTTACTGTGTAGTTTTATATCTTTGAAAGCATGAAAGTATTAATCAGCTCTGGAATGCTAGATTAAGCAGATATTAAATAGTAAAAAAGACAGAGTATAACTCCTAGATTAAAACTAATAGAATCTGTGATGTCATCTTAATAATAACATTTACCTAGACTGTAATGGCCTGTCTTTCTTTTTTTCTTGACTTGTTTAAAGACTATTTATAACTCTTTCATTCTAAATCTTTGTTTAATATCACATTCTCACTACAGGCGACTAAATTATTTTCAAATATTTGTGAAAATATCTACTGTATAAAAACTATCCCATTATTCATCCCACAGATATTTGTTCATCACTGTGATAACAGAATTTCAAAAATACAAAGAAGGAAAGTAATTCCATCTCTTAGTGAGCTCTCAGTACAGTACAAGTGATATATATTCTGATAAATGTTAAAATGCAGGTAAAAGCTAGTGTAATATAAATACACAGGGCAGAAAATCTAATTCATTCTTCTGAAATCATATGTTGCTTCTGAAAAGAGATGATTATTAACATGGATCTTGACAGGCTGGCAGGATATAAGAGAGGGAAAAGTGAATGCACAAGTTCAGAGATTTCAGAGATAATGGCTTAGTCTGGAAGCTACTGTTGGTACAGCAGAATATTGAAATTTATGATGGAGATGAGGCCACAGAGACAGTAGGAATCAGATTGCTTGAGTTTTTATTGTTCCCTTTAAGAGTTTACTTTTTATCCTGATGGTACTGACTAGCTATTGAAGGCTTTTCAGCAGGAAGCTAATAATGCCAAATTTATCCTTAAACTTAAAAAAAAAAAAAAAATCCCTGACACAAAGTAGTAGTCTGACTAAAAGGATGGCTGGAGCTAGGAAAATTGGTTAGAAGGCTATTGCCATCTCTTAGATGAGAGCTTGAACAGCCTGAGTTAAATTTCTGGCTATGGAGATGGAAGGATTTCATGTCAAACTTGGTAAATCCAGGAAACTGGGGGGAGGAGGTTGAAGAAATCTAAGAAACTGCAAGGCTGTCAACATATGTGACTGGATGCAGGGAGTGAATGTAAAAAGTGGGATCAGGTAACCAAAGCCGAGCAATGACAAGTTGTTAGTGTTTAAATTATCTATCATTGTAGGATAAACCCATTCTGACTAAGTGGCATGAGACAACCACCGTTCTTTACGGTCACGGTTGTTGTGAGTGAAGGATTCAGAAAGAGCACAGCAGGAATGGCTTGTGTTTGCTCCATGATGTTTTTGGCCTCACCTGGAAAGATCCGAATGACCAGTATGACTGGGACAACTGCTATTTACAATTATCTGGAACAACCTTTTTGTCTCAGAACACTTTTAACATGGTTAAAAATTATTCAGGGAATACTTTCACATGGCTAAAATATTATTCAGGACCTCAAAGGGTCTTTGTTATGTGGATTATAACCGTTGGTATTCATTGTATTAAAAATTAAAGCATATATATTAAATATTTCTTTTAATTTTTAAAAATAGTTGTTATAATCCCTTTAATTNTTATTAAAGTCATTACCCATTTTATCAGGAAAGTCCTAGGAAAGTATGAAGCTCATGGTGGCAGATAAAAACTTAAAATTTATTATTGACAATCAATACTGTCAACTTTTTTCTTTGAAATACTTTATTTTCCAAGAAAACATTTTCCAGATACCTAATGATGAATTACTCTACATTTTCCAGTCATTCTTTCTTGTAAAAATGGTGTTCTTTGAAAGAAGTACCTAGTTCAACCCACAAATCAATTGCCCAAGTGCTTTTTCTTGAGACAAGGATCATACTTTTGTATGCAG